>CM034152.1:90240112-90593985 GCA_019776745.2 Taxus chinensis
GGGTTTCTAAGGAGGTGAAGAATTAATGCAAGGAGACATCTATTTTCTTGAAGGACCGTTCACAAACAATTGGCGTGCAACCAAACCGATCCCATATTCTCCTCCTTCTTTGCAAGGGTTTTACGGGCGTGAAAGATTCAATTGAGTCACGAAAATTAACAAAAAGTTTCTCTCTCCGTCCGAAGGAGCTAAGTCCAACAGTTGGATGGCTTGATTCCTCCAACGAAATGCAAATTCATCTGGTATGATAGCTGGTTTATAAGGAGTCCATCAAAGTTCGATTCTCCAGAGGTAACAGAAAATTAGGGTTGCTTTCGGTTGTCAGCGACTGCGGCAGAATAGATCCCCTGAGGCCTTGGCTCTAAGGCACGAATGGTTTCCGTCCATGCGATGCCAGTGGATCGTTAAATTCAAGCTCTTCCAACAGAAATCAGGGCTTTTCCAGTAAGGGTTTTAGAACAAACAGTTGGCGTGGAGCCAAGCTAAGCCAGGTTTTATGTAATTTTTGTTTTAAATTTGAAATGCATCAATATATTCACTTCAAAAAACAATATTATAACCCAGTTCTATCCACCCAAAAAAAGAAGAAGAAGAAAACCAAGCATGTTGCATCAGCTTAGCAATTGGGTTACAATCAATGCAGTTATCCAGAAGTATTCAGAAAATGCCTTCCTTACAACTTAATTCTCTCTCCCTACATGCGCAGGTCTTGTGATTTTAATGGACGAAGCGGAGGCTGAAGCAGATGAAGAGTAATGGCGATCGTGACAGGCGATCGGTATGTGGAACTACTGGTGAAATTCGTGGAGAAGAATGCGGGGTCATTACTGGAGGGGAGTGTGATATTGAAGCTGAATCCAGTGGGGTTGCATTATGTGCAGTCGAGGCTGGAGGCACTGCAGGAGCTGGAGAGGCTGCGGACGGGTGCACCTGTGGATTATCTGCGTGCATACATTGCAGATTTGGGAGACCATAGAGCTCTGGAGCAGCTCTGCCGTGTGCTCCGCCTCTTGACGTCTCTGAAGGTGGTCTCCGTCTTGCCACACCCCTGCAGAGATCCCACACCTCTTTCGCTCTTGCCCTTTGGCCGCCTGAGGTTTTTGGAGCTCAGGGGATGTGACCTCACTACTTCCGCTGCAAGAGGCCTTTTGGAGCTCCGCCAAACTTTGGAGAAACTCATTTGCCACAATTCTACAGTAAGTTAAATTCCAATTCAACGATTTTTTTGCAATTCAATATATTTGTTTAATCATAGGGTTAGGACACCGATACTTTATGGATGTATCACGTTTTCAATGTTCTGCAATCACGCTTACTTATATATAGAGAATTGGGCACTAAGACTACGACAGGATCACATTTAGAGATGTACCTCATTTTCAATACTACACAATATCACTCACCCATTTGTTTTAATCATAGAGTTCAGCACTGAGATTGTCCGCTGTAGTTGGATGCTTATGAATGTGTACCCCATTTTTAATACTTTACAACCTTACCTATTCATATTCAGTATTTTACAATGTTCTTGACACGTTCACTGGGTTGTGGTCTGCCATTTTGCAGTGTGGGGATTTGAACCTATGCTGCACACTTATGGACGTGCCTCATTTTTAACGCTCCACAACTCCAATTACTTATATTTCAATGCTCTGCAATCTTTTTTTCTTGTCCGCCAGGTTGTGTGGCATCTTATTATGGTGTGTGGATTTGAACCTAGGTCACACACTTATGGATGTACCCCATTTTCAGTGCTCCTCCACTCCACTTTCTCATATTTCAATACTCCGCAAACTACTTGAGATGTTCTAAAAATTGTGGGTGGCCTTTTTGCATTGTGGGTATTTGAACCCAGGTTGCAGACATATGGATTTACACCATTTTCAATGCCCCACATCTACACTTACTTATATTTCAAACCCTGCAACCTTCTTTTCATGTTGTTCGGATATGAACCACCTTATTGTATTATAGGGATTTGAACTTGGGTCACTCTCCTTTGAGTGAAGTCTTTACCATTATACTACAACACTTTGGACCTTTCCAATTCAATGAATTATGACTATGCAGTGCTTCAGTGACTCAAAATTACACTTGCGAAAGTTCTACAGCAAGTTAAATCTCATAAGTTTCTTTGTGATTCAATCATTTTGCAATTCAGTGATAGTTGTTTTTTCTTAGATTTCGACACTGAGACTATATATTGGGGTCGCATGCTTACAGATTTACGCTATATTAAATAATCCAAAACTTTTCTTGCCCATGTTTCAATATTCTATGACCTCCGTTACATGTCCAGGTCCTCATTATGGGCCACCTTATTGTGGTGGTGACATTTGAACCTATCTGATTCAATGAATTATATGATTTAGCAGTGTTACTATTTTTCAAAATTAGCAATTGGTCTCTTCACCGTGACATCACAACCCTTTGGACTTTTTCAATTCAATGAATAATGACTACAGAGTTCGACTTTTCAAAGCTATTGAATCAAACCCTTTACCATTACATCACGACTCTTTGGATCTTTCCAATTCAGTGGATCATGACTAGGCACTGTTATGAAGTAGTGTTCCTATGTGGGCTATTTTTTGTCAAATGGCTAATTTTCAGGAAATTTTAAACATTTGGTTTGCCAGCTAATATATTTTTTGAAAAGCATTTACCAATTTATTGCCTAAAATTTTACACAAAGTTACTAGATTCACCAGATTTTATGAATATTGCTATTCTACATTTGATAGTTAACACCAGGGTTTTTAAGTGGGCTGTATTTTTCCAATTGCTTAAGGTTTCACAAACTTTTAAACATTTAATGTGCCATCTAGTAATGTTTCTGAATAGCTTTTGCCAAAATTTGTATAAATTGTAGACAAAAGTTATCAGACTCACCAGAATTTATTAATATCAGCATTCGTTTTGATGGTTTTTAAAATGTTGACCTGTAATACATATATTTATTGGTTTCTGAAATAGAAAGAGTTCGTAAACTATTTTATACTTGTAAATATTTTTTTTCATTGGCAGCTGTTATGCTTATTACTTTTCATTTTGATTTATTTAATTATTTATTTCTGTTTAACAGGATGCACTCAGGCATATTTTTGCAGGAAGGATTGTAGATATACAGGATTGCCCTGTATGGACTCGATTGTCCTCTGTGTCTTGTGCCGGCAACAACATTGTTCTCATGGACGAATCTTTGCAATTGCTTCCAGTGGTTGAATTTCTGGATTTGAGCCGAAACCGCTTTGCCAAAATTGCCAATTTGCGCAAGTGTGCAAAATTGAAGCATTTAGATCTTGGATTCAACCATATCCGCACAATTTCAACATTGAATGAGGTGGGCTGGATGATTATTACTATTATCTGCCTTGGTTTGTGTTAATAATAATTAGTATATTTTGCCTCATCTGGAACATATCCTTACACATAGAATTGAAGTCATTTGGATGCTTTTGGCAGGTCTAGTCCTGTATTCTATTCATCTTCCTTCACAGTTTAAATACATTGAGAGGTGCCAAAATTAGGGTAAATTTTAATAATTGAAAATGGAGCTTTTATTGGCTTGCATATATATTTATTACTTCTGTTCTTCGCTCCCATTGTCTTGGTTGAAGCAGGTTGCGTTTGGGATCAGCAAGCTTATTCTAAGAAATAATGCTTTGACAACCTTGCGTGGGATTGAAAATTTAAACACTCTTGAAGGACTTGATTTATCCTATAACATGATTTCCAATTTTACGGAAATTGAGTTGCTCGCAAGCCTTCCTTCTGTGGAAAGTCTTTGGCTGGAAGGTAATCCCATCAGTTTTGCTCGACTTTATCGGCAACAAGTTTTCAGCTTCTTTCCCAATCCACACAAAGTAAGCTAAACACTCCATTTTCTTTGATTTTGCCTCTTTTAGAATTAACTGTCATTTGGTGGTGAGCATTATCTCTCCCTCTGCTCACCAGAACTCTTTCACATTCCTCACTTTCTTGGATTCGATCCTTAATTGCTAAAAAATTTCATATCCTAATATTCAAAACGGAAAGCCCTTTCAACTTCGCATTCTATATCTTATGCTATGCATGAAGGAAAATTAATCATGATAATATATTCAAGTGTGTCATGCATCAACTGAATAACACCAGGATTACTTGAGAGGTGTAACTTGCTGTTTGGTCACTACCCTAGTTGAAATTAGATGAAAAAGCGATCAGTGGGAGGGAGGCCTGGACTGCAAAGATTATTGTGGCAAGAAGACAGACGCAACGAACTGGTCATGGGTTCTATGCACCTGCAAAATGTGAAATTCAATCAGGTGACAGTAGCGAGTTGAGAGATTCTTGTCAGTCACATGAGGCCGCTAGCTCTGCTGATCTCCAACATAAGGCCAAGGTATGTTGTGCAGAATACACATACTTTTCTCCTCATTGAGTATCATGGCTGATCAGCATTGATGTTTATGAGTACATTGCAAGGCAATGACAATTTCAGTGCCTTTTATATTGCTTGATTTGGGTTTTACAACTCATTCTTAATTTATTCATATGACCTTTCCATTAAATTTTTTTATTTAATGAACAGATTGGGCATTTTTTATTTTCTTTGCTTGTATATTATTTTCATTATAGGTAATATGCACTCTCATCTTTAAAAGAACTTATTTACAGCACATTTTCTGTTTGTGGTCTCTAAAGGAGTTTTTCCTCAGTGTGCTGATATTTATTTTTCTTTTTAACTTTTATCTCTTGTAGAGAAAATTGTGTCGGCTGGCTTGGATTGAGGATTCAGATCATAAGAGATATATGCTTCCAGAAGGTGTCGAACAGGATGAGTCTTCATCTACTTGTGAAAGTGAAAGTCAGAGAAGGAACAAAACTGATGTGGATGAGAGTATTACAACGAGTGCCTTGGAATTGATGAATAGGATAGAATTTCTCAAGAGAGAGAAGTCAACCACATGTTTTCAGCAAATAACTGACTTGTTGGACCAGACAAATGAGGATACAGTGGATCACTTTCAGGGTGTTAATTACAATTCCAGGACTAAACAGACTCATATGAAAAGCAGAAAACAGCCAAATAGAGAGGGTGATTGTTCTAAAGCATTTTGTTTGGGCATTGAAGGGTCAACAGATCACTTTGAGAGAGATTTTCATGATGCAGAGTTACTAGAGATGATAGATGATACAAACAATGCTGATAAGACCGTGAATAATGTAGAAGAAAATTCCATAGTTGAAAACTTTTCTTTAAAGGAAAACACTTTGTCGGAGTCCTTGTCAAAGAATGGAATTTTGCTGCCTCAGCCTCATTCAGAAACTAGAGAACCTAAAGTCTCGCAGGAAGAATTGAAGGTTCTCACACGCAACCCAGTGGGAAAGATGTCAAGAGGAAATGCGATCTCATCCCTATCAGGTAATCTGGCAGATGAGGAAATGAGTTTGGATGAAAGTTTGAACTCATTAAAGGCTATCGATGAAATAATGGAATCCCGTTCCTCTTCTTACTGTCACAGTTCTCCTCCTCACTATAAGAAGGATATATTACATCGCCGCCAGAACTTGGAGGAAGAATTTATGCAGCTTTCTCTTGACTCATATTCTCTAGCTTCATCATCGGACAGTGATACTAGTCAAGATTTATATTTATCTGATTCCTCATGTTCTATGGATCTTCAAACTTCTTCTCTATTAAATACAGAAAGAGATATTACAGACACTGAATCTGATACAGTGTTTGAGGGTATCAAAGAGGAGAGCAACAGAAGTCAACAAAGTTCATTGGTCAAGGATCCATCTTTCCTTGCTTGTGGCTGGTCAGATTCAAATGCAATAGAAGATTCAAAAATCGATCTTGCAATACCATGTACGGATGACATTTTGGCAAATGCAGGAAGTGGGAGGCTTCCTCAGCCTGTGGCTGAAGGTATGTCACAGACAATGGAGAAAAAAGGCATAAGAAAGATGAAAAAAAGGGTTGTACTTTTGGACACAGGCAGAACTTTGGATGGAAAGTCTGAGCAAACTGGTAATTCCTCTAGCTCTTTGTGCATCTATTCAGGCAGCATCAGAAATGGTATGAGACAATTGGTTTCCATGGAGGATGGGCATTTTAAGACAGAGAGAAACAAGCTGCTTGTTGCAAACTCTTTGGATAGAGTGAAAGATCTATGTACAAACTGTGCTGAAACTTCAAATTGCAACAGTAATACAATAGATTCAAAGTTAGAAGATTCCATAGAATTATTCTTTCATCGTCAGGTTGCAGATTCAAGGGTATCAGAGAGCTGCATTTGTTATGTCTTTTGCAATTGTGTCCGTCTATGGGAGGATGATCCTATAGAGAGGTAAACTAGTTATTTTTGTTATCGGAACTTCCAAAATTTGTCATATCAGCGGCAGTTAAAGTGCCATATGATCCCTTGTTATTTGTTCTCTAATTGGTCTAGGGAGAACACTGAGGGTCTAAATACCCTTCATATCATAATAGGCCATTTGTTTTTTTTACTTACATTCATTAAATCCAACTATTGCTCTTTGCTGGTAACATTTTTGGACTAATCGGATGCTGGTGCATACTTGGAATGCTTGAATGTCTTTTTGTTTATCTAACTGATTCTCTTGGCAGTGGAGTGATATTTTCCTCTTTTTGATAACTTCCCAGTTTCATGGTCCTACGTGTTTGTCTTATCATTTTCATTATTAGCTTGTATGTCGAGTTCTCAATTTAACACATTCATCTTAGAAATACTACTATTCGCGCCTTTCTGGTCACATTATTTCATTACAGTTACTAGTATCCCTTCCATTGTTCCGTCTTGTGTATGTTTATTTTCTTTTTCAGTTTGGAATGTAGGTCCATATATTTCCTTGTATGTTTTATTTTCTGGATGCAGTTCTAAAATACTGCCTCTCCAGATGGTTCTGCAATTTTATATTATCTTTTGTAGTTTGTACAGTTCTGTCTCTGCAAACCCCTCCCTCTGCCCTGTTGTCTCATTTGAACAGTAGCCAATATACACCTCTTTGTTAATTTTTTTGTTGGGTGTTCTTTCTTAACATGCGTGAATTTGTATACTATTGATTATTATGCCGAGAGGCGTCCTACAATGGCAGCCATGGGTGATGGTGGCAGACCGTAATGTCTATGAGTTGTTAATAATTAATGATCATGGTGGTGGACCATAATGTCTCTGAGTTGTTAATAATTAATGATCGATTTTAAATTTGAGATCCATTTGATCATCACTTGGCAATTTCAACCTTAAATTTGACGTCCATTTGACCATCACTGGGCATTTTTTTTAATTTTAATTGGAGAAGTTGATCAAAATATTGTAATATCATGGCCGTAGGGTGGAGTTTGGAGCTTGTTTGTTTTTCACATAATGATATTTTCGAGCCTGACATAATGGTATAGCTAGCCTGAGGCCATTTGTCACCAGTGGGAAATTTGTGGAGAAGGTAATGGAGTGATTGATTAAAGTGGTATGTGAAAAATCCAAGATAAATGCTTTGAAATAGAGATTGATATCTCTTGACATTTTTCAGACACGCATTTAAGATATCTGTACTAGTTGTTTACAGTTCTAATTATGTTTATTTATGCTCCTTTACTGTTTTAGTCCTTTCTCAGTTTTAGACTTTGTAGTTATGCAATACCAGCTTTTAGAGAAGGGAAATCTTGATATTTCTAATTACTATTGTGAAAATGTTCAACTCTTACTCAACTTACGGAAGGGTGTCTGTGCAAGTTGCTATTTCAGTCGATGGGTGTCTGCAACTATTAGGATTGTGCATTTTCTGCCTTTGGATGCATATGGTAGCAATGCTTACCCGAAGAGACATGTTGCTACACGGAATAATTTTGAATATGGAGACCGGCCTCTGAAGCTGAATATGGACTTACGCACAAAGACATATCGGATATGAAATGAATTTATACGTGGAGAAAAGCCTTTTAAGATAAAGGCTAAAAGCTAACATGTTTGCGAGGGAGTTTGCAGAAGCACATTGCCCAGCTTGCATAGAAATGTAGGTAGGAATGGCTAAAATCAACGGTTCAATTGCTCTGAGGGACAATTTTGGGCTTGGAAGATAGTTGTCACTATTAAAGGATCTATTTTCAGTAGAGCAATAATTTTAGAAGAAGATGTAGGAGGAAGTTTAGCCGATAATTTATAAGATGAAGTAAAAGATGTGATAAACAAAATAGAAAAAAAGGGAAGTAGTTATGTAGAAGAAAGAGAGGAATGAGATGAGTGATACAGAGGAAGTACAAAGAGAAGAAAATAGCAAAGAGAGAATAGATGAACAAAAAGTAAGTTGTTTCACAGAGGATAACAAGTAAGGATTAGTGCCGGGGATTTTAAAAATAGAAGACAGTAGTAAAGGAGAAGTAAATGAAGGAAAATATAGTACAGAGATAAGAAGAGACAACTCATTTCATACCCTCAACACCAAGAGACACTTTGAGGAGATGAACCCCTTGGACCAATTGCTATCCTAGTGCCACTTAGATGACATAAGGATGCACCACACAGTGTTGAACAAGTAGATATAGGAGAGGAGTTATTGAATAGTTACAAGAAGTATAAAGAAGAGGCTAAGAGAAGAAGTGAGATATTGGAAGGATTTAGTGGAGTGTTAGGAAAAAGTATTTGGAGGAATTGAAAAGGATGAAGGAAACACCCTATGGTAAGACATCAAAAGGATAGTAAAAAGAAAAAGGAGATAAGTAAGACTAGTAGTTAGAAGGAAGGAAAGGAAATGCCTAAAGAGATGGCACAAAACAAAATGAAGATACCATTGTTAAGAAAAGTGCAGAGGGATACTTGTTCATGTTAGATTTATATTGGAGGAGTCATGACATCATAGATGAAGGTGTTTTGATTTTGTGGGGATGCTAAGGGATGATACGTTGAAGTGATACATGAAAGTCAGTCCAGAGCATAAGAAATCATGAGATGAACTAAAGACACCAATTAAAAATGACTTCCATTTTCCAGATGTACCCATCTAGAGTGTTAGCAAGATGAGGGACTTAGTCCGAAAAGGAGAGATGATAAATGATTACAATAAGAGATTCAAAATGATAGTGTAGAAGCTAGAGGGACATTCAAGGTCAGCCCAATCAGTATTTCAATGGATACTAGGGGGTAACGACACCATTTAAAAATGACTTCCATTTTCTAGATGTACCCATCGAGAGTGTTAGCAAGATGAGGGACTTAGTCCAAAAAGGAGAGATGATAAATTATTACAATAAGAGATTCAAAACGATAGTGTAGAAGCTAGAGGGACATTCAAGGTCAGCCCAATCAGTATTTCAATGGATACTAGGGGGTATTTAGGTAATTGGGGAGGAAATCAAGGCAACAATCAAGGAGAATTTTCCTGAGGGTACTGCTATAACAATAACAATAACATTAACAATGGGGGTGGTTATAGAGGTGGTAGAGGAAAAGGATATGTTTCGGATAGAGGGCGGGTAACATGGTACAAGTGCAAAAAACAAGGGCATATATCAAGGAATCGTGCAGAGTGACAACCGTGACGTGTATTTTGCAATTTTACAAGAATGGTAGTACGAAAAGTGAGGAGCTAGGAGATGAGTGACCTCTTACAGGTGCACATCGTTTAAAATAAATACCGATGCCGCGACATCCATAGACCACAAAACATTGATGCCCAATGAGTTGATACCAAATGCAGGAATATTAGGAGTTGATAAGGGAGAGAGGGCCTGCATAAGAAGTGCTATTAAAACTTTGTAACAGAAATAAAAGAAGACATACTGAGAGTTGCATTCATTGCACACCCATATTGGAAAGGGAAAATGGTGAATAGAGATAGACTTGGAGGAGGAGGATGATGGATGAGATTATTGGGACACAAATATTCATGGTCAAATTGACAAGGGTAGAAAAATCATATAAGAAAAGCAACAAAGAGCAAAAGAGAAAGTAACATACTTCGGAAAAAAGGAGGTAGTAGGACTGAAGAAATTAATAAAAAGGAGTCCCAAAGATTTTTGGAGAAGCTGGAACAATTTTGTAAATATTGGAACAAGCAAGGGAGGACACATGGCACGATGAATAGAAAAAGGAAAAAACAAGAAAAACAAAAATGTATTCCAGTTGTGGCAGGAAATGGAAAAAATTAGCCATTTTAATGGGTATCAAAGAAAATGGGAAAGATGTCTGCAATGGTTTACCAGATTTAGGTGCAAATGTGAATGTAATACCACAAAGCATATGGGAGGTTCTGGGTAAACCATCACTTCAGGTGGCAACCTACAAGGCTACAACATAACAACGATAGATGGGACTGCACCAAGAATTTGTGCCAAAGGATGGGTAAAAATGGAAGTGCATGCCAAAAATAAAAGGCAAGAAACAATCCTATAGTTGGCGCCAAAAGGGAGAAGCGCATGGAGGTGGATGAATAAAATAAATAAGAAAGCTGCTGTTCTAGTTATCTTTGGCGCCAAACATAGAATGGAATTGGATAAAAATAGCAGCCCCATGCACCAAAGGAAGAACAAGGGAGAAGTGCATGGAAGAGTTTAAAATAGAAGATCCTATTTTTTGTAGTTTTGAATAGAATCAGAAGAACATGCAGCTGTTCTAATTTTAAGAAATTGATGCTAAGAATAAGTGCACGGAGGAATTGAATATAAAAGAAAGAGAGAGCTGCTATTCAAAAAATAGAACTTGCGCCAAAGATAGAAGGATTTTCTTTAGATAAATCAACTGCTGTTCTATACTTGGCTTGGCGCCAAGGATGATAAATATGGATTTAATTAAAATTAAAGCATGCAGCTGGTCTGTTTTGATTGTTGGTGCAAAAAAGGAGAAGGATGGATAAATAAATTAATAAAGAAAAGACATGCTGCTATCCTATGCGCCAAAGGAGGTAGAAATAAATTAAATAAATAAAAAAGGCATGCAGACAAGCAACTATTCTGAACGCAGCAGCCTATGTAGGCTGAGTTTGTATTATTGAATCATTAGACACACTTGGGCTGATTTGCTCTGGCAATTCTAGCCTTGTACTTGCACCTTTGAATTAAAAAACTCCATTTTTTCCCTCTCGTATCGCTGTTTTCTGATTTGTAATTGTGTTTGATAGGATATTGTATTGCCTTAGTGTGGAATTTACTCCCTCTACCGCTGTCCTTTTCTCCTAAACCCTTGAATTTATTATGTAAAATAGCTTAGAGTTGTGTAGGTGTGTGGATCTTTGATTTCTCTGTGTGCAGAGTTACATGCATGTGTTAAATTATTGGTGTATCACCCTTATTTTCCTTTTCCCGCATTTCTTTTCCCTTTTTCTTGTCAAAGTTTTCGTTTGTTTGGTGATTCACAAGGGAACTAGCCCTCTCTGGAGGTTCACCTCAGACATAGGTTACCCAGAGCCTTGATGTGTTCCAATTTTGTCAACAGGAGAGAATACACACACCATTCTCTATCACAGTGCAACTTCAGGGTGACAACAATTTTTGGCGCGTCCGATGGGAAGTACAAAATTTGCTAAAGAAGTTGATGTTATTCTTAGCAAATATCAGTGTTTCAGACACAAATATTCAACATCTGGCGACTCCATTGGCCCAAAGATCCCTTTTTCTCAATCAGCAGACTATTTCCTCCATCTTTCCATCTTTTTATGAGGTTGTGCAATCATGACTTCAATTCCTCATTGGAATTCCCAGTTCCAAGAGCATTATTACTCCCATCCATCTCATTTTCCATAAAATCCTCCTCCAAATTAGTATTATATGCCCTATCATAATGAATATGTCCATGATCCAAACCTCACTAATCCATATGGTTATCCTAATAATCTTTCAGGTGCAGGAATATGTAGATTATAACAACAATTCCATTCCTAATGATGATTTGTAGATGCCGGTACAACGCTTGGAGATAAAAATGGTACAAATGAGGGCAACAAGTACCATCAAGGCAACCAAGCTTGGATACAGGGTACCCTACGCATGGGCAGGTCCTATGCCAAGCTGGTATAGCCCTCAAGAGAAGTTAGCCTTTGTGTCTAAATTGATACCATAAATATCAAAGTGGAATGAAGAGACGGAAGCTTACCAATATAGTGTTGAGAAACCCTGTTAATGGGGTAATTCTTCACTATCATCATGCAACCCTCCTACTACTTTCGAACCACTTCAACCAGAGCCCAAGTCCCAAATTCCTAGCTTTCTTAAAGCTTTTCCTCCACAATATCTTACACCTCTCCAATCATCTCAACCATTACAAAATTAGTTAGCAACCCAACCCACCCCTCCCCTCATATTCCCAAATCCATTTTGGAATGAAACTAATCGACAAATCAGTTTGGAAGAGCAGACAACTAAAGACCAAGTGAAGAAGTTCTTAGGCAAAATCTAACAAAATGGAGCTTAGAGTTTGAGGACAAACAAATTTCACGATTGACTAAGCCTACAATAGAGGAGTGCAAGAAAGTGATTGAAATTACAAAGTAGCAGGAGGAATATGACCAGCAAGCAAAGGTTAGACAAAGTTTTCTCAAATCTCTTGAGATACAACGTAAAGATAATGTTTTGAAGGAGCATATGAATGTTTCTAAGGATTAGATCAACAATCTTGAGCCTATATCATCTTATAGTGAAGGAAATAATTCAATAAAAGTTGAGGAGGAAATTAACAAAGAAATTCAAATTCAAAAGGAGTTTTCCTCAAGCATGAACAATAAAAAGGATGAGGTTTTATTAGACTTAGAAGATTCTGATGATGAGGAAGAGCCAATTGAAATTGTAAGTATTCCAAACCCATCATCTATCTTCTCAGTAAAGACTCTCTTGTTATTAAATCTTTTTTCGAGCTTGAGACAGAGTCAAATACGAGGTTGTTTGCAAAGGATGAAGTCGAAAAAGTTTCAGATCAATCTACAAGCATCCAATATGATCAGGAAAGTGCCTCAAGTACTCCAAATAATGAATTTGCACACAAAGAAGAGGGGTAGATCAGAAAAATCAGTTTATCAGCTATGAGGAAACCATGTCGAATTAGGTATTTGGCTAGTTTAGAGCCACAAAAGGAGTTGCCGTCAGTTGTGTTCATTTTAGAGCATAAAAAAGAGCTTCAAGTTGCCAAAAATCAGCCCCAACAATCTACAAAGACAAAACACAGATCCTACAGCGGTGTTTATTCTTTTTTGGACTGATATTTTGACCAAATCAATGGTGCAAACCATGTTTGCACTTTTGACATGTGATCTAGTTGCAAAATTGATATCATGGCCGCTCTTTCTGAGAAAAGGAAGTTATTTCTCCCAACCAGTATGTGGTTTTGTTTAGCTTTCATTTCTTTTTGTCTAGATTAGGACTAGTTTAGGTTTGTTTCTTGCATAATAAGTGCTTGCATGCACATTGTTTTTCCAGTTTTCTTATTTAGTTGTCTTTTCAAAGAAGTGCTTACATGCACATGTTTTCCTTTTATTGGAGAAGGTATTTCAGTTGTTGATAGAGGTATGTGACTCCATAGCCCAACGGATGCAGAAGACTTTATCTTTTTGTTTAGCACGCAAACAATCCTATGATGTTGCCAAAATGTTACTATAAATTATGCACCAAGAATTTGCGCCAAAGGATGGGTAAAAATGGATGTGCATGCTAAAAATAAAAGGCAAGAAACAATCCTATAGTTGGTGCCAAAAGAGAGAAGTGCATGGAGGTGGATGGATAAAACAAATAAGAAATCTGCTGTTCTAGTAATCTTTGGCACCAAACATAGAATGGAATTGGATAAAAATAGCAGCCCTATGCGCCAAAGGAAGAACAAGGGAGAAGTGCACGGAAGAGTTTAAAATAGAAGATCCTATTTTTAGGAGTTTTTGAAAAGAATTAGAAGAGCATGCTGCTGTTCTATTTTTAAGAAATTGATGCTAAGAATAGGTGCATGGAGGAATTAAATATAAAAGAAAGAGAGAGCTACTGTTCCTAAAATAGAACTTGCGCCAAAGATAGAAGGATTTTCTATAGATAAATTAACAGCTGTTCCATACTTGGCGCCAAGGATGATAAAGATGGATTTAATTATAATTAAAATTAAAGCATGCAGCTAGTCTGTTTTGATTGTTTGCGCCAAAAAGGGGAAGGATAAATAAATTAATAAAGAAAAGACATACTGCTGTCCTATGTGCCAAAGGAGGTAGAGAAATAAATTAAATAAATAAAAAAAGCTTGCAAACAAGCAGCTATTCTGGATGCAATAGCCTATGTAGGCTGAGTTTTGTATTAATGAATCATTAGACACACTTGGGCTGATTTGCTCTGGCAATTCTAGCGTTGTACTTGCACCTTTGAATAAAAAAGCTCCATTTTCGCCCTCTCACATCGCTGTTTTCTGATTTTTCATTGTGTTTGATAGGATATTGTATTGCCTTAGTGTGGAATTAACTCCCTCTACCACTGTCCATTTCTCCAAAATCCTTGAATATATTATGCAAAATAGCTTAGAGTTGTGCAGGTGTGTGGATCTTTGATTTTCCTATTTGCAGAGTTACATGCATGTGTTAAATTTTGGTGTATCACCCTTATTTCCCTTTTCCCGTATTCCTTTTCCCTTTTTCATGTCAAAGTTTTTCGTTTTTTTGGTGATTCACAAAGGAACCAGCCCTCTCAGGAGGTTCACCTCAGACATAGGTTACCCACAACCTTGAGGTGTTCCAATTTTGTCAACAGGAGAGAGAATACACATACCATTCTCTATCATGGTGCAACTTCTGGGTGACAATAGGGACTTCTCAGTCACTCATAGTGGTGCTAGGAGTGCAAATAGATTTTATAGGAATTACTAAGAATGTGGATTTGGAAGTTATGGACATACGGAAACCATTCCTCTTATCCGATGTTGCGAAATTTAGAATGGTTTGTCAATTGCAATGGTATTTTTTAACTCAGAGGATAAGGAGTCTACCGTTGAAGGTAACAACATATCATCACATCTACCACTAGAGATTGGCATAATGGCAGCTTGGACGGAAGAAGTTTGGTGCGTTGATGAGGAAAGTAACTATGATGATATCTGTAGGATATACGCCACAGGGAAAGCTCCAGATTTCAATAGAGATTATTAACCAAATGATGATGGGGAAATTGGGCTAGAAAATGAAGAATTGAAGTCCAATTTTGAAGAAGATATTGAAGCATGGCTCTACGGAGAGCTATAATCAAGAAGAATGAATCTCCTACACATGTGGATGGATGGTCTTGGTGAAGGATAAGATACGCAAACATGCAGGTGACACCGCAGAGGCTAATCATGTGAGTATTTAGACTTGGAAAAGGAGCTTCACATTGGTAGCTTCCTAAATTTAGTGGATACGGCAACATGGATGAATGCCTTCAACACATGGAAAATGTGTGTTCAAATGAGGCCTTAAGGATGCAAGTACTAGATGACACTTACAATTAACACTGCTAGGTGGTGGGGAACAGTACTAGATGAGACTTAAAATTAACACTGCTAGGTGTTGGGGAACAATACTAGATGAGACTTATAATTAACACCACTAGGTGGTGGGGAACCCACAAGGATAACATCACCACTTGGTAGGCGGTGGAGATCCTTATACGAACACAATACATTAAGAAGGAAGGAATCTTTGCACCTGTGTTTGAAGCAAAATGAGGAATGTTCCATGGTGGGAAGAATTGTAATAATACATGGGTTGGACTGCTAGAGACGAGACTTTGATTAGTTTGTGAACAACTACATTGTAACAAACATATATGGAGGCAAACGAGAGTTGAGAAGGTTTCTTTATGGTAAATAACTGTATTTATTTATTTTTGTTTATTGATGTTTGTGTGACAAACCATACATATATTGCATCATGTTTCAAAGTTCATATCATCAATATCATCAATTTCTCATATCAGTATTTAAGAAAATACATCCACGGTTTGCACATCATGCTGCATTTAACATTTGGAAGCTGCCAAGACTAAAACGTAGAAGACAATAGAAAGAAGGACGTGCTAGATATTCTTTGTCTGAGGTGAAGAGATCCCGATCAACCTCATAATTTGCTAGCATTGTTGAAGGGAACTGCTAATTCTCAACATTTACATCCGTAGAAGGTGGTGAATTGTTATCAATTGCAGGCAACTCTAATGCCAATTTGAGATAGTGTTTTCCAACAAAGTATCCATAGGATTCACATCTCATTGAATGCCCCTCCTTGTAGCAAGGATCTTTACGTTACATCAACCAATTACTGCCATGGATAAATTCCAAGTTTCTTCCAGCGAAGTATCTGTAGGATTCACATCTCATTGCATGCCCTTTCTTGTAGCAAGGATCTTTACGTGACCTTGACCAACTACTGCCATGGATAAATTCCAAGTCTCTTCTAGCAAAGTATCCATAGGATTCCTATCTCATTGCATGCCCCTCCTTGTAGCAAGGATCTTTACGTGACATAAACCAACTACTGCCATGGATAAATCCCAAGTCTTAGCTCTCTTCAATGTCAAATTGTTTTCTTTTGAAACTGTGAATCAAACAAGATTTGCTTCAATTCCCTCTTGAGAGTAGAAAAGCTCATCACCTGGGAAAGCTGACATATGGAAACCTTATGTGGCTCTCTTCAACATGTGGCATGAAGTTTCCATCAATCTGTGAGACCTTCACGCTTCTCACAGCCTTTTTTTCTCTGGACCGAAACTTACATTGCCCATGAACAAAGGCAGAAAACTTTGTGCAAATTATTGTTGATTCCTCTCCACAGCTACATAACTTATAATCTACATAAAGCCACACACTACTTATTCATCCTTGAATGGTGTTATCTTCTTTGTCCTTTTCTTTCTCTTTCAGCCTTGGTTTTATTGCATAAGCTGTTATGTGTATAGATCTGTTTAGGGGATTCCACCTGCCGAGGAATCGAATAGCCTACAATTGACATGCAAATATCCTTTTATGGGAAAAATATGTTAGGAACCACAAAAAATTCTGAAAAATGATAAAACAGGTTTGCAAAAGTATCTTTTTGTGTTTGCTTTAGTGATTAACAGGCTTTAAGGTTAGGCACATTTTTTCTTTCTTTCTGTTTTCAATGCCCTAGATGCCACTTATTCAGAGGGGTAAACAACAAATCTAGAGCACATCTCGGATGTACCTGGCATGAGGTTGGGTAGATCCCAACCCTACACCTACGTATGCGGTGTGTGGGACATACCCTGAAGGAATAATTGTTATTGCAAAACAAACTTAAAATAAATCATCCCCAAGGCAGATTCTCTTACGATCTATAGACTGCTTAGCTGAATATAAAATGCATAATTGAAAATGATAGAACTGCCGAAAATTCTGTTGAAATATCCCTAGTTGGGATCTTACCACAAAATTGACAACACACAGAAATTTGCAGCAAAATAATAAATCTGATTTTTGCAGATTTTATGCAGAAAAAGTACAGCTAGGGCAGCGAACAGAAAAATATGAATAACTCTCAAAATACCCGTCCAAAATACTTGAAATTTTAACTGGAACAAGATAATAATATGAAGAACACAAGGGAAATATTTTTGGAATTTTTCAGTCAATATAACGCTGCTAGAAAATTACAGCGTGCCTCAAATAGCCGGGAAACTTTGAAAATTAATATCTTTCCGAATACAAATGCAATAATGATGAAACTTTGGAAATAACATATATAAATGTAGATGATTTTCCAACCTTCAGATCTGAAAACGGCCAGCTGGAAACCCTAGAAATTAGGGCTGCAATTTCCTAAACAAGTCGCCTCCTTTGGAAAATGGTCAAAACCCTTGTGAAACCCTCTGTAGATGATGCCGAATCCTTCCTCTATGGCTGCCGTAGGTCTGATCCGAAAACCAGCGGAAAATCTCCACAAAAACTCTCAAAAATCCTCAAACCCTAATTCTGAAAATTCTGAAAATATCTCTGTAAAACCAGCCCTGAAATCTGCTCCAAATGACAAGCTAGGGTAGATCTTTCACTACCGAAGAATGCCCTGCTAGCTAGGGATGGATCTCTCACCACCGAAGCTAGGGTTCCCGTGGGATCTTACTCCACAAGCTAAAAGTTGCAAACAGCAGTTGCACCATGAAAAGAAATATCAGTGTATGCATGAATGACTATCCTTTCACCCCTCTTCTCCTTTTATAACCTTTTCATGTCAAAGAAACCCTAAAACCCCCCAAGGCGCACTTTCCCATGGAGAGGGCCCATTTAATAAATATTTTAAAGTTACTTTTTCCCCCTAGGCGCCCCCAACAAAGAAATATAACATTAAATGCAATACATATCCCTCAAGTCGCCAAAAAAGTACTTTAAGTGGCCCCAACGAAGAAACATAACATTAAATGCCAGAAGTGTCCACTTAAGTGATCCCAACGACAAAATAGAATACAAAGGGCCCATTAGACCCTCCCAACGCCCAAAATATAACAAAACCCTAGTAGGAAACCAGACAACCATCCCCAATAACCTCCAAAGTCGTTAGTCCCTTGGGAATGACCAGGGCTAAGACCAAAATAGGGCCGTTAGGCCAACTGCTCGGAATTGGGGACATTACATCTGTCTCGTGGATTTCTGGTCTTTATGATATATCTATTTCAATCCGAGCAATAATCAGAATGGTTAGCTGGGTTGAAAGTAAAAGTTGAAGCTCACTGAGATGGCAATATATTTGTCTGCATGATATAAGAGATTTATTAATTTTCATTATCCACTGTAAATAATTTTACCATGAACTTTTTACCATTATATATAATACCTTAAGATAGTGCCTGGGGAATCCCTAATAGTGAAAGAATATGAAACATTACAGAGAATTTGTAGAACAAAAAAGTACATGACTATGTAACAGATGGTGTCGGCAAGAGATAATTGGTTGCAAACGATCTGATTTTTCTCAGCTATCTCCACAAAATCCCCCAAATCTAATGTAAGAATGTCATCTGGAAAAGTGCCATGTAGCTGTGGGGATATCTTGTGCCATTCAAGGTTTTTTTATTAACCTTAAAGATTTCCTTGTTTTTCTTATGAATTTTCTGTTTTGAGAGTAATATGTGTTTGGATAAAATGCATTTGTTGCAGATTGTAGGGAAATAACTAATTTTTCAAAGCATTTGAATTTAGTCTTATATTGTACATTCATAATTATCTGGGCTTAAGCAGATACTCAGACAATGGAAAGAATTTTTTCTCTACTTGATCTTAATGTCCTCTAATTGCAGAGAAGTTGCAGTGTTGTTGAGTAGTGAAAGAAAGCTGTATATATTGCAGACATCCTCAGGTGTAATCCAACGAGGTAACATTTTAGTTTACTATGATAATTATTAACAATTTTTGTTGGTCTGTTTACCATTCACCATCAGATTTCTGATTTAGAATTCAGTATAGAAGCTGTTTCATTGGGTGGTATCTATTTCTATCTCTTTGATCGAGGTTTACACTGAATAAAATTACAGGCTCCACTTTGAATGTTTTGGGAAGTCACAAGCTCCAAGATATAAGTAATATTCTTGTTGGAGTTGGCTTGCAGGTGCTAAGGTAGTGTGCTCACTCTCCTCCTCCTGGAATTTTTCATTTCTGCAGGTTTGTATTTTTCAGCTATTTACTTAAACTTAGTGTGGATGAACCAGGGTGCATATTGGCTGTGCTGCATCTTACTTACTTCTGACACGAAATATAGTCAAGTCAAGAGAGCTACTTGACATGCTTGCAAAATACCTTCCGAGCACAGGTGGTGAAAGTTCTGAATTTCTTCTGCAAAGGTTAGCTATTCACATTCCACCTTATTTGTTGCAATTTCCTATCTTCAGTCGGTATCAAATCCTTATAAGATGTCGTATATATGTGTTGAAACATTTGAAAAGCTGGGAGCGTGTGCAAATTAATCTATTTGAAAAGTATGCTCTTGGAGGTGTCATATTGAACATAATATTGTATGCTATGCTGCTATTTGAAAAAGGTACATCTTCTAACCATGCCCAACATATTTGATAGCTACCATGAAACAAGTGAATATATGCGTATCGGGTTGTGCCCATGTATGGAACCTTGCAAGCGAGGTTGTCCTGCCTTCAAAATCATGTTTTGTCAACAAATGTTCTTGCTGAGTATGTCTAATACCAGGCCATCAATAAAAAAATGTTTTAAAGCTGCTTTGTTTTGGTAGAATTTTAAATGGAAATGTAACTGATATGAGAAATTTGAAGTGGTTATTGTTTGTGTAGTAGTTCGGCTACTAAACAGTTTTCATTTAGTAGTGGTGAGATTAATCCAGATCT
This sequence comes from Taxus chinensis, assembly GCA_019776745.2. Taxonomy (NCBI): domain Eukaryota; kingdom Viridiplantae; phylum Streptophyta; class Pinopsida; order Cupressales; family Taxaceae; genus Taxus; species Taxus chinensis. The sequence goes on from CM034152.1 coordinate 90,260,409, forward strand.
CAGGAGTGTTCGAGGGAGGGACAGCACTCTAAATTAGCTGCACTTAATGTTATATCAGCAGATGAAGATCATAATTGTAATTACAGTTTAAATGAAGTTGCAGAATGAACTGTAAATGGACAAAGAATGGAATATTGCACATGAATATAGAGAAGAATTTTTTTATATGATCTTTGTACTTGATTAGTTCATAATGTCATGGCTTGCTATGCTTGTGCTAAGAGATGTTGTGGGACCCTTGTGCTTTAATGTTCTTATTGAACTTCCCAAATGGGTGAGTGCATGTGTGATGCCATGCCGTATTTTGATGTCTTTAATCAAGGTTGTGATATGACTCTGGGATGTGATGTCACAAACACTGTTTGTAGAGAAGCCCCTCTTTACTCTGTCATATTCAAATCATGGCAGATGTATGTCTAGGTGAAACAATTGCTCTTCCATGTGTGACCCTTTGTCTTTTGGCAGTTACAGATAAGTGATATTAAGAAATATTGATTGGGTTGTGTCTCCTTGGTTATAGAAATGATTTTTAAGCATTGGAATTTCCACAATGCAACATTTGTAACTGCATGTAGTATTGCATACATAGTCATTCCTTCAACGATCCATTTGTCTTGAGTACTTGTTTATTCCGTGACCAATGTCTCTTGAGCTTGAATGGTTAACTCGGCACTCGTTGCATTAGGTTACCTATCACAGTACTGCTCTCGTTACGAACCAGATATGAAGCTAATAAAGACAAAAATCAGCTACAACAAGAAAACTGAAAAGTTGTAATGGAATCTGAAATCGATTTTTTTGTTTGTTTGAAAGAAACTGAAACAGAAGTCAATTGCAATCTGCAGACATTCTTAGATGGTATGTAAAGTGAAATGTTTTTCTGAGAAGGTGTGTGTGCCCACTGCCAACTCAGGTCCACCAAGAGCAGTATGGGTGCTGCACTTGGCCACAAATAGTGTTCCGGGTTTTTGCACAATATTTTCTCGAGTGGAAAAAGTATCATCCCGTTTTAGGTTTTAGGGCCTTTTCTAACTCATTTTCCCGGCGACCTCCCTTTTGCCACATGTGAACTCTCATGGTATAACTGTCTGCATAACTGCTGACTACATAATTGATGTGTACAATGTAACTGATTTGTTCATGCAAATCTTAGAACTGTTGGCTCTACAACTGACATGTAATAAATGAGTTACTGGTTTATTCCTTCATATCTGACACATAATGAATTACTGCATAGCTGATTTATTCCTGCCAGCTGGCACATAACTGCTGGCCGTTTAATTGACATCTGTGTCACATGATTCGCCAAATTCGAAGAAAAGATTTGGATTTTGGCGATTTCGAAGAAAACACATTAAATTCATTGAAATGCGTCCAAAAAATCGTACGGCTAATTATTTTTCGTGTTTTTTGTAAAAACCCTAACAATCGGGAGCACCTCTGTTAGTTTTGGCATTAAAAACCTTTTTTATTGAGCCCTCGAGTCTGGATGTTGAGTCATCAGCATGAGCAGGACTGTAGTGACCTGTGTGCAAAATTGAGGAGGGTCTCCATTTAATTTTTGAAAACTAGTGAAGCTGTGTATGAACTGAAGGAGGGCCTGCATTTCAGTTTTGAACACTTGCATGAAAGTCGCAGCAAACCTTATGTCATCATGCTGTGGACCTGCGTAGAACTTCCTTCGTGCCTTCCATTACTCTTTTCTACATTACTACATAATAATTGAAGGCTCGACTCTTTCTACTAAGTTTAATTAATCACTAAGGATTTTTGCTTTTTAGTTATTTAAAAGGCTTTTTGCTTTTTAGTTATTTAATCATAAATAGTTAATGGGAAGGCCTGTGAGAGTTAAATAATTTAAAGTAATAGTTAGAAAATAATGTAATCCTTAATCTTAAAACTTATTACTACTAAAGTTTTAGGTTTTTGTAATAGTTTTAACTTATTAATATTATAATATTTATGTGAAGTTAAAGTCTTTTACGATCTATTATTTAAATTAATTGATACATATTATTTAGGTTTAGGTTATTTTTTATTTTTTGTTTTTAAAATTTTTAAATTTAAGTTGAAGGTTCTTGCAAGCAATTTAATTAGATTATTATTATTATTATTATTTTCATATTTAATTTGTATTATATGTATTTTTTAATATTTAAGTTGTATTAAATTTATATGATTCAAATTTATTGACGAGTTTTTTTCCCCAAATTTTATCAGCTGACGAACTTTCAAATTTTATTCTTGCTGAACACGAACACAAACACGTACCTGGTGATTTAGATTGACGTGTTACTGATTTATACCTACATAGTTGGCACAGAAGTGCTGTCCGTGTAATTGATGTGCTACCGATTTATTCCTACACAGATGGCACATAATTGCTGGCCATGTAACACGTGTGTAACTTTTGAGTTATTTATTCCTATATTACCGAATTATTCATGCTAACTGATGTATTCCTTCACTACTGTATAAAAATATAGATGCTGAGCAAAAGGCTTATTTTCTTACTTCAGAATCTATAGCAACTCTAACCCAAGTGTGTTTTACCATGGAATAATCCCTACAATCAAGCCAGCTAACTTGCTACCCCATTTGCAAAACCTTTGGCAAGTATTGTGCTGTATATAGCATTTATTTTAGAGCTCTTTTTGGGCCATTCAATTTTAAAACAAATTTGGGTCTTGGCATAATGTAGCTGGATTCTTTCAGTTTGATTGATGGACCATACTGGCGGGTCTCTCATGTGGAAATCTCCGCACAAAACAAATAAGAGTGTAAACCCAGAAATAAAACATGCCTTTTTATTGGCATTTGATCTTTTGCAATTACATGTAGAAAAAGCAAAATGGGAAGGAGGTGCAGCCACTTCCAAAGCCCCAAATATTATAAACATAGGACTTCAATGAGCATTAATTCAACACAAACCATATCTTTACAAAACATTATTAAAACAAACTAATACTACTAACATCTTTATGCTCCATAAGTGATGAAAAATGCCATTCACCTGGCCCATTGAGTAATTTATTTTATTGGGGTTTTTTGTTTTTGTTCTTATGCAGATATACATGGGGAAACCTCCCCTATGTTTCGGCAGCTGTCCCTACATTTCTTACATAAAAGGATGCCTATGTAACCTTTTCCATCTTTCCGTAATGTTGTGGGCCACCATTCCTTTCTCAGATCCTTTCCCAGCCTTGGGCTCCGTCCTTGAAAACACCTCTTTTTTTTTGCATTTTGGGGATGGCCAGCATATCTACAATCCATTTAGGGATATTGAGCCGTCCCTAGGATGAATTTGGGGAGACACAGTCGTACACTGACTGTCCTAGGGATGGCTAAACACCCTCGACACTGTTCATACTTCATACGATAAAAATAACCGCAAAAACAGAAAAAGTATGTGGTAGGGTGTCCACCGAGGCCCCTCCCCTTCCCAACACATACTCACACCAAGGTGGGTGAAGGAAGAAGGCATGCTGTTAGTATCTCCCAAATTGATTATCCTTCAACTATGTTGATGACCACTGCTTACACACTTGGATAATGGGTAAGGGGTCATGATAAACTTTCTCTTCAATAAAGGGATGAAATGAGTAAATTTTATACAACAAAAAGAGCTCCTATTCCAACACCATTGATATTAACCACCCCTTCTCATTCTGCTGCTAGGGGTACTTCTAGGGCTTGTAAGGTTAATGTGGAGAAGGGAGAATAGCCTTCCAAAGCTAAAAGGAATGCGACAAAACATGGTTGAAGAAATGTTGAACGTGGAAATATGATGGGAGGCTAATGATACAATTGGAAAAAATTCTTTGCTAACGGTATTTAGTTCCTTGTTAAAAGGAGGCATTCAAGAAGGCTTGTGCTGCAGGTCCCTCATATGTGCTTCCAAGCGAAATTAAATGTAGTAAGGGGTCGTGGTAAACTTTCTCTTCAATAAAGGGATGAAATGAGTAAATTTTATACAACAAAAAGAGCTCCTATTCCAACAGATCAGCAGGATTGCTGGTTTAGGGCACCTATAAACGTATCCTTTGGACCTTGTGTTAGTGTTGTGAAATTTCACCCAGAAATAATTGCTTTATTTTCTTATTCTAAACATTTCCTGTCTTCTATCCTTTTCCCTTATCAGGCAAATATGGAGGTTGGGTCAACTGCCTATGATTTCATCATAAATACAAAAATGCCCAGTGTTTTAATAGTGGGTGCACCCATTTTAATGTAATATTGCTCCATATATTGAAAAGAAGATAAATTCCCTTATTATAATGGGGGAAATGAAGTAAAAGACTCTTTTAAATAAAAATGATTCGCGCGGGAATGAATATTAAAAAATGGTCTAGCCTCTTAAAAAGGGAAGAATTAAATTAAAGGCATTGCCTTTATTTCATTCATCATTTGGAGCATGCAAGCACAGTAGAAAGAAGATATTATTTAGTTTAAAGAAGGAATTTCTATGAGAAGATAAAAAATCAATCAAATGCATTAGTGGCACTCCTAGAAAATTATGCATGCATTCCATGAGCAGTTACATGAGATTAAGTGGCTGAAATTAGGTCATGTTGCACTTCTCAAATTTCACCTATTCTTCTCGTTTGTAATAGAGAGAGTCTCTCTATTTTCTTGATCAGATCCTTTGGATCTGAGTTAATCTTTTGTCCATGGAACTTTTCCAGCTCTCAAGGAGGGTTTTCATTGTCAATTCATAGCATTAGCTTTAGCTTTCTGTTTAATGTTTTTGTATTTCATTACTGAATGCATCTGTGTAATTTTGCAACACTTAATAACAATTTTTTGGCTATTTCCTTTCCCTTATTCTGGACTTAATGTGTGAATAATTCAATCTATTTGCAATCTTGAATTTCTCATTTCTCAGATTTAGTTGTGATTACTGATATTAAATGGATGATCTGAGTATTTGTCCTGTGCTTTCATTTCTTTGAAGTGGCACTAGATAGTCTATTCTGGGCCCTAGCACATTGCCTTTGATTTTTACATTTTCTGTATTTTCCTTAACTCTTTTCACCCCCAAACAATTGTAGATAGGACTACGATAGAAGGAAGCTGATCCTCTCTGGAAGCTGCTTTGGTATATAACTACCAAGGCTTCCCATTGTATTGCAGGAGAATCTGGGTTCAAAAGCAATCTTTCATCATCCCAAAAAATATATATATTCTCAATTGTAGCATACTTGGTTTCGTAGCTCACCCAAGGAATGCGGCACAAATATTCTTAGTTGGGTTCTCTTGATTTGGAATACAAAGATGAGCAAAAATGAGTCTCAAGGATGTTGGGCAGATTTCATGGTGAACAATTGACCTTTTGAGCTCAAGAGGAGGTTTCGTGGGTGTGTTCCAGGCCTACAATCATGGAATGTGTAACAAGTAACAACATGGTTAGGCATGTATCCCACATTCGCAAGGCAGAATTTTCTTTCATTCTTTTTTGTGATTTCTCGTGTTACAAGTGTCCGGAAGTGCATGTTTTTGCTCGTTGAATGAACGGCCTTGGGTTGCACAAGCAGTAGCAGATGTTTTGCCAAGTGGACATGACTAGTGTCTCAGAGCTCTATAGTTGAAAATGTGAAAAATCCTTCAGTGGTTGCATAGAACATTGATTTGCAGGATCAGATCCTAGTTGTTGATCTTCGTCTCAGAGCATGGGGGCAAAATCTTTAAAACTGGCCTGCGTCTCTGATAGCTGTTGATCTGTGGCATTCACTTGGGACCGCCGATCTCTATTATGAGAAGCAATTTTTATTAATAAGAAAAGTGCTATGTGCTTGTGACATTCATTCATCTGTGAGATCAAATCTGGACTATAGATCATTGCAAGTAGTCTAGTCATGCCATGTGGCACACCATTACAATATTGTAGTGTGGGGCTCCACTAGTGAGATATGTTAAGTGCAGGTATGCGATGTGCAAGGATATGAGATAACGCATCTAGAGAATGGGTCACATGATCACGTTGATTGATAGACTATTGCATCGTGCGATAAGGTGTGGTGTGTGAATGTGACGAGGTAACATGTGGCAGAGTACCCGCGTTAACATTTTTGTGTGAGATTGTGGACATGCTTCGGGGTATATGGGTGCAAATCAATTGTTTTTGCAATGAGGGTTGAGTCTCTCAGTGTCAATAAGTATAAGTCAAGAAAGGGATAATTCAAAACTTTGGCAGTTCTTTTTTAAAATGATGCCTAGGAGTCTTGCAAATAAGACATTACTTAAGAGGAAGAGGAAACAAAAGGGAAAACCAATCTTTTATTGAATTTCTTGAAGGAACGGGGCTTCTTTTTGTGACTATCCAGTTAGGAGTGGGGATAGTGATGTTCACTCCAGAACAGAGTAGAGACTATTCCAAGTAAATTTAGGAACTATATGTGGTGTATTTGCATCTTAACGTGCATTTTAATTCAATATAAGTGTGTTTTGGGTGTGTAATCTTTGTAATGAAGTTATTTATACAATAAAGTTTTGAGTTTTGAGTACCAAGACAGAGTGGGTGTTGTGTGTGTGTCTATGTGAGTGAGCGAGACTGGACATCAAGCATTACATTTCACAAACAAACAAGGTAAGTTTAATCAAAAACATATGAAGTGGGTTGAAATTCTTTCGAAGTTACTCATTTGTGTTGAAACATATAAGTGGCAAATCAAATAGAGTTGCAGATGCATTGAGTAGGAGGTGTCTCTTGTTGAATGAGATGCAAGTGGAAGTAATTTGGGTTTTATTCAATGAAGGAATTGTATGAGGAGGATGAAGATTTCAAAGATACACGGACATCATGCAAGGTGCCATTAAGGACAAAACCTCATGGTTGGAGTATTTCCTTGAAGAAGGTTTGATATTTAGAGGACAACACTTGTGTATACCCTGAGGGTGTATGGGGGAGAATTTAATCAAAAAGAAACATAATGGGGGATTAATTTTCACTTTGGCATTGATAAAACATTGGTGCAACTTAGTGAGGGTTATTATTGGCCTAAGATGGGTATGGATGTGAAGAAATTTGCGTAGGGATGTAGAATTTGCAATTGGCAAAAGGTAAAAAGTTAGAATGTAGGGTTGTATCAACCATTGTCTTTTCCTGAAAGATCGTTGGAACACGTCCTCATAGAATTTGTTTTAGGGTTTCCCGAAACTTAGAAGGGCCATGATTTTATTATTGTCACCGTAGATAGATTCTCTGTAATGGCTCATTTTGTTGCATGTAACAAAACCAATGCTAATTTGTTTTCCAGAGAAGTGTTCAAGTTGCATGTATTACCTAGGTGCATGGTATCTGATTGGGATATGAAGTTTGTTGGGCATTTCTAGTTAACACTGTGGAAGAAGTTGAATAAAAAGTTGCAATTTAGTTCAAGATACCACTATGAATAGATGGTCAAACAGAGGTTGTCAACAAAAGTTTTGGTAATTTGTTGTGATTTTTTTGCGGAAGTTAAGTTAGGGCTTATGAAATTCAGTCTTGGAATCGACTGAATCCACCTACAATAGTTTAGTCAATAGAAGGACTAGGAGGACATCATTCCATATTTTTATAAGCGTAACTCAAGAGTGGTTACAAATTGGCAACACATTAGTTATTTAGGTGGAATGAGTATTGTAGTAGAAGACTTTGCTCACTATATGCATGAATTACATTGCCAAGTGAAGGAGAAGTTGGAAAAGAGTACTATGAGATACAAGCAACATGTTGATCTCAAGAGGAGAACACGAATTTCAAGTTAGTGACATGGTTTAAGCTCATTTGAGGAAATAACGATTCACAAGACAAACATATAACAAGCTCAAATGGAAGAAGATTGGACCATGTAAAGGTTTTGAGAAATTTTGTTGCAAATGCCTATGAGATAGAACTACAGATGGTATAACTACAAATGGGATCTATCTCTTCTATATTAAATGTAGTGGATTTCTACCTAAGGTGGTTTGGGGTGCTCGCATCCAATCATATTTGGGATGCACCTGCACGAGAAACACACCTATACCCAAATCCACACCCATCAAAAACCCAAGGAAAACTAACAAACATTGGCACATCGAGTGTGTTTCCCTTATTTTTATATGCACTGTGTGTTGCATACCCACAACTTTCATACCCGTGCACTTGCACACCCAAAAACCTTGTTTGTACACCTATCATGGGGAACAAGCAAGTGATGGAGAAGCACGTTCAAAATTTTCAATTGTGGATTAGGGACAACCCTTGAGAAGGGAAAGGAGGAGATTGCGATGGTGAGTGGTTCCAAGGTCATTAAGAAGATGAAGAAATGAGTATATAGGGAGTTCTTGGTGATGTGGTAGGATAGAACAACTAAAGACACAACTTGGATGAGGGCTTCGGCGATTGCCAAACTAGGAAGATCAATAGAAGAGCCCACAAAATGTTCATGATCAAGAGCTCATTGTGCAATTCACTAACCCAGGATGTATGATGCAAGAACATCTGGGTTTACAAGCAATCGTGTGTCATCCAAGAATATATATTCTTAGTTTTAGGGTACTTGGTTTTGTGTGCCACACAAGGAACACAAAACATAAAGATTCTTAGTCTGGTTCCCTTGATTGGGAATACAAAGTAGAGCATAAATGAGTCACATGACTATTATGCAAGCTTCATGGCAAACAAATGAGCTTTGAGCTCAAATGGAAGTTTTATCGGTGTGATGCAGGTCTACAATGGTGGATTGTGTAACCACAGGCTTAGGCATTTATCTTACATTCATAAGGAAGTGTTTTATTTCACTGTTTTTGTTTTTACTTGTGTTTTGTCCAAAAGCGCATGCTTCTTCCCGTTGAATGAATGGCTTACATGGAGTATCAGATGGTTGGCAAGTGGACATGATTAGTGTTTTAGAGGCCTAGTTGGAAATGTGAAAAATCCTTCTGCATCTGCGTGGACTGTTCATTTGCAAAATCAGATCCTGTCTGTTGATCTCCATTTCAGAGTGCAAGGACGAAATCTTAATAACTACCCTGCATCTTCGACAATCTACAATCTGCAAGATTTAATCAGGACTTTCAAACTTCGTTTTGAAAGCAATTTCAATTAATAAGAAAAGTGCTCCACACTTGCAACAACCGTTGATCTATGAGATCAAATCTGGATCGTTCATCCTTGCAAGCAGCATAGCCATGATGTGTAGTGCGACATTGCAATATTGTTGTGGGGGGCTCCGCGGGTGAGATAGTTTTGTACGTGGGTATGTAATGTGCGGGGATGCGAGATCATGACACATGGTACCATATTGCTTTTAGAGAGTGGGTCACAAGTTCATGTAGTGCAATAGACTATCACACAATGTAATAGGGCATGGTGTGTGAATGCGATAAGGTAACACACAACAGAGTGCTGGTGTTAACACTGGGTGAGACTATGGCATGCACAGGGGAAACTTCTGTCTCTAGGTGTAAATCAATTGTCCTTGCAATGAAGGGTTGATTCTCCAAGTTTTTGTAGGTACAAATGAAGAAATGTTGAACCATTTTAAGATACTTGAAGCTAAAAGGTTCCAGAACTGCAAAAAAGGGAACGGGTAATCGCCACCCAACCTGCTACAATCTTCATTTGCTTGAAGATAACAATAAATGAAATATCATTATACCTATTAGAGTTGAGTGAATCAGGATGTTGCTTAAGACAAATAATTGAAAGGGGGAAGTGAAGCTTTGAATTTTAAATCACTATTTCACTCTCACCCTTGGCATCAGACGAATTTATTCTTATCAAATCTTCCTTGCTGCTACTGACAAACCCAAAGGATTCACAGGCAATTGCTTGGCACTTAGTACTGTTTGTCTTTTTCGTTATTCATTTCAAGAAGACATTTTCTATCTATGATGCTTAGTTTTGGATGCTTAAAATAGATGACTGATGTCCCTTGTGCATGTGAAATAGTTTCGGATGCATCCCATGAAACTGAAACAAATTTATCCTTTCCCTTTCAATCCTCACTACTTCTATTTCAAGGAAAGTAACCAAAATTTAAGCCAGTCCATAAAGATTGAAACTGAATGTAAATTGTAGGGCCACATATTAATTACTTAATCCTTACCATCCCTATCACACTCAAACAGAAAAGAGAAGATGAAAACGCCCTCTGCTCTCTCAATATCTGGACCCTCCTCTGTCATTCATTTTTACTCTTCTTCATTTTAAAATATCCTAGGAATCTGAAAGGAGCTCCACTTCATTACTCTCTGTTCACTCCAGTTCATTTCTCTCAGCAATCCAATCGGGAGTTAAATGGAAAGAAAGAACATGTTTTTGATTATACAGTCAGCCAGTACAATTTCACTTCTGCCCTTTTGGGTAGAAGTTTAGTGCCTATAAAATACTAATTACAAGTTCTGCATTCATGAAGTAGTCACTGTGTTTCACCAATTGTCAGATATTTGCATTTCTTACACCTCATCCTTCTCCAAGGCATCTACATCAATGTGGTCATCTGCAAAGGTTCATTTTTTGGTGAATACTTTTGCAAAGAATAGCCAATTTGTGGATATTGTTACTGAAAATTGTAGTAGGGCTAGGTAGCTAGGAAATGTGTATAGGTTTGAATGCGAAAATGCCAGTTTTTAAAAAAATCTTGGGTATGAAACGACATAGAAACATCTATACAATATATTATTAAAATTTGTAAATATATATAAAAATGCATTATATTCATTTTACTTGGTACTCATGAAAGTTCAAAACATTCAACTTGCTTCAATTTTCATACATACATGATTATAATCTAGATGCTAGAATACATCATCTAGATTTTCCTCAAAATCAGCTCCATGAATGCCACTAGTCCTAGCTCTAATATCCAACCCTTGTGAAAAACTCCCTAGATTTTCATCATTGATACCAAGTAGGGAAAGTTGGGCGAAAATAGTAGTGGAAGCATCAAAGTCAGTAGTTTCAAGATGAATATCCCAAAGCTTGTTAGGACCTCTAGTATAAATTTAAGTCTTGTGTGTTAGGAGGTGCAAATTGGAATGTACATATACCAAATTGTTTCGTTTAGTTGAGTGGGGGAAGACATATGTACTCCAATTTTGTTCTGCTGAAGAGTTACTAACCGCGTGTTACAAACAAATGTGTTAATAATGTACAAAAATGTGTTTTAATATCTTAAATTTTAATTGATAAACAACAATTTTTTGATTAAATTTAATACTTGTGAGATAAGTTTAATGGTAACAATTCGTAGGTACTTGGCATCATAGCCATATACATATTGCCACTTAGTTGGAGTCATGTTGTACTTTGTCACAAAGAGCCTCTATTTCACCCATGCTACCTTTTGAAGATACAAACATCCCCATTTCATTGCAGACCACAATATCTATAAATGGATCAGAAAACATCCTCTTGAACGCTGCCATAGTTCCATTTGCAACTTCTGGGTCATAATATGGTGGTTAACTACCAGGTAACCCAACTATTTTATTGTTGTAATATTTGGGATTTAGGGCATAGACAAGGAGATGTAATGGGGTGGTTATTTTATTCCACCTCATAACCACACTCTCAACTTCATTATAAATTTTTTCTTTAGGGTCTTGCTCTTTGTTTTGTATGATTTCTCTTATTTTTTCAAGCATGGAGTCAATTCCATCATAAATTTCTTTTATGCACGCATTATCTGTCTACATACCTGATCATGCAAAGAATAAGCTTTGTGAAACTAAGAAAATACTTATCCTTGGTCCACTAATCATCATCAATGATCAATGATTTTATCTTATGGGTTCTTTCTATATTTGCTTGCCTCCACACTGTACAAATGTTGTCAATCATCATACTGTTTAAGACATGTTTTACCTTCACAAGTCATCTTAAGATGAGCGTGTGAGATACAAGTTTGGCCTTAACATCTATAAGAAATTAAAAGAACTAAATGAAGTATCAATATAAAATAAATTCCTATTATTGAAAGTTAAATGACTTAGATTATATAAATTAGAAACTAATGAATTGTTCCCTTACCTTCACAAGTCGTTTCAAGATGAGTGTGTGAGATACAAATATGGTCTTAACAACCTATAAAAAGAAATTAAAATAATTAAATAAAGAATAAATTTAACGTAAATTCAAACTATTGAAAGTTAGATAACTTAGATTATATAAAATTAGAAACTAATGAATTGTTCCCTTACCTTCAACAACTCAAACCTCGAGAATCTCCTAAAAATGGCATGAGATGTGATGATTTGTGACAAACATATAAATTTTGTTTGCCTCCATGTAAATTTTCTCTATCCACGAGATTTTCATTTTTCTAATCTTTTGTAGCATCAAATTGAGGAAGTGTACCGCACAAGGCATCCAAAATATATGTTTGTATCTCCCCTCTACAATGTATCGTACTACCTTGCAATTTTTGGTGTTGTCCACAATGACTTGGACAACGTTTCGGGGGCCCACCGAATCAATAGTCTCGATCAAAATGTTAACAATGAAATGTGCATCTTTCACTTCACCTTCACTTTCAACAACCTTAAAGAACATTGCCCCTTTAGAGCTTACTGCAACAATGTTGATTGGGGGTTTGCTTCAGGCATCCTTCATCCTTATGAGATAATGCACACTCCCAAATCCTTCTAGGAATCTCTAATTGGCTACAAAGAAGTTTGTATATACTCCATTTCTTTTTCCAAGAGGGATGTGTGAATTTTTGTTAGTATATTTAATTAACCATACATTATTGTATGTGATTAAGATGCACTTGTAATATTTAATTGTAATATAATGTTTATTCTATTTATAGAGAAGAGTAACAATCAAGTTATTGACCTGATTGACTTCCACCGTTAATAGAGAAACAATTATTAATAGAAAAATTCTTAAAGTCTATCTTTAAGAAGACTTGTTATACAAGTAATCTACTCTCAACCCTAATAATAACCTCTACTTGTTTGTATAAGAGCATAGAGAACTAGTGTTAGAGGTAAATTCAGTTTGGAAGAGAGATTTGTTGTAAAACTCCTTTGAGGAGGGCCATTGGCCTTTCCTCCCATTTGGGTTTAATATATTGGTAGTAATTTTACCTTGACATATCTTTGTTTTATATTGTTTGAATATTTCACAGGCATACACCTATATGTGGGTGTTTGTCTCAAGGTTAGAATAAAGATCTTGAAACCCATTCCAAAATTTTTACTACCTTCTCATAGCTAGGGCCATTATACCTTTGTGGAGTCTCATTAATGCCTTTCACCATTTGTTGCCAATATGGCGATCTCAACACATTGAAGGGCAACCCACATGCATAAATGTATTAAGCCACCAATTCATCAACAATGTCCCTGTTCCCTATGTTGAATGCTTGTTTCATGGGTATTTTTGTTCTCTTTCATGAGGTGGCTTCTTCATTAAAGGGAGTTTCAAGTGGCACTAGTATAGTTTTAGTTTGAATTTGAATGAAAGGATGATTTGAGTGTGTGAGTGGTTTTTTAAACCCCTCCTTTGCCAATGAACTATTCTAGAGCGAGCTTTTGTAGATTGCAAGGTAGCTTCCTCCCATTCTTTCAAGTATGACAACATTTGTGCCTTTTCAACCTTGTCACACTTTCTAATCCCTGTTCTTGTTACCCCAGTTAAATGAGCTTTCAGTCAGGTATATGAAGACTTAAATAACATGTTGCAATTGTTGCATAGCCAAGATCAAATGCCATCACCGACAATGTTTTCCAACATTTCTACATGTCTCCATAGAGGATGAGAAGGATCATGTTTCACATTCATGGGACCCAAAATGTTTCCCTGCGGGCCTTCCTCTCGGCTTGCTTCCCCATTGCCCCCTTGCCCTCCACCTGAAGCTGAACTTAAAGCCATTTATATTTTTTATTTTGATCCCACAATGAGAAAGATAAACTTTAAAATAACAAAGAAAACTACACAAACATTGCATCTTGTTTCTAATCACCAAGTTTGCCATAAAGGTGTGAGGTGAGAGCATAGACATAGTTTGGTTTTTTTAGAATTGCTAAATGAACTTTAAAAAACAGCGAACATAGCTAAACCCTAGGCATCTTTTTGTGCTTCTGATCACGAAGTTAACCATAACGGTGCAAGGTGAGAGAATACAAAGAGTCTGTATATATATATTTTAAAACGACAAAATATACTCTAAAAACAACAGTTATAACTAAACCTTAGGTATCATTCTCTGCTTTTGATCACCAAGTTCGCGATAAAAGGTGCGAGGTGAGAGGATACATAGAGTTTAGATGTTTAAAACTTAAAAAAACAACAAACTGATAATTAGTTTAAAATTCTAAACTCAAAAATTAAAATTAAAAGTACATACAAAACCAAAACTAAAAGAAATATTGCAGAGAATTTAAAAATAAATATTATGATCAATGATCATGAATGACGTGTGCATTATGCATACATCATTCTTGATCATTGATCACATTAACAAATTTGTTGGATAAAAATGAAAAAGAGGGTGAATGGAGAGAAAAACCTTATTTTTCTCTTCCAATTTGCTCCTTCCACCTTGCTCGCTGAAGCTTCTAATTTTCTCCTTCAAGCTCCTAACTTCCTCCTTCAAGATCCTAACTTTGCAAAAACTGAAAATCTGAAAGTGTCTTTTGAAATGGAGCGAAGGAGTGGTTACATAGCTTTTGGCTAGTGTCTTTAAGAGGTTGGCACTGAAAACCCATTGAGTACTGCTCTCTGTCTCAGGTATGGCCTGAGTACGGAAAAGCGGTACCTGTGCCATACTCGGGACTGTGCCACGTTTCGAGGACATACTTGTCATGTATCTATACCGGATACGTTTGCGTGCTGGTACAGGGGCTTGAATGGTGCTTCTAGGTATCTGAGTAGTAGGGTACTTGCAAGTTTAGTTCTGCTTATTTTATTCACTTGCTATTATTTTTCAGTAAAAAATTGATGAAATTTTTTGAGAGTCACCTCAAATTCTATTAAACAAATTTTCGAGAATTTGCCAACTTTTTGTTCTAAGTATGTAAAATCCTACCGAAGTCGGACAATATGTTTAAATTTCTTCCAAATGTAAAAACTACTTTAGTGTGGTTTTGAGGTTGAAAATTGAGAATGAAAAAAATTGAAACATGCAGTTTTTTCATGGTTTAAGTGCTGGTAATCAATGGTTAGACTTAACATTCTGTAACCCTGGGAATTCAGGGTCTCTGTATTTAAATATAGGATTATCTGTACTAGAAACTATTTCACTGTTCAAAGACTCGCCAAGGAGTTTTCCTCTCAATATGTGGCTTCTTTTTGTTGGATTCTTTATGTCGTGTCATTTGGTTAGACGTGGACCTGCCTAGTAACTTGATGTTGAATTCCAGGCTGCAACAAGTTTGGCCATGTAATTCCATTGTGGACCAAGAGGGATGTTAAACCATAAATCGTTACAACTATTGCCACATTTCATGGTAAGAAAAACTTAGCTATGTAAGGATCTTGGTGCTAGATCATAGACTGGAAGATACCTAAGCTGTATGTTTGTAGTGTGTATGATTGGTATAATATTATATTACCGACCAGTGGCATTCTGAATTAGCTGCCTCCACGGACTTATATGTTTGAGCACTGGCCTACCTTATAACCAAGGCTTGCGGTTGGAAATGGTTCCCGTTATCTAAGACATCAGAATTAGTGAATTGAAAGATTAAAATTGCAATTTCACTATGTCTAATGATTAGAATTGTGCTGCATTTGAAAAACATAATCACCCAATATAGTGGATATAACCCCGTCTTAAAATGAAAAAGAAGCTAAATATCTTATAAGCAACATGGTTTGTCACATTTAGTCGTAAGATGGTCTGTTTCCTGTAGGTCGAATAAAGATTTATGCCTGCAGCACATTTTCGATTTTTAGATGAGGCTATGTAGCTGTGGATTTAAAGTGGATTACTATTCACTAGAGGCACATCTCTCATACAACAACATTGGATGAATGTATAATGGTCCCATGCCCCTTAGTGTTCAAGAAGGCATGCATTCTTGCCAAGTTCAATTATTTCTGTGCTGTAAGTTAGGGAGAGCCGGTCTTTAAGATGATGTAGTTATTAATTGAAAAAACACTTTGAATTGTTTATTGCTTGGTAACTACAATTTATAGAATCCAACATTTACTCCAATTCAAATACACATAGTGCAAGAGTAAGGATTTTAGAAACACTATGAGCAAATTCGTTGAGCGTATAAGACAAAATGATCAATTGTAGCAGCAAAGCTCATTTAACTACAATGCTTTAATAATAATCACCATTTTCCATAAGGAACGACTGAAATAACAGAGTTCAATTCAGTGAACTCACAAAACAATAACAGGACCCTTGATATCTTATAGTCATACAAACTACTTTAGAAATGCAAATTGCATTGGCACATTCATTCAATTTTGAAGTAATTAGGACTGAACAAATAAATCAGATAAATAGATTAGTGAAGCTTAATCTAATTCACCCACAAAACAACATATACACCAGTCATAGTGAATACTTAACCAGGAATTACAAAACATCTACCTAACTTCGAGAAGATAAATATAACTCAAAGATCGACATATTGATTTCTCCAAGCTTTTCCAATCTAATTAAAATAAGTTTGTGCCACTGTATTTATAATGAAAATGATGGGACACTGGCAGAATACCAAAGTACTTGCATGTAGAATCTACCATTAAAAAATAACTATCTAGAGATAACCTAAAGAGTTCGTCTCACAAGCTTCATACACCAGATCACTACAATTCCCAAAATAGAAAATGAGGTCGACCACATCTCCAAAAATCCTTGCATGGCAAAGAGACTTCAGTTTTCCACTTGTTTTCGCTTTCAAGCCTACATGCATAAAGAGTAATGCTCTTCTATTTTTGTCGTATCTATAACGACCTTCTAAATTGATGATCTATTTGTGTGATGATCTTTGCATTTTCAAATAAAAATCCACCAAGAAACTCGTCCACTACATGGGCCTTCTCAACCTTCTTTGTAATATCAACCACAAACTCGAGGTTTTACGGATTTGCCTTTGTATTAACAGTACACACTGGTCTCTGAATGTTGCAATAAAACCACTCAGAATTTCACCAAATTCTGCCCGTGAAGAAATATTATCATCCCCTTTATACAATTTTGGCAACACAGCACTCGCAAACAGTGAAACAATCTTCTCCAAGAACATACTAACCTGTTAAATTAAGGAGGCCAGAGCTCCGGGTAATTCACCAAATGCTAATTTGGTTTTTGCCAAAAAAATCGCACAAACTATAACATCATCTAGTTGCATAATTGAGGTGTTTGGAAGCAAGTCTCTCCTTACAAATTTTGCCACGGTGACCAACTTCTCAACGTTTGTGACCTCTCACAAATAGTCAAGCACCTTTTGTTGTATTTGGGCCACTTTTGGTTTTAGCCTTTGTAACCCGAATAAACAATTTGAACAATGATTCAAGAGCTGCCTCCACATTAGGAACAACATTTTGTGGCATTGTGACTCTTGTCTGTGCATCCAACTTAGTCAATTCCTTCTTCATTATTTTGACTGTATCTTCAGATAACTTGCGGGCAGATTTCACAATGGGCAGAGAGCTGGCCACCAACTTTTCATCACTGCCTGCAGCATCAACTGCATCCCGAGTTGACCTTTTCCTTTTCTTTGTTATTGAGAAGAGATTTTCTTCCCTTTTTAATGAAGGCGACCTGATCACATTTGGATATCTTATTAGGAATGGCCTCCTTTAGTTTTCTAGCGGCTTTATCAAATCTTGTTTTCACCCTTGGTTGCTTGTGAATAATCATATCAGTTCTTTGCACTTTTGCTAATTGCATGTTCTTAAGCCACTGCTCATGAGATTGCTCTTGCTGAAAAATCTGATGCAGGTGCAGTTAGGGGTCCCAATGAAAGGATGCATTAGACTGCATTGCGTTCATAATTAGACAGCAAAATTAAACAACAATCATATATTTATTTGTCAACAAGAAATAACACAAACTTAAGACTGATAGCCAACAATACAGTCTTACACACACTTTGCCAATCTAGTGGCTTATGATATCAACAACACATACACCATGCCCTTAGGTTTGCAAATTCTTCTACACCAGAGTGTTGCCCCAAATGATTCAATTCCTTAGTCCCCCCCAGAGCTGCACACAAATCTTAAATTTGTAGCACTCCTTGCAACCGCACTTAGATTAATTCTCAACTTGGATCTTGAGCCGAATGCAAAGTGTCGCGATGTGTTTATACGGCACACAATCACCTACTTACAATAGTTGGCTCAACTACATTTGGCCAATAAACATATTAACTACCTTGCAAACATCAAATGATGAATAAGGCCCAAAGGACGCATATTATACCTGACCTCAATGCAAAAACAAGTCAACGTAATGAACATAACTTGAAAGTAGGTGAATCATTGTCAGCTCCCTTTATGATTTCAAGGCTGTCAATTAGGTGTTCCCGCCATTTGCACTATCTAAGAACCTTGAAGTCACACTTACCTTGTTTCAGGAACTCCCTACTGTTAGTCCATTGACTTTGCGGTTTCACATGTGGATGCACAGTATCAAGACAAAGCTCCTTTTCTAGTGCGAGCTCTTGAAAATGTCTTGTGTGTTGCCGCACAAGTTTTGAATATTTCCTGGTTTTGTGCTATACTTCAAGTTGTTAGCACACTTCTTTGATTTCGTGCCAAGGCTTATATGCTTTGCACTACCCTTTGAAATCTGTAGGAATGATGTGGAGGTACCTCGATGTTTTTCAAACATCCTTTTGCTTGTGCAAGACCTACTAGCCACAAAATCACTATTTCTGCTCTGTGCCATATAGGGTATATACTTGTGCGAACTTTTAAAGAGTTATCTTTGATCACTGAAGTACCGCGGACCTTTCTGAAGCAAACTGACAATGCCACACATATATATGTATAAACACTAACATAGTGCACTTGATAGACAGGCACAAAAGAACAACATAATGTATGCATGCTTGCAGGGTGTGCAAAACTGTGCAAATTTTTTGGTGCCAAATAAGAATTGCACACTGCTATACTTAACCTATTTTCTTGCTCCTAACACATTTTGGGTTGTAGGCATCATACACTTTGGATAAGAAAATGTGTGAGCTGGGTGCTTATACACGTGGGTTGAGGGGTAGAACCACCCTTTTGAACTTATGGTAAGTTCTTGGTGTGCCTGCGCCAACAGGTATTCCCTATCTTCCAACCGTTGGTATTGGTTGGGAAAAATCAACCTCCTCCACTAATTCCAATTCTGCACATCTGCACCCTAGTCCCTACTTTCTCAAGGCTGAGCTCCTTTGTGTGTGCGGGGTTTCTTATCTCCTCTACATCTTCAGTTCCTGCGCAACATCAGTATGCAACGTCATTAGACAAAAATGTCCATTGTTCATCCTCTTGTGCATTTGTTTATGTGCTACATCCTCCCACATTGCTATGCGGATTTTCCTCATTCTACGTTCTTATCCTCGCACTATTATCCTCCACACTTCTTTGCAAGCTTCAATTACTTCTTTTTGCACAACTTTTTGTTGTGCTGTGCATTTTCCGCCTTCATTCCCACAGGATTTTCTCTCTTCTAGGAACAATCAAATGAATTTGATGTGCCAATCTGTCTTGTTCCCTTGGTGCTTAAAGAATATGCATCTGTCCATCCTTCTGCACTCTCACTGTATTGTCCCTCCCATCATACAACATCTCTTGGTTGAATTGCCACGACCTTCCCAAAAATACATGGCATGCATCCATCAGTAGGATATTACACATATATTTGTCTGAGAACTATTCAATCTTCACCCCCCACCTTGCATTATTACCGCACAACGCCTGCTTGTCCTTCCATCAGCCAAGTCACTCTGTAAGGATCATGGTGTAATTTGCGCTCCAATCTCAGCTTCTTCACGATCTTCGCAGACACCAAATTGTCTGTGCTCCCACTATCAATCACCACCACACAACATTTACCTTGTGTTACACCTCGTTCGGAAAATGTGGTGCCTCTTTTACCACAACCCTTCTCTCTTTTCTACAACCTTTAAGACTGTCCTCATTGCAAGTAAATCCTCTCCTTACTTAGGTTCATTTATGTTGTGTTTTGACGCCGCACCTTCATTAACTTGTACAAAATGCGCACTTGTGTCCTTCCTCTATCCATCCTCCTTGTGCGCATGGGGCACTCAAAAGCCTGATGCCTTACCATGGATCTTCCATCTCGACCTCTCCCTTGTGAAAGTGGTTGTTCCTCTAGTCTGTTGTTCTTGTACAATGCTTTCGCCTTGCTCACTCTTGAGCACATACGCTGTTAATTCTTTACCACAATTGGGCTTGTCTTTGTTCCTTGCCGCATTCATTCTACATGCCAACTGTTCCTTTGCTCTTAAGGCATACTATTATGCCTCTTCCATTGTTTGCATCTTTACTATGCTGATCTCATATTGGATCACCCACCGTAGTCTATTAATGTATCATGCTACCTTCTTTTGATTCATCTCACCTATGACCAGCCTGAGTTGTGATCTTGTACGTTCTTATGTATATTATTTAATGGTTAGCTCTTTTTGTCACAAATTCTGCAACCTATTCAGCAAATCCAACAGGTAATCACCAGGCATTTTTTTTACTTTCAGCTTCTTAACCATGCGTTCCATCAACTGATGTTGTCTTTACCCTTTTTATTCCGCTCCATCTGGACTTCTTTCCACCACAATGTTGCATGACCTTTCAACTTGGTTTGTGCGATATTCACTTTTTGCTCGTCCACAACCGCATCGAATTTGAAATATTCTTCCATTTTTACGAGCCAATGAATTAGCTCTTTTGCGTCCAGTGTCCTTGAAAATAAGGAACCTCCATTCACACCCTCGTCCGATCTTTGACATGGCTTTGAGTAGCCTTTCGTCTCCATCATATAAACAATCTTGCGCTAGAACCGCTTCTTCCATGCCACCCTCAATCACTTCTTGTGTTTCTTCGTCTAGATCGCTCACATCATCTCTGGGATGAAACCTGTTTTGTGGTCTTCATGTACTGTAGCCAATTTGATTTGCATTGCCTGCAACATTTCTACAATATCATCAAGTCTTCCGGCCACATAATTGACAAATGCGCCTACTCGTCTACTCTTCTAGGTGACATCTTGTCTTCTTTGCAAACATAGATCCCCTGTTGCACCTCCTCGCAAAGTTATGGATATCACTTGTTGACCTTTCTTTACTGTGTTCTCTACCCACCTCGCAAGGATGGAGAACTTTAGATTGTCAATCTTAGAGTTGTGCCTCGCTCTAATAATAAATGATGCAACTGTGATTAGGGGTCCTAATGAAAGGATGCCTTCATTTGTGTTGCATTCAAAATTAGACTATGGAATTAAACAAGAATCATATCTTTATTCGTTAACAAGAAATTACACAAACTTGAGACTGATTGCCAACGATACAACCTTACACACACTTTGCCAATCTAGTGGTTATTATATCAACAACGCATACACCATGCCCGTAGGCTTACAAACGCTTCAATACCACAATTTTGCTTCAAGTGATTCAATCCTCCTAGCCCCTCCCAAACCTAAGCATGGATATCTAATATGGAGCACTCCTTGCAACCCCACTTGGACTAATTCCCAATCTGCATTTGGAATCAAATGCTTTTTTCAAGTGCAATGATGTGTTTGTGTTGTACACAATCACCTACTTAAAATATATTCGGTCCATTAAGATATTTATTGTGTTGCAAACATCAAATGATGGATAAGGCCCAAAGAACCAATGTCATAGCTGACCTCAATGCAAACACAAGTCGACCCAATGAACATAACTTGAAAGTAGGTGAATCATCGCTGCTCCCTTTGCGCACTCGAGGGTCTTAATTAGGCGATCACACCATTTGCGCTATCTAAGAACCTTGTGTGTTATTGTGCGAGAAGTCACGCTTGCTTTGTTATAAGAATTCCCTATGCAATAGTCTAATGACTTTGCGGTTTCACATGTGGATGCGCCGTATCAAGATGAAGCTCCTCTTCTAACTTAAGCTCTTGAAAATTTCTTGTGTAGATGCATACACTTTGAATGTTAGTGCATTGAGCGATAGGGGTTAGTTTTTATAGTTCCTATGGGAGGCAGGTGATTGACTAATTTGTTGTATATCCCAAACGAGTACCCAGTATAATATAAATCTACACTCACTCAAATATATAGGGCCTCCCTAGATATCTATGTAGGGCAGGTCATTATAGATATATCTACTTTGACCACCATGCCTCCACCCCCTCTAGCTCCTATCCTTTATTCCCCTCTAGATATATGGGGGATAAAGGGTAGTTGAGCCATAAATAGATAGGGCCATCCATAACACATCATCCATCTATTATGTGATACGACTGATGATTAATGATTGATGCCCAAAACCCCCAATTGGTTGGCTCAATCTCCCGGGCATAAATGAATGCTGTCAGCACCCTATCCATCTATATACCCCTAACCATATGTAAAGAGGGGGGATCGGCCTTTCAAGAGAACCCCCTATGAATTGCCCTATCTATCTATATATGGGATGGGACTGGGGGCGAGGTTCACACATCATCCATTATATATGTGATATGAATGATGACTGGACACACGACTATCTATATATCTATTTGAGATGGATGATAGATGCCATATATAGATAGGGGGACCTCTTTTGCCCATATAGCGCCATGGCTTATAAGCTCTGTATTACCCTTTGGAGTCTGTAGCTATTATGCAGAGGTATCATGATGCTTTTCAAACACCCTTTTTGCGCAAGGCCTTCTAGCCACGAAATCACTATTTTTGCTTTGCATCGTAGATTACCTACTTGTGCCAAATTCTGAAGAGTTATCTGTGATCAATTAAGTATCATGGATCCTTCTGAAGTAGATGGACAATGTCACTCAAAAATATGTACAAACACAAACATAAGTGCACTTAACAAACAAGCGCAAAATAACAACATAATGTGTGCGCGCTCACATGCTACGCAAAACCATAAAAAGCGCATCGCGTCAAACAAGAATTGTGCACTGCTAGACTTAACCTATTTTTCCTAATCTTAACATATTTTTGGTCGATGCAAGATTACAAGTGAGCCCGGATGCTCCTACATCAGGATCAGTTTTGACTCCCCTTGAGATAATATTGACAGTTCTGACACTTGTTGAGAAAATATAGGCAATTCTTGGGTGACCATTGGCAATGAAGTGGATGGAGTGGCAATGGTGGTAGAGGATGAAATTGTAGACGTATTCTCAATTGATGCAGATGTAGAGGATGATTACAGTGGAATGTAACATAGATGAAGTTGGAACAAGTGGTCTAGTGGAATTAACCTCAATGGAACATGTGGGTACTATGGAGATGGAAGATGGGATCACATCATCTTGAGACAAATTGAGGACAACCCCAATACAAACAACAATATTGAAGAATCAATCAATTCCATCAAAAGCAATGGCATCAACTTGGGACACTAAATCCTGAACTCTCTCTATAGTAGTCAGGCGGAGGATTGGAAAATATAGCCTATGGAAATAATGGACTTATAGACACACTAGATGTATGAAACTAGTTAGTAATGGAGTTCATGGGGAATTATTTATTAAAACCTGACGAAAACTAGTCACTTCAGGGCTTTGAGACTCTTGGCTTGCAAGAAAACCAACACTTTGAATTCTTGAGACATCCTCACTAGATACAGACAAGGAATATCATGAGACGCTTGAATAAGAATTTGAGACATGGTCAAAGTACTTGGAGGCAATGAACTGGTATATAAATCAAGGGGTACTGAAATACCAAGACATATAGGTACACATGACAAAGACAAAGAAATAGGAGTCACAACAATAGAAGCAGAGAATGGAGGTCTTATTACCTGTGATGAGCTAGATAAGAAATAACTTGTCTTTGAGGCAATTAGTGGTTCCTTGAGGCGGTTCCGGTCCTCTAGTGGTCACTACATCATCTCCTAATTAACCTCCAGGTAAGAGTTGATTTCCTCAGTTGCTCTGTTGCCTGTAACTTACTTGTGACTTCTCTGAAATCCCTTGGCTTCAAATGATATGCACCATCATGACTGTATTGGTGACCTAGGGTATATTCACTCTACTTCCAAGACTCTTCAAATGATTCACTGCATTTCCTTGAGGATCCCATTGCTTCCAGACCTCCTCAAAATTGAAAGCAAGCATATGTGATGCAAATTGTTGGAGTGAAGGCCAGGTCTTATACTCCGAGGTTACCAACTTTAATGGCATTGAGGACCATGATTTTTGATTTTGCAATTTCCCCTATCCCCATTCACGAAGTGATATACTAACTCCAAAGAGGCTAGCCTATCAAGGACATGGCAAGGTAATTCACTTGGTGCTGTCACGATTCATTCAATCCTTAAAAACGGTGAATTACTCATAATAATACTATATCCCAATTTTTAATATAGATTCTCTCATTTATTCAGACAACCTAGGCGTAGGCTGCTCATTTATTGCCTTGTACGCAGGAGGAAATAAATACTCACAAATCTCATGCATACACTCTTGGTATTTATACACATACTACCCAACATAAAGAACATGAATGGGAGTGCTATATTCAGGCCACTTGGGGAAATTCAGATGTTGAAATTTGATCACAACACACTAGGTGTCCACCAAATAGGACATCATGTAAAAGCATGTCTGTGGTCATCAATGATAGTCATACTAGCAAGGGAACCCATATCTTGTAAAGATGATCAGTTGTTGAGGCTCCATATAGCCTATTCATCAATGATATTCAGGAAAAGTATTCCTAGCCTCGCTTCTCTCTTGAAATTCTTAATAGGGTACTCCACCTTGCTTCTATTTACCCATTGGTTGGGGTCATCACTCTAATCTTGCAATATATTTATTAGATCATTCTCCTGCATCCATCTATCTGCAATGGTTTGATTACAAGTGAAGGTGGGGGTAGGAAGTTTGTAGGGTATAGGGTGCTGCGGATTGTCCGGTGCAAAAGGGACCCCCGTAGTTCAAATATATGGCCAGTACCCTGAGTGCTCCTGCATAAGCTATTGCTGGGTAGGGCCCCCCCTCTAGTAGTGCCAAGTCCCCGATTGGGCAGAGGACTCGGGGTTTGGGCAAGTGGTTGGGAACAACCCAACCCTCTGCATAGTCAGTCTTGGTTGCGAACCACAACCCGAAGTGGGAAGGAAGGGAATCACACCACTACGATATTGACTAGCTCCTCCATGACTCAAGCTAGCTTCTCCATCTAGTCAGTCGAGCTAGTGCCTCTATCTAGTTGGTCGAGCTAGTGGGCCATGAGAGAGATCTTGTGGTACTACTGTAGATAACAGATCTAGCGGTAATGGTTTGGTTGTCCATCCAGTGCTAGTCTAGTTGGCCATATCCATATAGTGGTTCGCCCATATATAGATAGGTATGGGCCGGCCCGCAATTTTATAGAGAGGGGCCCTCAACCAGCCAAAGGAGGTTGAGGCACCCTCCTTATAGTTCTATATGGCAATGGCCCCTATCTCCCCTATACACATGTAGGTGGGGGCGGCTATAGCGAGAGATCCCCGATCTCTCCCCGATCTGGTCGCCAATATATATATATATATATAAGCAGTGGTCGCATAATGAATGCCCTGGGCCCCTCTACATAAATCTTCAAATACGACTCCAGATGTTAAGGCCACAATATATGCATTATTTGGGGAGCATAACAAGTCATCCTCAGACTTGGCAGCAACTTTGTGTAGTCCTGAGGCTTTAATTCACTACAAGTCTGACTTGTATTCACCATCTTCTTGACAAGTCTTCTTCTAGCTTATAGGTTTCATACAGTTTTCTATTTTATAGTAAACATCATTATGATACTTTGATTCACAGATTGTGGTGTGAAAATAGTGTCCCTAAACTCTTGCACGGGCCCGAAAGAAGAGGATGCAATAGCTCGAGCTTTGGGAACCATATTGTTCTCTGGGAAACCTTCTTTGAACCATGGTGACCTCTCTTTGTCTGAGCAAGTTATGTGAACTCTGGGCTCAAAATGATCTTTAAACCTTGGAGCGAATGTTCTCTGTGAAAGTCTCAACTTCTTTTTTTCAACAAGAATTATTGAAAATGGGGCTTCATAAATACAGTGCATTCAATGTGATGACTCATCATACCGTTAATTTCAAACATTTCACTTCTTGTGACTTAATGGTGGGCGGTGCTGTCCACATATGCCCTCAACTATTTGTGAATTCGTGGTCATTCTCCTTCCATTGAGTGTTTTAGAGACACGCATCCACGTGTCATGATCCTATTGTCTTGGAGTCACGGTGTTACAATGCCCCCTTTATTCAATTTCACCTTTTGTGGCCTCTTGTGGACCCATTGGTTTATATAACCCAGTTTATAATCATCTTGACTCCGAGCCTTTCAAGTCTTTGTATAGTATATAAATACGTGGCGAAATCTCATCGTTTGTGGTCTTGAAGGCATTTGCTTTCTTATTTTCTTTCTTCATTGTGAGTGGTCCAAATGACAATCCAACGGGGTCTCGGAG
The DNA here is from genome assembly GCA_019776745.2 of Taxus chinensis. Lineage (NCBI taxonomy): Eukaryota > Viridiplantae > Streptophyta > Pinopsida > Cupressales > Taxaceae > Taxus > Taxus chinensis. Next base: position 90,286,989 of record CM034152.1, read on the forward strand.
ATCTTACATTTTCACGGAGTTTCTCATATTGGCTTTATTCTCCCATGGCCTTGATGGATCCCGTGAACTCACCAAATTATTAAATTCACCTTATAACCTCTTTGCATCTGCTCCTTCCTGCACATGATACACTAAAATGTACCCATGATTAAATATTTTAAATAAATAAATAAACACAGAATCACTTCAATACTTGTAGTGAATTTGGAGAACATACAGGGAACACGTGACAACTTCACGGAGCCTCGGAGATCCCAAGGTCATGGAGTTGCTAAACAAACTCTTTTACCCATCCAAAGTGAACCCCACGGACCCATGGATTTCACCATTTCAACATATATCTTCGTTGGGTCTCTCTCACCAAGGTCTCAAACAACATTATATGAGGTGACTTTTAAACCCTAGTTTTGGTGACCTCAAATGCTTTATTAGGGTACACAAGGAGCTTTTTTCAAAAGAATTAATCAGATCAAAACTTAAGCTAAGTTAGGATGTGAATTAAGCTGTTAATGCACTGTAAAAATTCTTGTAGAACAAACTTGAAGAAAACAAGTTTTAGTTTCTCTTTTAGCTTCTGATTTTTCATTTGACACAACGATTTTGTCCTTCAACAATGGTATATTTGCCAAGATAAAATCAATATTTCAAAATTGTAAAGGGGGTCCCAGTTTCTGGAGGAAATAGGGGTGTGTTGGGCACAACATTGTTGAACATTCTTGAGTGTAGTTTTCTTATTCGCAGTGCTGTATGAGCAATTGACATGTGACAAGTAGTGGATTAAGTTTCCCTCTAAGAAAGTACAGAAAACAGGATGCATTATTTGGTACCAGGGTTGAAAATTGATTTTATATCCAAGGAAAAGATGCGTGTTAAAAAGTAGTGTGATGAACTTTTTTATGTTTTTCTTTAGATAGGAAATAGGGGTGCGTTTCAGTCAATATTCAAATTTCATGTTTTTTTTACTATTTAATATCCTTATTTTCGTTATAAGCAACCTTCTTGTCTTGTGAGAGATGTACAGGTGACGGATGGTTTGCACGGTCACTCTTCTTGACTGCAGACTATATATTCCTATGTGTTGAAGATTTGGTGCAGTTTGGATCGGTCTCAGAGGAGGCTGTAATATCAGAGCCTTATTTTGTACTTGAAGCATGGTCTTCTATAAGTGGCATTGTAGAATTGGTAAGGATGATTTGCCTCTTAGTATTTCGTGCTGTGTTTATTGGATAGAACAAATGCTAGATTGGCTCCATAGTCATTTATTTCTTGGAATGGCATGGTTGTCTGTGCTCCACAGGTCATCCAGCCCAATCAATGTGAATCTGTTACATTAGTATTTAGTAACATCATGCATGGGAAATTCCAATTTGGCATAGGCAGAAGAGATTTGTTATCCAATGACAGTTCAGCAGCATATAAAGATGATCTGGGCCACATTGTCTGGCAGCTGAAGGGATTTACAGAAGACACATTGCTCAAGTTTATCTCCTTGCTGAGGGCTGTTTACATGGAAGCTACACTGCATACTTTACCTGTAAAAATATTGTGCAATTCTATGATTGTATAGCTGGTGTTAGATAGACTATCATCATTTCTCTGTCCCACTGGGCTTTGATTTCACTCTGTTGTGATTGCCACATTGCCTCTTTCACGTTTGTATCTGTTAGCATTTGTAGAGTGGGCAGTCATCACATTTTTTGAACTGCCAGATGAGTTGTATGCTTTGGTTCATTGAAGTACCATTTAGTGCCAGATCTTCACAAATATGCTCTTACGGAATGGTAATTTGTACAGACCTATCAATGATTCTTTTATTCATTAGTCGACACCAGGATTTGGTCTCTCCGTTTGTATTGATGTGTTTATTTCTTCTTACCTATTTCCAAACTTCGTGGTAGATACTTTTAGGTTACTCAGACTCTATTTGCAGGAGTTTTTTTTGTCATTTCATCAGTCAACAAGCAATTTATTTCCAAAATTTGTTTCAGTAGAAGCGGAACTTCTCTGTGTACTTGAAGAAGTGTGTTCCTGAAGAAGAGAGTTGTATCCAAAAGACTTAACTTCTTATCCTCTATGGTTATTTGCAAAAGTGCGTATGTTTGATATCGTGATATCATTGCAGAGGTGAGAATTAATAGAATTAGAGCTCTGGCTTTGGTGGCTGCTGAATGACTGGGGTTGTTAGCCTTCCATCCCAGGCCTTTGCTGTGAACATGGTTGTGGCCATTAATGTATTTTTGGGATTCCAATGTAACTTGTACTTCTGAGTTTTGTGTAATTTGATTCATATTTTTGCTTCCAATTTCTGATTATCTTTTAGATTCATAATCTTTGTTTTATTATGAGAAAGGGTTTTAAGGTGGGTATATACTAACGAAGCATCTTTTTTGGCAGGTAGGAAAGTCATTTTTCCCCCATAAAGATCAGTTACGGAATTCTGCCGCCGAATATTTTTGGAGCCCTGAAAACCTTTCCTAAATGCCTGGGGTCTGGCTCTTACTAGCCTTATTATGCTAGTAGTCAGTGTTATTTGTACCGACACTTGAGTCCAATTAAAGCATTTTATTCTCTCTTCATGTGATTGTACTATAGCTGCTGGAGGTTTTCTAGGTTATATTGTTAAAAACTAAGAGGCATTTTGTCTCATTAGCATGCTGAGTTTATGTTAATGGCCTGTTAATTGTTATGACTGCAGGCATTTCTATAAGTTGCATTGTATTGCTTGTTCATTCATTAGCCAGTGATATTGCATAAAGGGATAAAATGATTGAGTGACCCTAGAAAAGGATATACCCATTTTCTAGAAAAGGATGAAGGTTCTTCAAATGCTGACCAGTATTATGCGCTTCCCATATGGACATGAATGGATTTGATTCTGTTTGAAATGCTATGCCTTCCTATCAAATCGAAAGATAATGGAGTTCCAGTTTTATGGGTTGATCAGGATATTTAGATTAGATATTTGTGGGGTACATGTATTTTGAATGAAGTTTTCAGATCTCAAATTATGGTTTAACTAATATCCCTAGCCTAATGAGTGGTAATTTTGTTCTTATTGATTTGGAAAAACAATCAGATGATTATGGCTGCAACATAAAAAGGCCCCATAATGGTATACTCTTTTTTTTTATCTGCCATCTCGGCGAGATGGCTGGGTGGACTAAAGCTGCGGACTCAAGTAAGGGCGAGTCTCATTTTCATTTAACCGTTTCCCTACTTTGTAATTTTTACTTGTCATCTCTGGCCTCTACTATCTAGAGTTTAACAATCTATTAAATAGCTTAAGGTGTTATGGGAGTGAGCAATTTTCCGTGCACACTTTCTTGAGAAGGCATGTAGAATTGGGCCTATCTATTTAAATAGATGGTTAAAAGTGTTATGGGAGTTGTGGACTCAAGTAAGGGTGAGGACTTATCTCACTTTTTCATTTAACCGTTTCCCTACTTCATAATTTGTACTTGTCATCTCTGGCCTCTACTATTTAGAGTTTAACAATCCATTAAATAGCTGTAAGGTGTTACGGGAGTTGTGCAATTTTCCGTGCACACTTTCTTGAGAAGGCATATAGAATTGGGCCTATCTATTTGAATAGATAGTTAAAAGTGTTATGGCAGTTAGTGCAATTTTCAGCTTTTGCTCTTTCTTGAGAAGGCATGAAAAGTGGACCTGGGAACGAAAATCTGAAAGTGTCTTCCTCAGAAAATAGGTGGATCTAAAATACTTATTAGATTCAGAATCTGTTAGTTGCCCCTATCCTCTGGGGTACTTGTGTGCATGGTTTAAATATTTAGATTATATGTGAATAAAATTAGTTTATTCAAAATGAATGAAGAAAATGCTTTGTACTTTTTTTAATATGCTTCAGAAAAGCAAACCACTCTTTCTTCAGTCATATCGATAGAGAAAAGAGAATCATTCCTATTGATAAGTGACATTACAAATTTTGTTTTTTTCGGATCTAAATGCCTGTTTGATGGAACTATAGTGCGCTCAAATTGTTGCTGCTGAGCTAAATTATAATTTCTGGGAAATCATTATATGCATTAAATTTTCAATAAATTCTCGATTGGATAATGTGGTGCTTAAGCATCTGCGGTGTAGTCCAATTGCATGTTTTATTTCTCATTTGCCAATTTGGCAACAACAGTGGAAGTGTACGTGGAGCCAATTAAATCTGTACCAATGTTTCTGCATCTATGATTAAGTCAGATTGCATGTTTTTATCATCTTGCAATACTAATGCAAGTTTTTAAAGCATGTAAGGAAGTCTGGGTTACTAGAATCTAAGTAGCTTTAAACTGAGCATTATTTGTAATTGTACTTGTAGATGAACGTAAGGTTATAAGCCCGCTCAAAACGGGAAGAGACAAGAGCTATTGCTAACAAAGAGCAACCAACATGGAGCCATGCAAAAGGGCATCCAAGAACAACTAATTTTAAAAATAAACTATGACTATAAACATAAAGCATATAACATTACAAATCAATACACTCCTTGAATGTATGATGTGATTCGATCATTTCTTTGGGTAGCTTGGAGTTGGGGGATTTGTATCTTGATTTGCTCTAATTGGGAGGGTATCTTTTCGTTTTTCCGTATCATCACTTGTAGTTTAGAAGAAAGAGAATCTAGAAAATAATGTTAAGGTCTGGGAATTATAGCTACTTGATAAATATCAGAGTTAGAAAGCACTGTTGAACATCTGATTTTGCATATATGCATTAAAATAAAGTCTAATTGAATCTACAATAACGTTATTGCAAAATAAGGCATCTTTCCAATTCAGTTGATGCCAGAATATTGCAAGGAAATCTCTAAACACAAAATACCACTATTTCATGGCAAAGTTGTAGTCCCAAAACACGTTTCATGGTTTCATACGATTGGTAGAATGGGCATTTGATTGGCTGAATATTCAAACAATTCAGCCGATTCCTAATAGGTAGCTTATAATGAAGGATTTTCTATCCCAATATTTGTGCGTCAGCATTACTTTAGAGTTCCAAGTTTGAGCACTAAACTTGATCCAATATTTATTACTAAGCTTACTTCTCCATTTAATGTTAAGGAAGAGAATTAAGGGTATGTTTGAGAGAAGAGGATGGTAAATTTGCTATAAAGAAAAGAATGCAAAGCGACGAGGTGATAGCTAGAGCCAATCTTTGAACAAGTTACAAGTTGGAGTACATATTTTAATAAATAGATTAGGATGGACCAATGATTGCACAAACAAAAGTAATTGATTGTTCTTATTTTTCAATCCAAACTATTCTTTGATATTTTTCGAAGAACGCCAATGTAAAGAAGTGAAGTCCCATACATCAGTAAAATTTTGGATTCCCTTCTTAAACAAGTAATAAGTTTCCTTTGAAAAATTGACAACAAGAGGTATATCTCGGTATTGAATATGTTTATTCCACCAAATGGAAGAAGCAAAGCTGAAACCATGTTGTAATGATGATGCTTTCCATTGCAGGGATTGATAAACATATTGCCAAGGTTTCCATTTAGTTTGAGTAGGAAAAGAGGCTTTCATTTGAAGGTATGGTACAAGAAGAAATGTACCCAACTAGTTAACTTTTTGCCATTTTCCTTTTGTTGTCGTTGCGGAAATTTCGTGTAGTACTAATATTTTCCATGGCTCGTCACCATTTTTCTTTTTGTTGTTGTGGAAATTTCGTGTCGTATTAATATTTTCTATGGCTCGTCACCATTCACAACTCTCGTAGTCCATTTAACAAGTAGACATATGTTTTGATTTTTTGGATCTCTAATTGTCAATCCGCCTTTAGACATGGGTTGGATGCATTGAGACCAAGAAACAACTCTAAACCTATTTGCACCATCCCATTTGAACCATAAAAGTCAATGAATTAATTTCTTTAAATCTTCATATCCTTTATTGGGTGACATCCAAAAAGAAGAAAAATACACGTGTGATAAGAAAAACTCTATTGGCAACCAAAAACTTTTCCTACAAATGATAGATATTTGTTATCCCAAGTAACAAATTCATTTTTAAGTCTATTGAGGTACCAATTCCACATATCATAAAGTGAAACTCTAAGACCAAATGGAATACCAAGATATTGGGTTATTTCACCCCGTTTGATTTGTCTCCACTCTTTGGGGATCCATAGTGGGATGGTACCAAATTGGGACATCAAGAATTCAGTCTTATGGTGTGTTAATCAAGGTCCAAACACAAAGTAGTAGAGATTTAAATTTTCAAGTGCGAGTTTTTAGCTCATCTCCAGAATTTTGTATAAATAAAAAGTTGTCATCAATAAAATGTGAATTAATCGCAACAATATTTTGGGGGATGGAAATACTAGAAATGCGGCTCAAATGTTGGGCACTTTGTAATAGATAGCCCATGACATCTACATCAAGCACATATAAGAATGGAGATAAGGGACACCCCTGTCCGATGGAATCTCACAACGGAAATGATTCAAAGATTGACTTATTAATAACAATGCTTGAAAAAATTTGAGGACCAAAACCCAACCATTGCATGATTTTAGTAATGAAATTCCAAAGTATTTTGTCATATGCTTTGGCAAAGTCTAATTTGACTAGCTAATCATTCTGACCCATTTATTGAGCCCATTCACTAGATTCCCAAGCCAATATTAGATTGTTAAGAATATAACATCCTCTAAGGAATCCTATTTGCTCTATTCTCTCAACATCACAAACCATTGGTTTAATACGAATATCCAGTGCTTTGCCAACACTTTTGTAAGAAGTATTGAGTAATGTGATAGGGCGCCAACCATGAATAGTGTCTTCATTTTTTCCTTTAGGAAGAAGTTTAATGTCCTTTATTGATGATTGGGACCAATGAACCTTTTTCAGTTTCCTTTAAGTAGAGCATATAAAAGTCCTCTTTGATGTAAGTCCACATGGTCTAATAAAACTCTATAGGGAGTCCATCAATACCCAGGTTTTAATTTTTGGGCATCGAAAAAAAAGCTCGTTCAATTTCTTCTACAAAAAGTATTCTATCCAAAAATATACTATAGCTAGTTTCAATTGTATTGGGAATACACTCTATAAATTTCTTCCTAAGTATTTTTTGAATGTCCTCCCTTTGTTTTCCACTTTGGAGATTCTCATAGAACTCATGGAATACCATAGTTATTTCAACGGAGTCTGTGTGTAAGGATCCCTTTTCATCAAGTATCGCACACACTCTCTCCTTCTTGTGTTTGTAGTTTAGATTAGAGAAGAATTTTGAGCCTTTATTACCCTCTTCAATCCATTTAATTCTCGCTCTTATCATGACATCTTGTCCTCTGAAAATTTCAAGTTTACGCAATTGGTTTTTAGTAAAAGCAATAGAAGATTGAACTTGGATGTTACTTGGATATGAGAAGAGTTGTTTTTTTGCATGTTCAAGCTTTCCTAGGAGGGATTTTTCTCTACTTTTATGTTCCCAAACCATTCTTATACCAAAGGATCAAAGGAGTTCAGTGCATTATAAGACGACATAATACTATCGAACAACAAACATGAGAAAGACGATGTAAGTGGAGAGATGGACTGGAAGGTTGTATCCTTTTCTTAATTGTCCTTCAACTGTTAGTGATCACAACATCCTTATAAGATGTGGGGGTTCCAATTGGGGGTTGGAAAGAGTATTGAAGAGGAATCAAAGATGTGTCATTCAAAGGTTGTAAAGTGGGATTAATGGTGGCATTTTGGAGAGAAGAGTTAAAGGTAGAAGGTTATATCAAAGTTGAAACAAGATGAGAGGAAGTGATATATTTGAGCATTTTTGCCTTTTTGATTCGACAATTGTGAATCAAATGTCTCTCTTTGCGACAATACAAATGTGCATTTGGCTTATTTAAGTAGAATATAGGTTGCTCCATTTCAAAACCAGGGCCCATCAATTTAATATTTTTTTGGCAAAGGCTAGTTCAGATCAATTTCTACACAAGTTCTAGGGTGAACTCTTAGGCTGAAAAATTTGTTTGATTTATGTTTACACTAGATTACTCTTCCAAGTTGCCCTACAACATCCCTCAAAAGGGTCAAAATGCCAAATTTAGGTATGACAGTTTAATCCACATGGGATAATGTGAACGAGAAGGACCTTTCAGATGGAAACCAAAAGTCTAAGCTTGGAGATATCAAACTTGTCCACATATAACCCATGCGCCATATTACAGAATTGCTTGGGCATGTTTAGGAGATTTAAATATACATAAACTATATCATTTCCCTAGGCCTCTTATTGTTTCAATTTCCCAACCCTTGGTTTCCTAATTTTTTTTTGCACATTTATAAAAATATGACTCCAATGACAACCCTCTTAAAAAAACAACATTATAGTTTTGGTTTGATATTCAACAATCATCTCTATACTATCATCAGAGAGTTGGGAATCTAGGGTTTTACCTAGTTTGTCTACAACTTGTCGACAACCGTTAACTTTATCCTTGTTGGGTTTTGTTTCTACTCTTTCGCCCTCAACTCCTTCATTCTAACTCTCATCGTTGTCCTCAATTAAATTCTTCTCATGGGTTTCCTTGCATTTGATAGATAAATGTACTTGATTTACATGTATAGGATTAAACATTTATACTTTTGCATAACTTTGTTTTGTCATAAAACTTGAAGAATGGAACTAAAGATATACAACTAATGACATTTGATAGGCATAAAATCTTCAATAGGCTCTTATTAGCATATTTAAATCGAAAAGCCAAGACATATTTATCCTACGCACTTTCCTAATCTTAGGCCCAACAGACACCCAATAGATAGGTGTAACACAAGTTGTCGTCGAAACTCATATTTACTTGGGTATTATCCCAATCACTTATAAACCAAATTATAATAGGTGTATATAACACAAACCACTCTATTATGATTCAATATAGTTCTTAATGTTCCCACCTTAATATATCATAGTACAAATACTATGAAAGTAACAACTTTGCATGTCAGTAGTGACATTCATGCAATTCAACATACATACGATTCGTAGTGGAAATCGCCTCATTACACCTCACCGAGATAAGGCTTCACTAAACAATTCATATGAATGGGGGCATACTTTACCATTCACTAACCATAGTTGTGGGAATTGGCCTTGAAATTTTAAAAAATGGTCATTGAATGAGGACATACTCATTGTTCATCGAGAAACATAAAAAAACATGGACTAGTACACACTTTTGTGTCAACATGGATACATCTAAGTATCCAAAACATAACAAACACTACAATAGTGACACATTTAAGTATTCATAAGTTATAATATTTTGATTGTATCACATTATTTCATTTTGAGGTGGGATTAGGTTTCGCCTAATCAACTCCTTAAGTTGGCATAGGTCTTACCGAATAACTATAGTAGTAGTAGGATTGAGACTCATTACACATCATCAGTGATAAGTGGCCTTACTGTCAATAATATTTCAAGTGTAGTCATTTGAGTTTCGTCATTATGTTTCATCAGGAGTTGGTCTCACTATCAATAATATTTCGTGTGTTGGAGTATGATTTTTTTTCATCGCCTTCACTGGAGACATTCATTTTCAGGTTTCTAGTATTTTTTAGATTAGACTGCCACTAAAACAATAATCTAGTCTCCAAGTTAGTGGGGAACTCAAAATTGGTAGTTTTCCTCCATGTCGATCAAATGGTCTGGTGGACCATAGATCTCAACATTAGGCTTTTTGTCGGTTCTAACAATGTTTTAATTGGAGTTTGTCTGTTCCATAGGAATATACTTCCCCTTCAATAAAAATCTTGTAAGAATGTCGAGTATTACCAATACTACATCCATACACATGTTTTAATGTAATGGTTTATATAGATAATAATTAATGGAATATTTCAAAAACATAAATATTTTAAAGTATAAGCGCTGAAGTGAAGCCATTTATGCAAACGGTTTAGATTTTTTTACTACAGAAATTGGATTTTTTTGTTAGAATTCGCCTCTCAGATTTGAAAACTGTAAATTTAATGTACATATTATGCATCGATTATAAAGCCAAAACTACACTTTAGTAGCATACAAATAATAATAATAAACTCCGATAAATGTTAGAAAAATGCTTCTAGAGGATGTTTTAAATTTCTACTTTGTTTTGTTTATTTTGCACATAATTTCCTGTAAACAATCTAAGTGTATTCTAATTTGGACTATTACATAAATATAGTAATTTGAAATCGAATTAGGGTTATATTGGTAATTTCTAGAGGGAAAATAGACAGATGTAACTTTGAATTGCCCAATGGAAAGATCTAACTTGATTCTATATGAATAAGGAATTTACAATATACATAACAACTTGAATTAGCTTAGAAAACTGTAATTTCAATTAAAATAAATGACAGACAAAGTGTCTTTACACTACTAGCGAAGGAGAATAGTTCGAGGTAAACACTAGTGTCTGGAGAGATGCAACAAATATGTAAAGTTATTGAACTATTTACATCTCTCTCTCTCTCTCTCTCTCTATATCTCTCTATATATATATATATATATATGAACATTGTTAATATATATGCATATGTATATATTATAGTCACAAAATCATGCACTTTAGATATTATTTATCCCGATTTTATACTACTATATAGAAGGTTCTTGAGTGAAGAAAGTACTAACTAACCCCCGTCTTTTGGCCATCTTCTTTTATTTTACTTTGTCATTCCCAACCTTTTACATCCATATGCCCAGTCATCTTTCATCACTTCCCGTTATTTTAGCCTCGATTGGGGTGCCCAGATTAATGTTGGGGCACCCATGGGCGCCCCGACCCTTCTTGAACTTTCCTACCACTTTTTGGGCTCTTTCTAGCCGTTTCTCCTTCTTACCTTTTTGGTGGTCAGCCATTTCAGAGTTAATTACGAAATTAGATCAAGAGAACCCTATAAATATAAAGTTATGAGACCATAATGAGAGGCCTAGCACTAGTCATTACTATCATCAATCTAGAGTTGCATCCATCTATTGCATTGGAGATCACTTGCATCCACATAGCTCTATCATCAAGGCACAAGGCCACCTACATCACACGTCATAGGGGGATGGATTCTATTCTATTCCATGCACACATTCTATTACATTTTTTACATTTAGTTATTGCTCGCTACTTCACAAAGTGCGACTGACACAAGAGCACCTAGGGCACATTATGCACACACTCATCATAACTACATTTGGGTCTAAAATGTAGTGCAACGCTCAATTAGTAAGCTCATTGCTGTGGCAGTTGAGGTAAGTCCGACCCATTCATTTACTTTTTCCTTTTTTTAGGGTTTTGATACTCCTTTTGTTCCTTTATGCAAGTCTTTCTATTCATCTTGGATTATTGGTGACATCCGGTACGAGGCAACGAACCTGATGCGACACACATTGAGGGTTTCAGACCACCTCCAAGCCTTGTAAAATTCAGTTCCAGAGCTTTTACATAGACCGGGGCACCCATTTTGCAGACTAGAGCGCCGATAGGTGCCCTAGTCCCTCTCCAGGTGCTCCAGTCCAACCAGATATTCCAGATCCATATTTTTCGGGGCTTTTGCACAGTCGTTCCCGCTTCTAGATTCTCTAGTCACCTTTGTGACATTGTCTCGAAAGCATTTTATATTTATCTAAGTTATTTCCTATTCCCTCTTGCACATTAGGGTTAACATTTCCTTTTGCATAACAACTTAGGTCATTTATATATCTCTTTACTGCATTTATTTATTTTATTTACAACTGCTCATAGCTTAGACTAACTATAGATACATCCCCATATATCCCATTTTTAGTTAATCATTTTGGTGAACCTAACTCGATCATTCATGCCTCTAGGTTCTTCATCCATTGCCTGTCATCCCAGGATTTGGTCATCATGAACATCTCAATCAATGGTTATTTGCTTTCCAATCCTGATTTACTACATAGAGTCCAACATTTTCTTGCTACTGCTCGTATTCATGCTGACATGCATCTAGACTTGCTCTATCAAGCCTTTGCCGATGCATTCTCTCCACACCTAGTATTTAAGTCTAACATTCCCTATGATGTTCATACTTTCGATAACGGCCCACCTCTACATATCATATGTCGTATTCATAATGTGGTTGTTAAGCGCACTTTGATTAATAATGGATCTGAACTTAACTTATGTCCTATGTCATTCCTGGCAGCTTTAGGTCTTTCCGCTCGTGATGTTAGTCCATCTAGTGTTTCATTGCATGTTTATGATGGTTATGTCCATCCATGTTTTGGTCACATTACATTGCCTATCATTGTTGGTCCCAAAACTATCAACACTACCTTTTTCGTTGTTGATTTTTCTGTCTCTTACAATTTTCTACTTGGTAAGCCATGGCTTCATGCCATGCAAGCGGTCGCCTCTACTATGCATAATTGTGTCAAATTCTTACATAAAAGCATGAAGTAAACCATTTTTCATTACCACGACCCATTCTAATATTGCGACTGAGATCCTAATACTAGACTTCCTATCCCACACATATATATTATAGATGAGCCCCAACCTATCAAAGAACCACCTCACTCCCTAGCCCGTAACGGTACCATTTGTGTGATAGATGGGTAAGTGCACCAAGTTGGGGGGCCAAAAAGGGTATTAAGTGGACGCATTTTATTGAAAAATAAAAAACTTCAACTTGTACAAGTTTTTCGAAATAGTTACACTCAAAATTGGAAGATGTTGTAGAAATATGAATCGTAGCATTTTGAGTCTAGTTTCTAAGCTACTAAATTTTATTGAAAATGGATAAGTTTAAGTGGGTCAAATAACTAAAATACCAATAGGTGCTCTTGTTTTTGTTAAAAAACATAATAGAGTGACTTTTGTACCCCCCACCATTTTTTGAGCACCATTTAGTATTTTTGAAAACCCTTTGGTAGAAAGATAGCTAGGAGTATCTAGTTTGTGTTATAATTTTTAATTTTTTTTTTAGCGAGTATTTTTTAATGATTTTTCTAGTACATAAATTTTATGTTTTGAAAAATAACAGAGCTCCGACTGTGCCCCCCCTAACTACCTCAAAAAATATCAAAAATTAGTTTTTTAAAAATATGTATAGAATTACACCTAGTTTGTGCCTAAAAAACTTTTTATTCAATTTCGATGAGTCAAAAAAAGATACATGACAAAAGATAGACATGTTTAAACTTCAAAAAATAGCTATAAAAAGGCATAGTTAGAAAATAAATAATATGGAAACCTTATATTTGTTAGAAAAATTGGAAAATAATATTTATACAAAGAAGAAACTCTGCTTTACGTCGTGGTATAATTTTTTTAAAATGAATCGATCATTTGATGTTGATTTATCATGGCGGAAGTTAGTTTTTTGCATTTTTCTGCAAAAACATGCGGTTTGCTGTGTTTGTGCAGGTCCATGCCTCAGGCTTGGGGATCCAAACCGGATCCCAAGCCTTGAGGCATGTGTTGGAAAAGGGAAAAAGCATAACACGTACGCGTTATGCTTTGTTTATATATTGTGGTCCTCCAACGTCCCTTTCATCTCCTTCACGAGATTTCTGCATACATTTTGTTTGGTTTGCAATTTTTTGTACATTCTTACACGAGTTTTTAGTAGTTCATTTTGTCCCCTACCCCACTAGTTGATTTTTTTCTAGTCATGGGCGATAAAATTCAAGCTAAGAACAAGACACCGTAGCAATTGGAAGAGATGAGATTAAAGAAATTGAAGAGAATGCAAAAACTACGTGCGGGGCAATGTACATTTACTATATCAAATGTAGTTAATGTATTAAAAAATGAGGATGAAATACATAAGGAAAATGTAAAGAATAATGATTTTGCAATGAATAATGATATTGAATTGAATGATAATGTTGGTATGGATGAAGAAATTGATATGAATCCAATTGTTGAACCCTTACCTGAGAATCCAAATGTTAACCCCGAAATTTGTATGAAAACACTGAACAAAGAAAATAACCTTGTAAACGAATTTTCACATCTAAGAACACCTCCTTCCATTTTGTGAAGAAAACCAATTCACTTAATTGAAATTGGTGAAAACATTATAAAACCAATGCCTAACAAAATGTCTGAAAGAAATGCGAGAAGAAAAACTAGTGGAATTTGAGATAATTACTTTGAGAATTTAAATGACACACAAAGATGTCAATTATTTGTTACATTGATGAAATTAATTAAGATGAGACCTATAATGAAGACCCTGGAGTTAAGAACATCTAATGTTGCTGATCAAAATACGTCAATTGTTGAAAACATACATAAAACATACCAAACTATAGGTGGCAAAAGATGCACCAAAGATAGTAATGCTACATGGCGTGCACTTACTAACTATGTAGTAAGTGATAAAACAATTAATAAACACTTGATTAGAAAAACAAGCAGTGTTTTGAAGCTAAACAGAAAAGCACTAATGAAAGCAATAGAGAGACGTAAATGTCTTGAGTCAGTCAATAACAATGACTATTGGGATTTCTCTAGCAGACTTCCATGGAAAGACAAGAATACATCTAATATTCTAAAAGAATTAATTGTAAAATTTTGGAATGAGAACACAAGGGTGTCATCGAATAGAAGAGATACAATAAAAAAAAGAATATGTTTTCGTAATCATGAATCATGTGCAAAATATTTCTTAGATATGACTCAAACACAATTGTTCTCTAAGTTTAAGAATGAAAATCCACAAATTAACATTAGCCAAATATTATTTGAAATGAACAAACCCTTTTATGTGAAAATCAATCACTCACGTACCACTTGTTGTTGCAGGCATCATGTTGAATTTTCAATGCATTATGATGTTTTTTGTTAAATACGTCGTGTTTTGCATACTGACATCATGTTGCAAGAGTGTGGATTAAATGTTCCGCTAAAATCTTCAAGGGAATTTATTCTGACAATATTTTGTGAAAAATCAACTAAACAAATTTTTGATAACAAAGCATGTTTGGATGGAACGTGCAATGTATGTGGTGGCTTATCAAATCTGAAAAGTTGTATCCATGAGGAGAGTATAGACTCAATAGGAAAAGAATTGGTTGGTTTCAACAAATATAAATCAGTGGCATATCAATTAAAAGATGGAAAATAATCTAAGAGGTGTGAGATTGTTACAAAACAATTACCCATATCATAATATATGGTCAAATTCAAAGAGGAAATTGTTTATGAGTATGCAAGGAACACACATAGATCTCGATGGTTGGATGAACAATTCAAGTTAAGTAAAAGCATATTCCCACTTGGTACTATTGTTTCAGCAATTGACTTCGCAGAGATTTACACATTACAGCCAAAAATGGAGGTTCAGTCTCAATATTATAACTCAGTGCAAATTGCTGTTTTCGTGCATATATCATTCATGCACTCTTCAGAAAGCACTTAGCAAGATCGAAAAATATTAAGAGAGTATCATTTCTACATCAGTGATGATCGAACACATTCTATAGAATATGTACAAGGGTGTTTCTATGTGTTTTATGCGAACTTGAATGAGAGAAACATTAGTTTTGAACAACATGACATTTGGTCTGAAAACTGCATATCACAATTTAAAAATGCATATATGTTTTATTGGCTAAGCAAGATGCACAAAGAAACAATTGTACAACATATCTAGAGTTTTACTGAGGTAGGACATGGAAAAGGAGAGCATGATGGTGCAAGAACATGCGTGAAAAGATCACTTGCAAGAGAAGAGTTAAAGTTCAAGGATGGTGCTAAATATATAGATGCAAAAAATATTGTTGATTGGTGTGTCAAGAATATGGGCCATGAATCTCAAGAGAGATCAATGGTTCGTATATATTTTTGGTTGATAGAGGAAGAATATCTGGCAAACTTTGAAGATTGTATGACAGTTGCAAGATCAAGTGATATGCACTCATTCTGTAGTTAAAATGCAAATGCTTGGACTATTTATATTAGGTGCATGACATGTTTTTGTATATCATGCATTGATTTTGCGTGGAATGAATGTGAGTCACAATAGTGGGTGGATGAATGGAATTATAGACCTCTAATTCCACTCAACACACATCAAGTTCCACGAGCATTACAACTTGTAGGGTCTCCAAATTAAATGACAACATCACCTGACTTTGACCAAGTCTCTGATTTAGTGCAACAAGATTTATGCATATATGTACATGCCATGTTTTAGATTTATAAATTATTAAATGGTCAACTCTTAATGTATTTTAAATTTGACTTCAATTTTACTTTGTGATGTAGGGCACGTTTTTACAGTTATTGCGACGAAATTTAACGAAGAGGGAACAAAGTATTTCTTGTCTCATTGTGTAGAGGGGAGAATTATTTGACTTCCACAGTCATTGATGGTGAAGACCTTGAGTATCCCACTGGGTCAGTGGTAGTCACTGGAACTTGAGTTTGACGATATCCTATGAAAAAATCAAACATTTGGTTGTTTGAAGACTATGAAGTACATCGAAAGATACTTCACTATTCACATTTGGTTCTTACAAAAAATATTAAATTGATCAAATATCGAGGTCGGACACTAAGCAAAAATTTGTGGAAGGTTCGTGAATCAGATCATGAAGCAATTCTCACTATTGTCAAGAGTAGAGTTAATCCTTGCAGTTCATTGCATTGAATTTGCAAATGTATGTTCTTCATGAATTTAATTTGAATATTTACTTTAATGATTTTGTTTGAATTCTGTATGATTTAAAATTCTATTTAATTGCTTACTAACATGTTTATGTAGGTTAGTGGTGCCAAAAAAGCTTCCACCTTCACATGGTTGGCACTATCAGTAGAGAATTTATTATTCTCGAAGCCAAGTGAAGCTAAGAGAAATTAAATATTAGAAAGGAACAAATAGAAATTCTCATTTCACCACCTATATTGTAAAATTATCTTATTAAAATTCTCATATCACCACCTATATTGTATGAACCACCTATATTATTCAGGTGATTGGCCATGGACAACCTTATACTAACTCAGACTACACTATTTCGCACGTTTGCAAACAATAGGACAGGTAAAGAACTGAATGAAGATGGATAAAACCGCAAGAGGATTTCATAGAGGGTCCCGATATGGAGGTTTCAGATTTGACGAGATGTCTCTAGGTGCCACGGAGTTCGAGAAATCACCTGTTGAAGATATAACATGTTTTGGTCTTAGGGCTCTTAAGCGACTACGCTCGGATGAGGTAGCCCGAAAGCACGAGGCACGTAGGGAACTTAAAAAAATCCTCCAATAGTGTTCACCAGGCCATCCAGACGTGTTGGCGCAGATGGTTCGGTACCACGAGTTACCGTTTGCAAAATATAGCGTCTAACAACCTTACAACGACTCAAACTACACTATTTTGCACGTTTGCAAACAATAAGACAACAAGAGAACCAAATAGAGACGGATAAAACCACGAGAAAATTTCATACAAGGCCCCGACATGGAGGTTTTAGATATGACGAGATGTCTCTAGGTGCCACGGAGTCTGAGAAATCACCTGTCGAAGATATAGTGTGTTTTGGTCTCAGGGCTCTCAAGAGACTACGCCTGGACATGGTAGCCCGAAAGTACGGGGAGCGTAGGGAACAAAACAAAAATCCTCTAATAGCATTCATCAGGCCATCCAGACGTGTTGGAGTAGATGGTTCAGTCCCACGAGCTACCGTTTGTAAAATATAGCATCTGATAGCCTTACACTGACTCAGATTACACTGTTTCACGTGTTTGCAAACAATAGGACTACGAGAGAATCGAATGAAGATGGATAAAACCATGAGATAATTTTATAGAGGGCCTCGACATGGAGGTTTTAGATCTGACAAGACGTCTCTAGGTGCCATGGAGTCTGAGAAATCAACTGTCAAAGATATAGTGTGTTTTAGTTTCAGGGCTCTTAAGGGACTATGCCTGGACGAGGTAGCTCGAAAGCACGGGGAGCATAGGGAACCAAAACAAAGACTCCACTAGCATTCAAAAGGCCTTCTAGACATGTTAGTGCAGACGATTTGGTCCCATGAGCTACCGTTTACAAAATATAGCGTCTGACAGCCTTACACTGACTCAAACTACACTATTTTGCGTGTTTGCAAATAATAGGACAATGAGATCACTGAAAGGAGATGGATAAAACCAGAATAGGATTTCATAGAGGGCCCTGATGTAAAGGTTTTAGATCAGACGAGATGTCTCTAGGTGCCACAGAGTCTGAGAAATCACCCATTGAAGATATAACATTTTTTGGTCGGACAACCTTGAACAAAAGTCTATTTTACAAAAACTCATATAACTTGAACAAATGACCTAAATTTGACCTAAAATTTTGTAGGAAGCATTATGACACCTTCCTCTATCATATCCCATAATTTCTAGAAAAGAATAGTTCTACATTTTTCTATCCCATGGCATTTGCATGCTACAAAAGTGCATGTTAGAATAGTGTAAGGTTGTATGTCGTCCTCTCAATTTTTCCCACCCTTTCGAATTTAATTTTGTGAAAATTGGAGCCCTTCCATAGAATAAATTCACGTTTTAAACTCCTCAGATGCTAGTTTCCATTTCCCATGACTTTTTTTAATCAGAATTTCCTCAGTCTGCTACCGTTAAAATGTTTTACCTATTTTTAATTGATGAGAAATGATTCTAGTTCTTCTTTTATGCGTTTGGAATGCGTGGGATCTTGCATCTTTCATTTTTAACCTTTTTGTAGAGAAATAAATTCTTTATTGGGAGCAAAAATGACATTTTCCCATTTCCTGCAACTTCCTATGTTTTTTTCCCCGTCAAATTCTTGCTCGAAAAGATGAATCTACGCATTTGTTTCCCATTAGATGCAGCCAAAAGGATTCCTTTTTGAACTTATCACTTTTGGTGATTTTGAAAAAATATCAGATTGGCCCTACATCCCTGCCAGTTCCTGATTGGCTGGAGTAGTTTTGGTAGAAGTTTGGGGCGATGGATCCATTTTATTCTCTAAGGCATTACGGAAAAAGGGCGAAAAGTTCTAAAATGACCCATGGCCACGCCCATGCGAAAAGGATAAATTCCGAGTTGAAGCCTGCAACAAATCAGAAAGGGGCATGTGTTTACTTTGAAAAGTCACTGGTGGAGGCTTTGACCTTTGGGGGGAAAGTTGGAATTTTTCCCCTTTTCAAAACAGATAAAAATCGAAGCACATCCCCACAACCAATCAAGTGACGCCATGTGTTAAAGAATGAAATAGGGACATGTGGCCATTTTTCAGTTCATATGCGCTGTGGCAGACCGGCAGAGGACTTTGGGAATTTTAACCTTGTTTCCACAAAGGGCAAAAAATTCTAAAATGGCCTGCGGCCCCGCTCATGCGAAGGTATAATTTCTAAGTTGAAGCCCGCGGTCAATCAGAAAGGGACACGTATTTACGTTGAAAAATGAAAGCAGGCCAGAGGAGGTTTTTGAGAATTTGAGGCTTTTTGTTAAAAATTGTTTAAATGAAAAATTTGAACCACATTTCCTCAGCCACTCAGATGGCGCCACGTTTTTGGGATTTGGCAGAACTGTGGAGGGGTGGAGCAAAATGAGAAATCCAGCTTTTTCTCCCAAATGTCAGGAAATGCATATTTCTCCCCCAGGGCCGTCGTTGCTTAGATCTTGCCACTTGTAGGGTCCAAATTTGAAGGTAAAAAGAGGGAAAGATAGCCAAATGCACTCATCTGGTTTTTAACACCATTAACGAACCAGAGCTCTGCGAAACACAAAATAAATCATTCTTCAATCTTTTTCTCTGTATTCTTGTCGTTTTTCCATGAGATGCATTTTTGGTTTATTATGAAGCCAAATCGATAAGTTTAAAGGGATGTAAAGTTTGATCAACAGAAAATGGAGTTTATCGGACATACACGATAAAAAGGGAGAAAACTTACCAGTAAGCACTTGAGTGCTATGAAAGTGGTTAAAAGGTGGAAATGACAGGACCACATGGAGAAGAAAATCATGAGATGCCCCCTACTAAAATAATCATGCTCGAACTGACGAAATATTCACCTTTTTAAACCTCCGGTTTTCATGAGTGTGTTGTTTCATGTCACTTTCCAAAAGTGGATTTGCAACAAACATTATTCCTTTCGGATATTCTTTTCTTGGGGACCAAGTATGGATGTATACAAATTGTTATAAGAACATGGTTTTGGCCATGGAACAGGGGATTCTAGTTTTCTGGGAACTTTGTAAATTTGGAAGTAATTCAATACAAAAGCTTTCTTTCTTATTTCCTCTGATATATCTTTCTCTCTCCTTGCTCGATTCAATGGATCATTTGTTTTACATTCAATAGAAACTTTGTGTTTTGGTCTGTGTGAATCTTTAGAACTTTGTGTCTGCAGATTTATGCCGGTGGTGAAGTAATTGATCATTTTCTATATTTTCTTGGTTCAATGTAAGTAGGGAGATACTTTGCTATCTATATTTCCAAAAATCATTGTTGTTTTCTTCCTTCTCGCATCTCTTTATTCTTCCATTCCTTTTGATTGATAATATTTTGAGTACGATCGAACCATGCTACCAGGGTCCAAACATTGAGAGTTGTATATCTATAAATTTGTTTTCCTGCTTTGAATAAGGGAACCTATCCCATTAAAGAGGAAGGGCTTATTGTCCCCTGCCTGTGGTTTCAACCCATGTTCCATTTTGAAACCCAACAATTTTTGGCGACTCTACTGGGAAATTCATTACAAATGAATTCCAGTTTTTGAATAAAAACTTCTTGATCATCTTTGATCTGGCGACTCCAAGATACACTCAGGGTAGAAGAACCCTTGGGGAAGAAGACCCTCATTTCCAACTTTTGGATCATCAAGTTTTATCTCTCCCTTCAACAACAAGAAAAAGAAGAGGAACGAGATCTGCAAGCAATCCTCCTGCTAGAGACAAAACTTCTAGAAGTAACATCCCTCAAGATGAAGTCAGTCCTAATTTGCATGCTTTGATTCTCACTGGTTTTTCAGTTCCTCTCCAAACAATCTTTCCTAGAATGGCAACTCCTTTGCCTTGGGGCCAAAGGGTTGGGCCTCTTGCTCTTCCCTAGCCGTTGCACGAATTGCCTAGAGGTAATAGAAATAATTTCCCTAAATTCATAGGTGATGGGAAGGTTCACTCAAATGAGCATATTGCAGCCTTCATTGTTGCTTGTGGTGTTCTTGGAGTTGAACATGAAGATATCTCTGTTAGAATTTTTGTAGAGACATTGCAAGATAATGCTGCTAACTAGTTTTACCATCTCATTGTTGGATCCATCACCAATTGGAACACCATGATGACCCAGTTTGAGTAGTGTTTCAAACCTGTCGAGGATGTACATGCCCTCTTGGCCCAGATTTATCAAATCAAGAAAGAGTCACACAAGCCCATGAGGGAATTCATGGCCAAATTCAACAGGATGGTTAACAAGATCCCATAAAACACACTCCCTGTGGATCAGATTCAGAAATGTTTCTTCCTTAATGCCTAACTGCCTGAAGTGAGCTATGCACTTAGAAGAGCTAACCTTACCACTTTAGATGTTGATCAGATATTTTCTGTCAGTGTTGAAGATGATCTGACCATGTCTAACAAGCTAAGGAGAGAATAATCCAAATCCAAAGCATCTCCTTCTTCCACATCTTCCCCTGGAGCTAATGCAGATCAGTTGGTACAGAAACTTGCTAATGATCTTATTGCTCTCAAGAAGTAGTTCGCCCAACATGCTCCTTATTAGGATGTTCCTAAGAAGAATTTTTAGCCCAGGAATCAGTTTTCCTCTCCTTAGACCAGATTGGTAATTGAAGGCCCACTTGTTAAAGTTCCAGTCAATGCAACATGTGAAGTGCTGGAGCCTGATGGCAAGGAGGAGAATGAAATCTGTGAAGAACATGAAGATGAAGCTGATGAAGAATTAGAAGAGTTGAGTGGATCTCATGTCCATTTTCTCACCACTGAAGGTATAGATGAAGAGGATGATTATGAAGAAAGAGTTACAAAGATGAACAATGAATCATATGCTATCATGACTCGTGAGCAAGCCAACAAGAAGGAGAAAGTAGTGCAGCCTGCTAAAAGATCTAAGGTGCCTCCTATGGTAATTCCATTGATTACAAGAAGAGGAGCTCCTATTCCAACTTCTTCCACACCCAAGGTAAGTTCTGTTGTTCCTTCCTCCTCTATTTCTGCTCCTAAAACTTCTTGCCATTCAAATGATAGAGTTGATAAGTCAAAAGTTTCATCTACTCCTATCAATGATGCTCCATCTACCTCTAGTTCTTTTGACATTATTGACCACCTCAAGAAAACTAAGATCCAGATCTCAGAAGCCGAATTCTACCAAACCCATCCTAAGGCCTTTGCTAAGATGGTAGACTTTGTAAACTCCTAATCCAAGCCTTCATCCCCTAGTTCTAAAGGTATCTTTCCCACTCCTCATCCTTCATCTCAACCAAGCCTTGTGGCAGCATTCCCTTCATCTGATGGGAAGATCGAACCATTTTTTTTCACTCTCCTCATAGCTGGTCACAAACTCAGCAATTGTGTTATTGATTTTGGTGCTTTAGATAATGTGGTGCCTGCTAAGGTAGCTCATTCCCTAGGCTTAACCCTAACTCACACTTTTGGTGCATGTTACTCAATGGAAAGTAGAGAAGTGCCATTGGTTGGAAGGGTCAAGGATGCACAAGTAGCCTTTGCTGCTTTTCCAGAGAAGAGAGTTTTAGCCACCATTTTGGTAGCTGATATTCCCCCTTTGTACGACATGCTGCTGATTAGAAATTTTTGCAAAGATGTTGGAGGAGACATCATGATGGATTGGTCACATGCTCTTATTCCAGTGAATGGGAAAATGAAGAAGCTACTGCCTGAGAAAAAAAATGAATATATTGTGCAAAAAATAGATGACCCAAAGGCACAAATACTTTATGAGGACATTGCTCATGGTAACTACATGATCATGTCACAAGATGAGGCTAACCACCATAAGGAAGTGCTTCTTGACCCTAATGGTGTTTGGATCTTGGAATTTGATGGAAGCTGCTCCTCAGCGGGTTCTGGAGCTGGTGTGGTGCTTATTTCTCCTGAAGGGAAAATTCATCCTTTCTCCTTTAAGCTCCAATTCGAAAACAAAAATAATACAACTGAGTATGAGGCTCTCATCCTCAGTTTAAGCATGGAAAAAGAGATGGGAATCAAGAATATCCTTTCTTTTGGAGATGCAGAGTTGATTGTAAAACAGGTCAGAGATATTTTTCAAGTGAAGAATAGAAGGTTGAAACATTACAGGAATCTGGTTTGGGATTCCATTGAGTTCCTTGATGCCTTTTCAATTAAAGCCATGCCAAGGGAAAGAAACACTAGGGATGATTCCTTGGCTGTCTTGGGGTCTCTACTGATCCCTCATCCAGATTTCTCTCAAGATAAATTTACCATTGAGATGATTCATAGGCATAGTGTGCCTGACAATGCAAAAAATTGGCAGGTCTTTAATGATGATCAACACTTGTTTTCCTTCCTTGAACTCAGAGATAATTTTGACCAGATGTACTTAGAAGGAAGTGGAAATCTGCTTAGAGAGTGTATGCCCCCAAATGAATAAGATAACGAAGAAGAAATGGATCATGATGGCTGCATCAAACTGAAAAGTAATAAAATACCTAAAGGGCTGGCGAGTTTAAAAGAGTTATTTGATAAACACGATAGGCACATCAAGACAAAAACTTCCAAAGGAGATCAATAGTCCACTGACTATGAAAAGATAAACATTGGAAATATTTTTTGACCCATGTTGGTAAACATTGGAAAGTGTTGCACACAAGAGGAGAGGGAGAAAGCAACAAATCTGTTGAAAAGGTATGCTGATGTTCTTGCATATTCTTATGATGATCTCAAGGATTTTCAGCAAAAAGAGATGCAACATTTCATTCCTCTAAAAATTGGGATCAAGCCCTTCCGACAAAAACAGAGGCATTATAAGCCTAAAATTACTGATACAATCTTTCAAGAGATCTAAAAGTTATTGAAGGCTAAGATCATTTTCCCCATTCACCATTCAACGTGGATTACTAATATTATGCCTTTCAGGAAGAAGAATGCGAGATCCACATTTGTGTTGATTTTAGGAATTTGAATCAAGCCTCTTTGAAGGATAATTATCCTCTCCCCGTAATGGATCAAGTGTTGTAGGTTGTTACAGGTTCAGAAATGTTGTCCATGCTTAATGGATTCTCAAGATATAATCAAGTAGAAGTAAGTGCTGCAGATCAGCATAAGACTTCCTTTACCACTCCTTGGGGCACCCTTTCTTATAGGAAAATGCCTTTTGGCCTCATCAATGTTGGTGCCACCTTTTAGAGGGAAATGGACTTGGCCTTTGGCAATCTCAAGGGAAAATGCATAGTCATATACCTTGATGATCTAACTGTGTTTTCAAAAACCAGAGCTGATCATTTTCAACACCTTGAAACTGTCCTCCAAAAGTGTAGAGAGCATGGCATCTCCTTGAATCCCAAGAAATCTGTCTTTTGTGTCACTGAGGGAAAATTATTGGGACACATTGTCTCCAACTAGGGAATCAAGATTGATCCAGAAAGAGTCCAGGTAATTCATTAGATCCCTCTCCCCACAAACAAGAAGGGTGTGCACTTTTTCTTTGGTAAGATAAACTTCTTAAGAAGATTCATACCTGATTTTTCCCAGCTTACTTTGAACATATCCCACATGATGAAAGGGAAGCAGACTTCTGGTTGGTCCTCTGAAGAAAATGTTGCATTTGAAGACATCAAGAGAGCTATAACAAAGACTCCAATCTTGGCATGCCCTGATTATAACAAGGACTTCATTATCTATTGCTATTCTACTGAAAGTACTCTAGATGCTGTGTTACCCCAGGAGAATGCTAATGGTTATGAACTCCCCATAGCATTCATGAGTTATATTTTGAAAACCCATGAGATGAGTACACCATGATGGAGAACCATGCTTTTGTAGTTGTCAAAGTTGTGAAGCAGTTTCGTTTTTACATCCTCAACTCATTCTATTGTGCTTGTGCCTGATACAACTATGAAATCCATTCTTACACAACAATAATTTGGAACTAAGAGAGGCAACTGGGTAGCCAAATTTTAGGAGTATGATATTGACATCAAACCCACCAAGCTAGTTCAAGGAAAGGGCCTATGCGAACTCATTGCTGAAGGAGCTGATGCCAAATTGTCTAAGGAGGAAGTTGATATCCCTGATGTTCTTTTTCTCAGCTCAACCGACGAATGGTATGATAGAATTGCACACTTTCTTACTTATGGAGAATGTCCATCCCATTTGAGTGCCAAGGATAAGAGAGCCATCAAATAAAGGTCTACGCAATATGTGTTGTGGGAAAATGCATTCTTCAAACGAGACGTAGATGGAAGGTTTTTGAAATGTGTTGACAAAGAGTAGCAAAATAAATTGTTCTTAGCCTTTCATGACCAGGCCTATGGAGGTCATTTCTCTTCTACTATCACGGCCCACAAAATCCTCTGTGTCGGGTATTACTGGCCCACCCTGTTCAAAGATGCATCAAAGTGGGTAGGCAAGTGTGAAGCATGTCAAACCTTTATTGGAAGACTGAAATTGGCTACTTTACCTCTCAAACCAGTGGTGATTGAGGAACCTTTTCAACAATGGGGTTTGGACTTCATTGGGACACTCAATCAACCTTCAAGTGCAGGGAATACTCATGTTTTGACTGCCACTGATTATTTCACCAAGTGGGTGGAAGCCATTCCAGTTAAAAGTACTACTTCTGAAGTAGTATGCAACTTCATCAAGGAACACATCTTTATAAGGTTTGGAATACCAAGCAAGATTGTCAGTGACGATGCTTCCAATTTTTCTTTTGCTGAGATGATGGATTTCTGCTATGGCTATGACATTTCCCTTTCCCACTCTTCAGATTATGATCCCCAAGGGAATGGACAAGCAGAATCGACTAACAAGAACTTGGTCACCATTGTTCGAAAGCTTGTTAATGACTCTCAGAGGAATTGGCATAAGAAACTATATGATGCTTTATGGGCAGATAAGATTACACCTAAGATAGCCATTGGAATGTCTCCTTTTCAAGTTGTGAATGGAGTTGAAGCTCAGATTCCAGTGACATTGGAATTGCCAGCCTTGCATTTGATGAAGGTCATTGAGGATGCCAGCTTTACCAATTCATAGGATAAAAGAATTATGTACCTCTAGAAATTGAATGAAGATAGATTGCAAGTGGTTAGCAGAATATCAAATCATCAACTCAAGGTAAAAGCTTTGTTCGATAAAAAGGCTAAACCCAGAACTTTTCAAGTGGGAGACAATGTTCTTCTTTAGGACAAAAGGCATGAACCTCAAGGCAACCATGGTAAATTTGATTCCCTTTGGCTTGGTCCTTTTAAAATTAGACATTTTTCTGGTGAGAACTCTTTTTACTTGGATTACATGGATGGTTCTCCTCTCCCACTTCCTTATAGTGGGAAATTTTTAAAGTTGTTAAAAACCTAGCAGTTTTGGCGGTCCCTCTGTACATTTTGAATAGCATTATGCTTTCCTTGTTTTTTGTTTTGGTTGGTTTTTTTCTGTGCTCTCTTATGTGTCGGTATTGCTTCTTTTTGACTCTGTTGCCCATCAGCTAAGACACTGGTTTGATCTGATTACCCAAAATTCTCTAAGGTTCTTGATTTTTCCTCTTTTCTCTGCCAAATCATCCCTAAAAGGAGCCAACTGTTGTCCTCTCAATTTTCCCCACCCTTTTGAATCTAATTTCATGAAAATTGGAGCCCTGCCGTAGAAGAAATTCGTGTTTTAAACTCCTCAGATGCTTGTTTCCATTTCCCACGACTTTTTAAATCAGAATTTCCTCAGTCTGCTACCATTAATTTTTTTTACCTATTTTCAATTGATGGGAAATGATTCTAGTTGTTCTTTTATGCATTTGGAATGTGTGGGACCTTGCATCATTTGTTTTTGACCTTTTTGCAAAGAAAGAAATTCTTCATCGAGAGCAAAAATGGTGTTTTCCCATTTCCTGCAACTTCCTACGTTCTTTTCCCCGTCAAATTCTTTCTTGGAAAGGTGAAGCTATGCGTTTGTTTCCTAGTGAATGCGGCCAGATGGGTTCCTTTTGAACTTATCACTTTTGGTGATTTTGGAAAAAATATTAGATTGGCCCCGCATCCCCACCGGTTCCTGATTGGCTGGAGCAGTTTTGGTGGAAGTTTGGGGCGATGGATCCATTTTATTCTGTAAGGCATTACGGTGAAAGGGTGAAAAGTTCTAAAATGACCCGCGGCCCCACCCATGCGAAAGGATAAATTCTGAGTTGAAGCCCGCAACAAATCAGAAAGGGACACGTGTTTACGTTGAAAAGTCACCGACGGAGGCTTTGACCTTTGGGGGGAAAGTTGGAAAATTTCCCCTTTTCAAAATAGATAAAAAGTGAAGGAAATCCCCGCAACCAATCAGGTGATGCCATGTGTTGAAGAATGAAATAGGGACACATGGCTGCTTTCTTAGTTCATATGCATTGTGGCGGACCGGCGGAGGACTTTGGGAAATTTATCCTTGTTTCCACAATGGGCGAAAAGTTATAAAATGGCCTGCGGCCCCACTCATGCGAAGGGATAATTTCTAAGTTGAAGCCTGCGGTCAATTAGAAAGGGACATGTGTTTACGTTGAAAAGTCAAAGCGGGCCCGCGAAGGTTTTGAGAATTTGAGCCTTTTTATTAAAAAGGGTTTAAATGAAAGATTTGAACCGCATTTCCTTAGCCACTCAGATGATGCCATGTGTTCGGCCTTTGGTGAAACTACGGAGGGGCGGAGCAAAATGAGAAATCACGTTTTGTCTTCCAAATGTCAGGAAATGCATATTTCTCCCCCAGGGCCATCGTTGCTTGGATCTTGCCACTTGTAGGGTCCAAATTTGAAGGTAAAAAGGGGGGAAGATAGCCAAATGCACTCATCTGGTTTTTAACCCTATTAATGAACTAGAGCTCTGCGAAACGCAAAAATAGATCATTCTTCATCTTTTTCTCTGTATTCTTGTCATTTCTCCATGAGATGCATTTTTGGTTTATTATGGAGCCAAATCGATAAGTTTAAAGGGATGTAAAGTTTGATCATCAGAAAATGGAGTTTATCGAGCATACGCGATAAAAAGGGAGAAAACTTACCAATAAGCACTTGAATGCTATAAAAGTGGTTAAAAGGTGGAAATGGCAGGACCACATGGAGAAGAAAATCATGAGATGCCCCTGCTAAAATAATTATGCTCGAACTGACAAAATATTCACCTTTTTGAACCTCCGGTTTTCATGAGTGCGTTTGTTTCATGTTACTTTCCAAAAGTGGATCTGAAACAAACATTATTCCTTTCGGATATTCTTTTCTTGGGGACCAAGTATGGATGTATACAAATTGTTATAAGAACATGGTTTTGGCCATGGAATAGGGGATTCTGGTTTTCTGGGAATGTTGTAAATTTGGAAGTAATTCAATACAGAAGCTTTCTTTCTTATTTCCTCTGATATATCTTTCTTTCTCCTTGCTCGATTCAATGGATCATTTGTGTTGCATTCAATAGAAACTTTGTGTTTTGGTTTGTGTGAATCTTTGAAACTTTGTGTCTATAGATTTGTGCTGCTGGTGAAGTAATTTATCCTTTTCTATATTTTCTTGGTTCAATGTAAGTAGGGAGATACTCTGCTATCTATATTTCCCAAAAGCATTGTTGTTTTCTTCCTTCTCGCATCTCTTTATTCTTCTATTCCTTCTGATTGATAATATTTTGAGTATGATCAAACCAGGCTACTATGGTCCAAACATTGAGAGTTTTATATTTATAAATTTTTTTTCCTGCTTTCAATAAGAGAACCTCTCCCATTAAAGAGGACGGTCTTGTTGTCCCCTGACTGTAGTTTTAACCCATGTTCCATTTTGAAACCCAACATTGTCCGATGTAATATTTTGCAAACGGTAGATCTTGGCACTGAACTAACTGCACCAAAATGTCAGGGTGTCTAGATAAATGCTAGGGGAGGTGTCGTTTTGGAGACCAAAGCTCCAGGAGCTTCCGTACTACCTCATCCGAACGTAGTCCCTTAAGAGCCTTGAGACCAAAAATAACTATATCTTTGATGGGTGATTTCTCATAATCCATGGCACCTAAAGATGGCTCGAGAGATCCAAAACCTCCACATCGGGGCCCTCTACGAAAGCCTATTCTGGTTTTGTCCATTTCTATTCGGTTCTCTCGCTATCCTATTGTTTGTAAACGTGTGAAATAGTGTAGTCTGAGTTAGTGTAAGGTTGTCAGACGCTATATTTTGTAAATGGTAGCTCATGGGACCCAACCATCTATACCAAAACATCTATATGGCTTGGTGAATGCTAGTGGAGTTTTTGTTTTGGTTCCCTATGCTTCTCGTGCTTTCAGGCTACCTCGTCCGTGTGTAGTCCCTTAAGAGCCTTGAGACCAAAACATGCTATATCTTCAACAGGTGATTTCTTAGACTCCGTGGCACCTAGAGACATCTCATCAAATTCAAAACCTCCATGTCGGGGACCCTCTATGAAAGCCTCTTGCGGTTTTATCCATCTCCATTCGGTTCTCTCGATATCCTATTGTTTGTAAATGTGCGAAATAGTGTAGTCTGAGTCAGTGTAAGGTTGTCAGATGCTATATTTTGCAAACGGTAGCTCGTGGGACAAAACCGTCTACACCAACACATCCGGATGGCCTAGTGAATGCTAGTGAAGGATATTTTTTGGTTCCCTATGCTCCCCGTGATTTCGGCCTACCTCATCCGGGCGTAGTCCCTTAAGAGCCTTGAGACCAAAACACATGATATCTTCGACAAGTGATTTATCGGGCCCCGTGGCACCTAGAGATGTCTTGTTAGATCCTAAACCTCCACATCAGGGCCCTCTATGAAAGTATCTCATGGTTTTATCCATCTCCATTTAGTTCTCTCATTGTCCTATTGTTTGCAAACAGACAAACTAGTGTAGTTTAAGTCAGTTTAAGGCTGCCAGATGCTATATTTTGTAAACTGTAGCTCATGCTACCGAACCATCTACGCCAACACGTTCGGATAGCCTGGTGAACCCTAGTGGAGGCTTTGTTTTGGTTCCCTACTGTCCTCGTGCTTTCGGGCTATCTCGTCCGGGCGTAGTCCCTTAAGAGCCCTGAGACCAAAACACGTTATATCTTCGATAGGTGATTTCTCAGACTCCGTGGCACCTAGAGAAGTCTCGTTAGATATGACATCTCAATGTTGGGCCCCTCTACGAAATATTCTCATAGTTTTATCCATATCCATTTGGTTCTCTCGCTGTCTTATTGTTTGCAAACACGTGAAATAGTGTAGTCTGAGTTAGTGTAAGGCTTCCAGACGCTATATTTTGTAAATGGTAGCTCATGGGATCCAACCATCTATAGAAAAAAGTCTAGATGGCCTGGTGAATGCTAGTGGAGTATTTTTTTTGGTTCCCTATGCTCCTTGTGATTTCGGGCTACCTCATCCGGGCGTAATCCCTTAAGAGCCCTGAGACCAAAACACGTTATATCTTCGACATGTGATTTCTCAGACTCCGTGGCACCTAGAGATGTCTCGTTAAATCGGAAACCTCCACGTTGGGACCCTATATGAAATCCTCTTGTGGTTTTATCCATATCCATTCGGTTCTCTCACTGTCCTATTGTTTGCAAACACGTGAAATAGTGTAGTTTGAGTTAGTGTAAGGTTGCCAGATGCTATATTTTGCAAATAGTAGCTCATGGGACCCAACTGTCTGTACCAACACATCTGGATGGCCTGGTGAATGCTAGTGGAGGATTTGTTTTGGTTCCCTATGCTCCTCGTACTTTTGGGCTACCTCGTCCAAGCGTAGTCCCTTAAGAGCCTTGAGACCAAAACACGCTATATCTTTGATAGGTGATTTCTCAGACTTCCTGGCACGTAGAGACATCTCGTCAGATCTAAACCTCCATGTCAGGAACCTATATGAAAGCCTCTCATAGTTTTATCCACCTCTATTTGGTTCTCTTACCGTCATATTGTTTGTAAACACGCGAAATACTGCAGTTTGAGTCAATGTGAGGCTTCCAGACGCAATACTTTGAAAAAAAAAACTCTTGGCCCCGAACCTATTAGGAAATAAGGGATAAAATATGCGGAATAATCCCCCACAGAATCCCAACAGTAGAAACTAATATGCAGAAATTATTACAGATCTCAAATAAAATTGCAAAATAAAATAACACAACACAAAGAGACAGTATTTAACGTGGTTCACCCAATTTGGGCTACGTCCACCAAGAATCACTTGCTCAGATTTTATTACAAGCCACCGCTCTCTCAATACAATACCCAGGTGTGTTTGGAGCTATGCTCAACAAACTCTACAGAATTCACAACCATATTCAAAGCACATCTGCAATGTTCTTCATACATTCTATCATATGCATAAAACCATATAAATAGACAACTGCTTAAGCAGTTTTACAAAACCGTGGGTATCAAAACCATGGGAAAAACCTATCCCATAAACCTATGGGTCAAAAAACTCGCCCATATGAGAAAAACACGTTTCCCGATATTTCAGGTGCATTTTTTCGAGGCCAAAAAATTTACGCCTAATTTTTTTTTTTCGGGGGCTGCGCCCCCCAACCCTTGCTACCGGGGGCTGCTGCCCTTGGCCCCGAACCTCGGCGAGGATACATGAAAAGTGTACAGTACTCTTAGTGTACAGTCTTCAACACTTTCACATATGAAAATAGGCTCCACAACCTAACAAAACTGACTACGCCAACTTATTGGGTTAGCCAGGTCAATGCTAGCGGAGGATTTGATTTGGTTCCCTACGCTCCCCGTGCTTTCAGGTTACCTCATCCAGGCGTAGTCACTTAAGAGCCCTAAGACCAAAATATGTTATATCTTCGACATGTGATTTCTCAAACTTTGTGGGACCTAGAAACATCTTGTCAAATCAGACACGTCATCTGGGAGTTCTTTTTCAATGACTAGATTGGTTTAAGAATGAATTTGATAGGGGAATGTCTAAGAACACATAGGAGTTATCAATCGCCTAGTAAATATTTATTGTTTAGTTCTGAATGGGAGTCAATTGGCCTACGACTTAGTGACCTTTCATTCATTGATAATTTATGCTATGATAAACCCATGGATGCTTTCAAAAGTGCCTTAAAAAATACATGGGTAGTCATCAAGCCTAGTGAAGAGTGTGATGCGATTTCTAAATAACTTGAAATGCCTACAAATTTAAAGGTAATAACATGAATTAGACATGATTAGACAATCAAGAATCATTGAGTGTCCGAATCAGAATGTCATTGCATCTGGAGATATTCTCAAGCATTGGATTAATGCATATGGAGAGTCATTCTCAAAATATCAACAGATGAAAGGCATCAAATTTTGACGACTCTCAAGTGTTTTAACAGGGGGAAGACTAAGAAGCATTGAAGAATGTAGTAGGTGCATGATAAGATAGGAAATAGTATAAAGAGACCATGAACAAGAAGAAGCGCGAGTAAGGTAAATACACATATACACATTGATAAATTTAATGAATAATTACTCAGATTAGGTAACTCTTTATATACATACATTATATAAATATTTATTTCTAAATTTTGATGCATATTATACATTGAAAATGCTAGTACATGTACATCACCAATAAATGAAAAAATAATCCATAATGTCTTAAATATTGTCAAGTGCACATCATATTAGTTTCATGTAAAAATAATCTCATAAATGTAAGGTCTCATACAAAAATATTAAGTTCCAAATAGTATTTTAATGTGCATAATAAATATAAAAATTCCTAAATAGGTCATATACCATCAAGTTCAAATGCCATATAGGCGTACATACAATGCCATGCACATAGGCATACAAGAAAAATGTCATGTAAGACATACATATTTTCCTAATCATCAAAATCTATCCCTCTCTTGGCCTTGCTCGAAGAAGGCCCTCCCTTAGAAGAAGATGGAGATCTATGAGATGACTTTGGATCATCCGAGCCCATGCTACGAGTCCTCTTCCGCTGAATACTTTCCTGTAGATGAACTTGTAAATGCAAACAATTTTTTTTTTTTGTCAAAACTTAATTTATGTATGTTTTCAACATGTATTTAAGACCATGCTAGAATGAAATTATTTACATAAATACACAAACTTATCGCAAGCTATCGATCACATCGAATCTACATCTCAATCTTTGATGAGTCATTGGGAGCTCCTGGAGTACGAACGAGGGGTATGAAGATGATGAGATGGAGGAGTCCGTGCCCTCGATGTCAAAATGGAGGGGGTTGAAGTTCCCTATATACACATAAGATCAAAAAATATAACATCATAATTAGTGAAAATAAAACTAAGTACATGTATGTGTAATGACAATATTTTAACTAATTTTATCAATATAGAACTATTTTTTTTTACCCCGCCACCCTTGTGAATCAAATGAACATGGCTGCAACCTGTTGCAAGTAACTCCTGCATATACAAAATGAAGGATAATATTAACATAATTTAATAATTCTACAATGAAATACATTACTAACATGTAATTTAACATATAATGAATTACACGAGTAATTTAACAAAATTTACATGTTGTTTGGATACCTCAGTGAGTTGTTGTGCAGATGAATTCGCAGTGATAACACCTTTCTCTACTTATTATAGAGATGGTGGGGTGTCTAGTGAAGTCAACATCTTTATCAAACATGTATCATGTGAGTTAGATGAACATACAAGAATATACATATATTTGACTTCAAAACTTATATACACACACAGACACACACACATATATACATACATATACATATACATATACATATACATATACATATACATATACATATACATATATATATATATATATATATATATATATATATATATATATATATATATATATATATATATATATATGTACACACACATGTATATATAGATACACACACACACACATTTTCATGTATGTGAAAATTTTACACAATTAACATTCTAAATTACCTCTGTGAATGTATGTGTACGCATGATGCTTGCCGCATATGCTTGGGATGAAGATGTGCCTCCAACGTGCTGTAATATCAATGCATGTACATGTACAAATACAATTATTTAAAAAATTTAACATATATAAGTAAATCAAATACTCTGAACTTTTTTTAACACACATAATAAAACATAACAAATACCTGCGAAGGTGATGTCGATGACTGTAATCCAAATTTCTCACTCAAAAAGGCATCTGACATAGTGACATTATCATGTGCATCCCTAGCACCAACTCCACCAAAATCAGTACGCGTGAAAGTATCATCCTCCTCAGGTCCCAAACATATGCTACCACATGATGAGCAAAGATGTGGCCTCATGCTAGTACTCCCCGAGGGAATACTCTGTGTACCTCTGTGAGCATATAGCTCAGAAATCTCCCTTGTATGTCAAACAAGGGTCACAAATAGCCCCTGAAGCGCATGGAGTGTATCAATATCTACTGTCTCCTTCACTGCTGGAGGGATAGTCTCAGGGTGAGGAGGCTTCTGTGCGAGGAATCTACCCTGTTGAATAGGTGCATGTTGTGCACCTTCCTTTTCCTTGGCCCTAGAAATCTTAGAAATCAAAATGATTTGGGATCTCGTTGGGGATAAACTCGCAATAGAGTTTCCTCATAAAGTATAATGGAACGTCGTTGTTATTGCAAGGTGGCAAATCAAACACCATCCACCATTGGTCCCAAAAATTATTTTTAATCAAATTATTATTGCACCAATGGATGGGAAACCATTTGCATGACAACAAAACATGAAAATTAGTGCAGGGGTCCGTGAATAAGGCACATATGAGGCATTTTGTAATTTATTTTTTCTTTACATCCACATATGACAATTTGTTGGAATAATAAACCATATAACCCTCTCTATAAGTTGTCCAACAATCAATTTGCCATGTTTTCATGTCAACTTGAGCAAGTAATGCCTCCAATATGTTTGCAAGAGAGGCACGGTGGGGGTTTGTAGATTGTGAATCCCTCATTCTTTTGATTAAATCCTCAATTTCAATTTTGTTTTCAACTATGTGGGCTGATAAATATTCTTGACTACCTGAGGGATGTTGAGCAACTATGGGAGGGTTGGGAGGGATGAGAGGACTAACAGGGTTTGGTTGTGGTTGATTCCCTTGACCTCAAATTGTAATAATAAAAAAATTATTCAATTCAAATTACACTCTATAATTATCATATTTCAATGCAATTTTGAGAAAAGAATTGTGCCTACCTCTTCTCCGTGGTGCCATCATAGATTGAGATCTTCCCAAAAATCCAAACATGATCCTTTGAGCTTGAGATCCAACTGAATGACAAAACGCAAGGGCACGATTAAGCTCTGAAACTTGCGTTTGAAGTAGATAAAATGATAAAGGCTTGGGCCTCTTTTTTTTTAATTTATAGCAGACATAACGTGTACCCATTATGGTTTGGTAAATCCCAAACCCAATAAATTAAAACATGATCACGTTTTGATAGAACGTGTATGCGTTTTACTTTTTTTTTTGGGTTTTTGTCCACTTTTTGGCCCCCCAATTTCGTGTACTTACCTAGATGCAATTTCTTCTATGCCACATGTTACTACTACTGCTATGATTCCTTATCAAGGGCATGCCTAGTATATGGACATCGTTATATCACCTACACCTTTACATACACCACCTACACACCCACTGTTCACTTGCACACTCTTCATGAATGATTCATATTGGGAGCATATTCTATTTGATCCTGCTTGTGACGACACTATCTTAAGTGCCTTGGTCCAACTTATTCTGACAGTCTTGTGATTTTTTAGTGCAGTTGAGATAATTTCCTCCTCTTGTTCATCTATTTTCTAGTCCAACATTCTTCGATATTTATTGAAAAATCATCTAAGTACTCTATTCCCTCTCTTGCATTTAGGGTTCAAATTTACTTTGTTTATTGCTTGTGTCAGACTTGTTCCTTAGCATATATATATATATATTACATGTGACTTTGCAATATCCTCGGGTTTAATAAATGATTTCCATATCTATTAAATCAGTAGAAAAGTAATAAGATTGCATTTGATAAATTATGGCCATAAAAATTGAGGTGCATATGGTTGTTTGGTGAAAGTACGCTTTGGAGGTTGCAATTGAAGCTTGTCAGATGTAGAGACAACATTAATAATGGATTTTGCTTCAGTAGGCTTAGGAGATGGCTTGAAAGTAGATTTAGTTGGAAACCGATTAGAGGATGAATATGAAGCATTGTCATAGTATTTAAATTTTCCCATAAATAAGAGTTTTCCTTCACGTAATTTGCATGTATGGAATAATTGATCAAAAGAGGGAGAGGTCTTAAAGATAACAATCTCTTGAAGTGGAGGCAAGAGAATTTTAACAAAAAGATCTTTCAATTCAGAATCAACTAGTACATTGGTCATCTTAGTAAGGTTATTCTTATAACACAAAACATAATTAGATTGATGCTCATTAGATCCTTGTTTGATTTGAGAAATTTGTGCATAGGATATCTTGGTACCGATATTGTTAGAAAAATGTTCAAGGAAAGCATCGACTAAGTGTGTGAAATAAATTACAAAGTGAACAAGTAGATCATAAAACCAACACATGGGGTAATTTTGTAAACTTACAGGAAATATCTTAGCTAGTAAGGTATGGTCATCTGCATAGTCAATACATGCCACATGAAAATATCAAAGATGATCTTGAGGGTCACCATGACTATTAAATGTGGGACACTTACGTGTGATGAATTTGGGAGGAAGGGGATAAGAAAAATGGTGGGTGCAAAAGGGGTGTGAAGGAGTAATGAGGACTTAAGAGATGGAGAGGAAATTAAATTAGCTTGAACTTTAGTTGAAATATTTGAATTTATAGATACTAGTATAAAGAAGCTAGGTCATGGGTGTTGGAAGAAGAACTGAGTTTTGTATTAGTAGTATTGGGATGGAGGAGGGGAACGGTAGTGATATTAATGGAAGTAGGAATGTTAAGGGGTTGTGTGGAGGCCAATGGAAGCTGAGGAGGAACCTACAAGAGGGAGGGAAACAACATCTTGAGATTGTTTAGCAAAAAGTAAAGTATTGAGAACATGCGGAATATGAATAGGGCTGGTGCGCAATGCTTGACGAAAATTAGTAAGCTTGTCTAATTGTTCTTGATCAACATTAGTGTCTGTACGCACCCAAAATTGCACATGCTACATTGTTGAAAATGGTTACAAAAGCCCCCAATTCATATCCTTTCAGAAGGTGTTCGAGTTCCTAAACCCATTTATAATACATATTTGTAGCATAGACATCCTTACTTAGCCTCTGCACACTTTCTTCTAGCTTCTCAATTTTTCTATGCATGTTTTGACCTTCAATGTCAAAACCGTCGCCCAGGGTTTGGCGGTGGTTTTTTGTTTGTCACCCAGGCTTGGGCGGCGGTTTCATCTTTGTCACCCTACTTGGGCAACGGTTTCGTCTTTATCACCCTGCTTGGGCAACGGTTTCGCGTTTGTCACCCAAGCTTGGGTGGCGGTTTCGTGTTTGTCACTCTGCGCAGAGCAGTGGTTCTGCACGATTTTTCCAGAAACCTTCATGTGAAATTAGACACACGTGATTTTGGTTAACTTCACTTCCAAGGCGCATTTATGAGCCAAATTAGCTAAATTTGGGCTTGATTTCATGGTCTTCTCTCCCTCTTCTATTTTTAAATAGATTTAATCAGTTTGAACTGCTTCTTTACCTAATGAGTTGGCACACCAAGGCTTCCTTGTGTGTGATTTCACAACCCAGCCAATTTGTTATATAACCATTTCTTGCTCTCAAGAAAAACATGGAGAAAATTTATATTCTTGCTGGAAATTGTCAAAAATAATCTCAGTTCAAGTGTGTTTACAGCCTTTTGCTTGCATTGATTCCCAGTCTTCCAATCCAAGTTTTTGCTGCTCCCACATCATTCTTTCTCTATTGTTTTTGCATTCCCATTCGTTAGACTCACGTGGACACAAAGATCAAAAGGATAAACTGAGGGGACACTATTCACACAACCAAATTTGCCATTGTTCTTGCATATCCAGGTTGGAGGTGTTGTTTTTTGTTCCATTCATTCAAATTGTCAATTCCAAGTTTATCATCTCAAATTTCATATCAAATACAATAGGTAAATTGCTTCATCATTTCAATTGTTAAGTAATTACACAAATCAGATCATAATATAAGTTTGCTCTTCAATATTGTCAAGGAAGTTGTAGGGAATAATAGCTTCGTTGAAGCTGTGATTTATTCTCTACATCTGAGGTAGGATAGAGGGTTTTTAAGAAAGATTCAATTGATTAATTAGTAATTAGTTTAGATTTAATGCACAAATGCACAAGCAAATAGTCACATCCGGTTGCTTTGTTTGTTTAGGATTTATTTGTTTAGAGTAAAACCAAATGTTGTTTGTAATTATAATATTTCAGTCTTGTGATTTTATTTAGATTAGTTTCCTTTCAACATTAGCATAGATTGTTAATTTCATTCAATTACATGGACACTTCAAACTAGTTTAACACTTAGATCTAATTAGGAAAACATGTCATAGGGAATTTACGCTACATGTTCATAACCTCTAAATCTCCCTTTTTGGCGATTCTCGCTACTGGGAAGTCACACTACAAGATCTTAGTTATTGATTCTCCAATAGCCTGCCATCCACACATTCCACACCGGCTATCCTGGAATGACCTCGGGATGTCAGGTGCGAAAGAAGGTCGCATGTCAATTTTCTTTCGTACAATGTCCTCATCGTGTGATTGCTCAGTATTAGAGGTTACAATGTTCTCAAGAGGAATATTTTGTGAGTTAGAAAAAGGATTATCAGATTCATCCATTGGTTTAGAAACCCTACAGGTAGATGGAGGAAGCTTAGTGTGCTCAAAAGACCCAAATTGACCACTACGGGTGACATGCATAAGAAGGAAGGGCTCAAGTGGATGGGTTCGCCAAAGGAATTAATAAAAATAGAATTAAATCTAATTGTAGAATAAATACTATAATAAACGATGTAAAAATGCTAATATACAGTTAGACACATGCAACTAAGCATAGAAAATTTGAAACCCTAATCAAGAGAGGGAGATAAAGAGACTTAGCTAATTTTTGTACGAATTGGAGGTAATCTAAGTAGCATTAAGTACTGAAAAGTCTATAAACATTGTCGTAAATGCTCACTATAAAATATGGACCTTTGGAACTATGTCGCATAGGGGTTCCCGCAGAGGGACAAAGGCGCGTGGGTGTTAGTGACTAGATCTAGGAACTGGTGGCCATGCAAATACTTCGATTCAGGTTTTTTCTCTATCGTTGGGGTTTCATTGTTATTTCTTATTGGTCATCTTGTATTCACTTATTGATCACTAAAGGTACCTATAACTTGCAAGAAATAATTTCACCTGCACATACCAACAAAACACATCAAACCTAAAAAGGAAAATGTAGAATGGGGAGTCGAACTGACCCTGACGTTCACCCTGAGAGTGAACTCACAACTAAGCATTGCACTACATATCAGACTCCATGTAGTCCTAAGATTCCCTTATTTAAGATGCACTAGATAACATACTAGATCTTATCAATGATGTAAATGTGTGGATGTAATAGAATAAGTTTTCCCTTCCTATGTTGTGTATGCAAAGTACGTATCCCTTTTCCCTCGAATGAATGTTATTTGAATGCCATTGAAGTGCTTTTGTGCCTTTGGATACAAGCTTAGGTGATAGTAGTAATGCTTAGTGCTTGGTCCCTCATTTTGAAAACATAACTATGTATTTATATTATTCCCTTGTTTGAATTTCGTAATCAACAATTAGAAGACTGACCCATAAGTGAAAGAGATGGACAAAAGATAAAAGAGACCCAAAAGAGTGAGTAACGTAAGAAAGGGTCAGGGGTGCCTAGGATGTACAGGAGTGCCTGGGTTTTTTTGTCCTCACTAGGATCTAGTTCGTGAAATCATAAAAGATAAATAATTTTAGTACTGAATGAGATGTAGGGTGTGTAATACTAAAGATAAAGAAAGAGACAAAAAAGGCCAAATATAGTTGTTAATTACTAATTTTCTTGCTTAGGGATTGTGTAAATGAGAGCATGCTTTTAGAACCTAGAAATGTGCCCAAAGGTGTGGTTTTTTGTCTACAGTGACTACGAAAAACTTGTCAACCATGTTTAGAAACACACAAAATACAATAAAATGTCTTGCTTGCAGAAGAAAGGATCCTGTTTGGTTTTTTGTTACAATGTTCTGTTGGATCTTTGGGATGAGTAGGAGTTGTGCATTGATAGGGACAACCACAAGAAATATGAAAATTTTCATAATGATGTGAGATTTAACCTTCACAACTCTGACATGTTATCTATTTGACGCATAAATGTGGATTGTAAACCAGTCATTTCTAGACACACCGTATTGAAATATATAGAAAAATATGCTTCTAAGGCATAAAAAAGGTTTGAGAGCTCTCATGATATGCTAACAATAATATCAAACGATACAAAAGAAGAAAAGTTTTCTTTGTACATCTACTAGAGATATTTATTAGAGACAATTGTAGAACGCAATATCGGGGCCCAAATTACATACCATATGCTATTAAAGTTACCATTATTTCATTGTAGTTGAACATTGTACACAAGGTATTTCACAAGGTCAACATTACGTCTAAAGAGGAAAATGGAGCATTGTGTTTCGTCAATGGATATAATAATTGTCTAGAATAGTTAGAATCGATGGCGTTGATGGATGCAGTTAGATCGAGGTCATTTAGCTCGAAGAGGAAGAAAATTAATGGGAATCCAAGGGATGCTTATGCTTTTATATGCATATGGCCATGTTATTTCTATGTTCTTGAGAGATCTTCAGTGGATTATGACAACTTTTGTTGGAGTGATTTGTTGTTGTAAAAGACGTTTCGTGATGTGTAGAGGGATATAGGTATACAAAGGAAGAAATTTTAGGAAATTGGGAGTGGATTAATAATATGTATCGTGCGTGGCATGTGGACAAGAAGGACACAATAGATGAAGAAGAGATAGAAGACTATGACAATGATGAGAGTGAGAATTTCGTAGGCGTAGATGGAATGGATGAGTGGAAATTTCTGTCGCATGTTATTCCACCCAATCAAGTGAACTTGAATGAGATTCACATGCTTTGGAAATGAGATTTTGATTTGAACCATGTTTGGGATACAAAAGATGTCGAGGACTTACAAGATGCGTCTGCATGCTTCATAAAAATGAACAAATACTTGCAACATGTGATGGATGGTTCAGATAATTCACTTTCAGACGTGAACAATTTGTCACTAAAATAACATATTTCTCTAGAAAATATTATTCAACATTCTACCTGAATGGTCTATATGAACCTTCACTACACATGATCAGATAAGGTACTATCGGAACAGGAAATTTCTACCTCATAAATTTTATAAAAAATGTGTTGGTAGAAAGTGACATGATAGGTAAGAGTCCTTTACTTCTTTTGGCACCAACGAGTATTTCTACTTTCAACATATGTGGTACAACCGTGCATGCATCTCTAAGAATTCCCTTGCGTGACATGAGACCTTTAACGAGGAAAGCGTTTGCGATGTTCCAAGAATGGATGAAACATTATCGATAGGTCCTTATCAATGAAATGAGCTTTATTGATCCAAAATTATTGAAAAAAATTGATATTTGTTAGAGTAGGTATTTACCTTAGCTCATGTTCACATAAGTACTTTATTTACCTTTATTGTATTTATCCTCACCCACTTATGTGTGTGGATATTTCTTTTATCTTATTTAGATATTAGGAGATATTATCTAGTTCTTAGGTATAGTTCTTTCCTTGATCTATGGTATTGATTAGATCCTTGATGTCTAGTTCACTCCTAAATCTATGGTCTTGACTAGTTCTTTGATGAATAGTTATTTCCTTGATTTATGGTTTGATCTACGACCTTGACTGGTTCTTAGATTGTTATTCCTTGCCTATATAAGCAAGACCCATTCTCATTGTATTTCATTGAGATCCATAATAACATATGATATTGCTGCTCATTTGTTTGCAAAGTTTTATGTAAAGTTATTTTGGCTAATTGCTTTCATCTTATAGATTATGGTGTTTGATTAGCATCTGTGTTCTTGGCTTGGTACGATTTGGTTATCGTTCCTTTTAATATTCACTTGCGAGAGGCATTCCCTTTACATGAGAACGTCATTTTTTGAGGTAGATCTATAATTTATTTTAGAGATCTTACACAGCTTCCCCTTATGAAAGACATACCAATGTATGCAAGAAACACAAGGAATTTTTTTATGGAAATAGTTTACCAAGGTCATAACTCTGGACACCATTTTCCATTAGCAAGGGTATAGTGCAGAGTAGGTCAACTTTCGTAACTTCCTATATAATTTGAGAAATATGAATCCCATGATTGATGGTTGGGAACTGCTAGTGTTGAGAACTGATTCGTAGTTTGGTGCAGAAGACGTCCCTTTTTTATTCTTCCTCACATTTGTTCGCAACAAATGTCTAGGTCCCAACTCATAACAAGAAAATGCTTAAAAATAAATGTACCTATGGCATGAGTCATTGTAACACGTGTGAGAAAAACAAGTTATGGAGATAATGATGATGAACAATTACAAAGTGAGGTATTACTCTGCATTGGTCAAAATTTCATGTTGGTGTGAAACTTATGGGTATAGGCAGGATTGGTTAACGGATCCCTTTGACAAGTGAAGAACATAGTGTACTCTTTGCAACCAAAGCTTCTTGATTTACTTATCTTTGTGGTAGTAAAGTTTAAGAATTACATTGGCATCACATGGGATGCGAATCACCCAAAGTATGTACATGTGCCTCTAGTGTTAAGGGTACGTCGTAGACAAGTGCATTTAAAGATCTCACGGGGTTTAATAATTCACAAGTTGAAAGGACTCACTCTTCACAGAGAAACAATTGACATAGGTGGCAGGGAGTAACATGCATTGACATTCACAGTAATATCAAGAGTTAAATATCTTAACAAATTACTTATATCTCCTCCATTCTCTTTTGAGCATTATTCTAAGATGAAGGACAATACGTATGTATCTCTTAAGAAGAGAGAGGAAGCCCATTTATTAAAATGTGAACAAATATCAGGAGGATCCCACCAACAATCCCAAAAACCCTCCTATTTGTCACAAGCTTCAATAATTTGTGTTTCTGTTTGTTTGGGCGTTTGGTAGCCTTTTTACGAATTGTGTCTGCTCTTTTTCGCAGACTGTTTGTTTTTTGATCTCTCTGGTAGTTAGTTTTTGTTGGACCTTTGTTTTATGGAATTAACCCTGTTTAACTCTTTTTGGTCCTGTATGTTTTTTTGTTTTATTTGGTTATTGTCACGATGCATCCTATCTTGTAAGGCCTTTAGGAGCCGATCCCTATTCTTACCTTATCTAATATATATATAGAACGTTTAATATATATTATTGTTTGTTACAGGGGGACGTCGTAGTTGATGATTCTGAACATGATTAAATGGTAGGAGAATAACATTCTTCATGTATGTGCTACGTAATTTTCAATTTTGTAAAGTATGATATTATTCATAAATACAATTAAAATTTTAAGTAAAAAATTAATTCTTTCGCACTTATTAACTTTTGAAAGAGTTGTGCATGTATAACAATGACATATAATATCCACCTGCAACAACCATTTGATTCAAGAAATATCGAGATATGCTGACAAGAATATCAGTCGATACAGAAGCATAAGAGTCGGCATTATGCATCTATCAAAGGTTTTTTATAGAAAAAGTTGTAGAACGTTATGTCGGGCCGCCATAAATGCTTCACATGCTATGAAATTTTCCATTAGTTCATTGCAATCAAACATTTATTGACTTTGAATGTCGGCCGCAAGGTATTTCGCAAGGTCAACATTACGTATGAAGAGGAAA
This sequence comes from Taxus chinensis, assembly GCA_019776745.2. NCBI lineage: Eukaryota > Viridiplantae > Streptophyta > Pinopsida > Cupressales > Taxaceae > Taxus > Taxus chinensis. The sequence continues at coordinate 90,331,048 of CM034152.1, forward strand.
ATATTGGATTGTGTTTTGTGAATGCACACAAGAATCATACAGAATGGTTTGAATCAACGACGTCCATATATGTAGCCAGATCATGATCATTTATCCAGATCGTGGTCATTTAGATCAAAATTTTACTTATCATTTATGACACTTGTTTGAGTAAACATGTAAATTTTGACTATTTAAATTCAATGTAATTTTCATATTAATTAGAAAAATACAGTTTATATTAGACTGATGTGATACATTGTTTGGGTAACGTATTTTAATAGCGATTAAACTTAACGGTGAATATGATACTTATATTCAAATATAAAGTTCTATGTTTCATTTTCACTTACACATATTTGCAAAAAATGAGATTCAAAATGTCCATTATTTTTACTATCATAGTAATATACAAATTTCTATTTAAATTCTTTATTGTTTTACTTATTATTTGTGTTCGTTGTGAATAATAGCATTTCAAAAATTTGTAATAAGTAATAACAATAATACTAAACTTTTTTTTCAAATATAATAATAATAATAATAATAATTTTATACACTACGGGAATCATGGAGCTCCCAAAGTGCCGTAACCCTAGCGACGATGGCATTGGAGGATCAAATATTGGCTTTCAGAGTTTGTGTGGACGGGGTGGGAAACAGGGACGACAGTCACCTCTGAAAACTCTGACCACTTCGAATCCTTTGACAGATCTTAAAGAACTTACAGGTGGCGTTGGTGTCTCTGTTAACCCTGCGCTTGTTTCCTGTGGAGATTTGTGTGGTGGCGGGATCCCTGTTGGTCATGTTGGTGAAGATATGGGAGGAGGTAGTTTTGCCACTGTTCGAGCTGCGATGACTGTAGCTCCTTCTGGAAGCACTTCTGAAGGGTGAACAATGACTGGTGGTTTTACTTACTGCGGGAGTTTAGTTAATGGTGGCGGTTCTATTCTGAGCATAGGAGGGGTGTGCAAGGGCACCTCTGTGGACGACGACACTTTGGAAAGACCTTTATTTTAACTCCCCCCTACGAACTTTGGCGACCAGTTTCTTGCCCTAGGGGTTGGCATTGTCCTCAAGGTCTCTGTGGGAAGTGGATCTAAACAAAGTGCTCCTCTTGGGGGCATCTTTTCAGACCACGTTCGGACTCCTCTAGTGACAGGGGGTGGTGGTAGGACTTTTTTGGAAGAAGTGAAATCTAACAGAAAACCCCACAAGCCTATATCCTTCGCCAAGACTCCTCTGTTGGTTTCCTTTGGTGCTGAGGTCATGCGATCTGAAGCATACTTCAAAAGTAATGGACTCATTTGCAGATTTAACAATATGTGTCCAGGGATCCTTAATCTCCATGACTGGATTTCGACTTAGTGGAAGCCTCTTATGGAAGGTAAACTTGATATTTACCTCACTTCTAGAGGATTTTTTTATAATAGTTTACAACCAAATTTCAGATAGAGATTTGATATTTGGAAAATTTTGGGATTTCAAATCTCATTACTTCTTTATGTAACCGTGCTTTCCCTTGTTCAACCTGGTTATTGAAACCTTTCATGTCAAACCAGTTTGGGTTTGGCTACCTCATTAACCGCTCCAATTTTTGAGTGAAAACTACTTACTTTATATAGGGGGCACCTTGGGTAAATGGCTATCCATTGACCCAAAGACATATTTTTATGATTTTACCACATATGCTCGCATATTGGTAGATATGGATACTTTTGCAGATTTTCCGGCTACTATTGATCTTATAGTGGAAGATTGAATTTGGACCCAAATACTAGATTATGAAGGCTTCCCTTTTAGATGCAAGACTTGTTTCTCTCTAGGTCACCTAGCTATGGACTGTTAGATGGGGAAAAAACATATTAAAAGTAGATATTCTTGGTGGAAAAATTCAGATTCTAGTCACCTCATTGTAAATAGCCAGCGGAATAGTGATTCAAAGGAAGCTTATGAGAAAGAAGATGATCTTAAATTGTGGAGTGTGGAGGCCATTCCTTACCCTAATCCTATAGATATGGCTTCACCTCAAGCTGTTGTTGAGGATTTCAAACCCTTTCCTCTTTTCACTTAGTCTCATAAGCACAAGGAGAATCTTGAAATTATCATTCTGATTCACACCAAGGAAAATTTAAATCTGAATAATGATGTAGGCTAGATTACGGTGGGAAAAAAAGAAATGAAAAATAGCAAAATATCCCTTTAAAATGTATTTAAGATCCCGGGGGGAAGGAGCATCGAGGATGAGTTGATTATTTGTTGTTTTTTCTGTACTGTTTGTGTGATGTTGCTTTTTTTGTTTTTCTTGCCACTGGTACAAGAAGCCTCTCTCGTTACTCATTTCCTTGTCTCTCTCTTCATAATTTTTCGTTACTCTATATTGCGGATTTTTGGTTCCCTTAAAAACTACTATTTTTCCTAATAATAATAATAATAATTAATGTTAATAATAATTAAAAAAAATTAATTGTAGTATAAATAGTAAGTCAATATTTTTAACTTTTTTCGATATATTTATTATTATTTTTACTATTACTATTATTATTATTAACAAAAGTTTTTTGGGAAAAAATAACAAAAACAAAATTTAAAATAGAATTAATAATTAAATATTATCAACTTTTCATTTTATTTTTTATTTTTAGTTTTTATAATTTTTTTCCGCTAATTTTATTAATTTTCATTATTGATTTTATTTTATTTTTATTTTAAAATTTTATTAATTTTAAGTTTTAATATTTTATTTTAATTAATTTGATTTTGTAATTTTTTAAAATTTTAATATTTAAATTTTATTAGCATTTCATCTTTAGAAATTTGTGATTTTTTAAATTTAGTTAATTTTTAATTTACATTATTTTTATTTATTATTTTGTATTTTTTTATATTTAATTTTTTATTTTTTAGTTTTAACATTAATTCAATAATAATTTTTAATTTTAAAAATATTTGTTTCTACAAATTTTTAATCTTAATTTTTATTTAATTTTTAATTTTTTTTTCTTTTTTAGTATATTTTAAATTTTAATAATTTTTAAATTTTCTTTAAATTTGTTTATTAATTTTGTATCGATTGATGTTGTAATTGTAAAAATATAGTTGATCCACTTAATTTGAAGGTTGTTTCTACATTTCAAACTTGTTATAAATTCGTACATGATTACATGTGATACCATTTTCGATAGTTAATTAATTTTATAGTTGATGTTGTATGTATTTAATTTGGGTTAATTGTATTAGTTGTGCATCGGTTGTTCAGTTGGTGTTTTGTTGGAGAAACATTTATTATACAATTGATAATGTGTGTCCATTTGTGTATGTGACTGTGGAAGGCCCTCCTCGTTGCTGCACACGACTCCCACCTAGCCTACCTCACTCTCACCCACGATGGCCTCTGCCTGGCCACTTCCAACAACAAGGCCACTCTCATCAGGATTTTCAACACACTTGATGCTACCCGCTTGCAAGAGGTATGTCGTATCTTCAATTTCTCAATTGTTGCATATTGTATTTACACTCTCTTCACATCAATTGTCGTTCCTTCGGTCAACTCTGTCACTTCCGTCTTAAAGAGGCGAGATTATGTTTTGAAAGATTTAATGTAATTCGTGTGTATAAATTATGTTTTGAAAACATAATTGACGAGTACTTTTACACATAAATGTATATGTTGAAATATTTGTTTCATAAAATTATATGAAAATTTTGTTGCACTATTGTACAAATTTCGTCTTGGTTTAATCATTGGAGAATTTCCATTAGATGTCGGACTGATAATGTTATGTAATGGAAATTAGGTGTGTACAACGAGGATTTTGTATGTATGTAGACTATAGTACAATTGTCATCTTGGTTTTTTTAGATTATGGAAGAATGTGACCGTCTACACGAAGGTAAAAAAAAACATTTATCAGGAAAATCACCAACTATTATTCTGTCATGTTGATTTTGCTTGACATACATCAACGATGGAAAACATACAAATGCTGAAAAATACGTGGGTTGTGAACAGTGGAGTAAAAGCACTATTGTGTAAAAATTTTTGCTCCTATGGTGAGACAATCAACATTATATTGAGTTGGGTTAGGAAGGTCCTGATTCTAGTAGTTATTGTGATGATGTAGGGATTGTTCAATTAGAGATGAATAATAATCTCCCAACAAGTATTCCATGACGAAGTGATATTACTTTAGAAAAGCTTACTGGGGATGATTTTTCAGATTTGATAGGCTATGTAAAGCTTTTACAGGGGTTGATGGCATCTGGGATGATGATTTTGTAAAAAATCTAATTTACAAATGAGATCGATTGTGTAAAAATAACGCACATGCTCTGATGGCATTTGTAAGTGTTAACCTAGTGAGAACAAAATTATTCATGCAATAAGGTCATGCACAAAGGTCGATGATGTAGAAAAAGTATAAAAAGTTGGAGAGTGGAGCAAATTGGGCATAATTTAGGGAAAATTAAGCCTCACATTGGGTTCACCAGAGTGTATGATGGGTAAAAGAGAGGTTCCCATCTATGATCTCAAATATAGGGTTCCAATCTAATACCAACCACACCATGTAGATATAAAGGTGCTCAAGGAGCACTAAATTTGTAAACCTAGAGGATAATATCCCTATCCTTAAGATAGCTATAGGTTTTCAAGGCCTACAACTAAGATAAAGATATGTATCCTACTAGGCTTCTGAGATAGAGAGGGAAAGAACCAAGTGGTGGATAAAGCCAAGGGATGTAATTAACAATAAGACAATGAAATAAACCAAAGCAACTATACCTTGACTCTAGCCTATAGCAATGAATGACCAACAACAAAAAACACATAAATAAAAAATAAGGGACTAAAGAGGGTTAGAAATACTTAATTGTAGTGCGTGCGTGCGCGCGCGCGCGCGTGTGTGTGTGATCACTAATGCACAATCCTCCCCAAAGACAATACCATAACAAGAGAATAGTTATGGGTAGAGAAGGGGAAATCTCAACAAGAAGATATTCGATTTTAACTCACTGTGGTGACCCAAATGCAAAAGAGGCAAGCTCCAAGAATCTAAACTCATATAACAAGTGTAAAATAGTGCAAGGAAGGCAAAATTATGAGTAAATGTATGTAAACAAGGGATATTAAAGTAGTTTATGTGGTGGTACTAGTAGGAAAACAAGGGAGTATATATAGCAGATGTCATCTCCCTCGCCGATGGCATCATCCATGGAAAAACCAAAACAAACGCCATCGCCATGGGCGATGGCATCGTCCTTAGGGGAAACCCTAAAGTCATAGGATGAAAATTGAGTGGAGGCTAGAAAATCAATGGGGATGAATGAAAAAGTTCCAAAGTGACTGAAAGTAGGGATAATAACATGCAATGAGAAGTAAGTGGAAATAATGGGACAAGTGGGAATGTTGATTGCAATGTGTGAACAATGGGAAGAAATGAGGCATGTATAGGGTGACTAAGGATAATACTGACATCTCTCAAATGATGTGGTCCTAGCCCACATGACCAAATTTGATCATACCCTAATCTTGGTAGACCCCTTAAGGAAACATCTCAGGAGGTGAATGCGTCAACAATCCCTACACAAAATAAATGGTTAGAAAGCATAAAAAAAATGGTGTATACATTTTCCTCCTCTTTGATTTTTCTGACATTGTCTTAGCCACATGTGTATCCTTTGTTTGCACTTATTCAAGGTTTTGTTCTATACTAGAACACCTTCAAAATCCTACATAAATACTACCCATTTCACATATAATTGTTTGCAATCTCCATATGGTGTCATGTGCATTGGGCATTATCATATGGTAATATTGTCCTTCATCGATGGTGTTCTCATAATATCAATAACTAGTTTTTAAACACATCACTTTCATTAAGTTGACTTAGGTTTGGTTCATTATTCAATTAGAACGAGAAACTTACGAAGAGTCATATTTATATACAAATAACTCCATACGTCATTATCACCTAAGCAACACCTACACACCTTGGAGATCACTTTACAAAAAGCATGTACACATCTCAAATCTTTGAACAACAGTCCACTAAGCAATTTTGCAATAGAAAGGATTGAATTTGCAGAGTACTAAGTATAAGATGTTAAAAGAATGGTCACTTTAGCTTGCATACTATTATTCTGGGTAAAAATTTACATAAAAACAGAGAACTATGTTTGTCTTAGTTTCTCGTCAGGACAATGCTACATAATACATTTCCCACCTACATTAGGGCAGTGATGCAATTGATTCAACCTAGATGTGACCATTATAGTGGCACATATTAAGGGAGTGGGGAGGAGGGTAAGAATTAAACATGAATGTAGGGATGTCTCCTTAACAATCATTTTTATAACTTGGAGGATTGTAATAAGAAAGTACATGCATTGAACCTTTAGCGTCAATTACTCAAAATAAAAAATCCATCCCAATAGCTCTTAGGTATTTTTCGTTGGGGTTATGAAGTACATTTTTATGGTTTTGACAAAGTGATATCACATAAGATTCATTACATCATATAGTGTCATGTGTGCGTATACATATGTATATGTATATACATATACATATACATACATACATATACATATGTGTGTGTGTGTGTGTGTGTGTGTGTGTGTGTGTGTGTGTGTGTGTATGATTAACTAAAAATGAGATATATGCGGGTGTATTTATAGTTAATCTAATCTTTGAACAACTGTATGTTAGGTTGTGGAGCCTGTTTTCATGTGTGAAAGTGTTGAAGACTGTACACTAAGAGTACTGTACACTTTTCATGTATCCTCGCCGGGCCCCAAGTGGGGGTCCAGGGGTGGCAGCCTCAGTAGCAGGGGTTCGGGGGCGCAGCCCCCGAAATTTTTATTTTAGGGGTAAAATTTTTTGGCCTCGAAAAATGCACTCGACATATCAGGAAACGTGCTTTTCTCATATGGGCGAGTTTTTCGACCCATAGGTTTATGGGACAGGTTTTGCCCATGGTTTTGATACCCACGGTTTTGTAAAACTGCTTAAGCAGTTGTCTATTTATATGGTCTTATGCATATGATAGAAGGACAAGCAAATGTATTGCATATGTGTTTTGAATTCGGATGTGAATTCTGTAGAGTTTTTTTAGCATAGCTCCAAACGGATCTGGGTATTGTATTGAGAGAGCGGTGGCTTGTAATAAAATCTGAGCAAGTGATTCTTGGTGGACGTAGCCCAAATTGGGTGAACCACGTTTAATACTGTCTCTTTGTGTTGTGTTATTTTATTCTGCAATTTTATTTGAGATCTGTAATAATTTCTGCATATTAGTTTCTACTGTTGCGATTTTGTGAGGGATTATTCTGCATATTTTATCCCTTATTTCCTAACACTGTAAATAAAATAAATAAATGCAGTAAAGAAGTATATAAATTACCTAGAAACTATGCAAAAGGAAATACTAACCCTAATGTGCAAGAGAGAAGAGGAAAGAGCTCAGAATAGAAAATTCTCTCGGGACAATGTCGCAGAGGTGACTGGAGAATATGGAAGCAAGAACGACTATGTAGAAGCCCTGAAAAGGATGGATTTGGAATATTTGGTTGAACTGGAGTGCCTAGAGAGGGACTGGGGCACCTATTGACGCTCTGGTCTACAAAATGGGCTCCCTAGTCAGTGCAAAAGCTCTAGCTCTTTTTCAACTTACACACTAATTTCTCCTTACCCTTGACTTCATACCCAAACGACTGTTGCATATAAATCTCTTCATCCAAATCACCATGAAGGAAAGCCGTCTTCACATCTAGTTTCTCTAAATGCAAATCATGTACTGCAACTAAACTCAATATAGTACGAATAGAAGTAATCTTAACAATAGGAGAAAATATTTCACCAAAGTCAATACCTTCTTTCTGTGCAAATCCCTTTACTACAAGCCTTGCCTTGTACCTTTTCTGTCCACCCTCTTCTTCCTTGATCTTGTAAACCCACTTGTTTTGAAATGTCCTCTTACATGTTGGCAACTTAAACAAATCCCAAGTCTTGTTCTGTTCCAAGGAGTCGATCTCCTCATACATGCCACGCTCCCATTGGACATGGGTCTTATCCTGCATTGCCTTTTCAAAACTTTTTGGATCACCATTATCAGTTAATAATAAATAAAATAGAGGTGTAAATATTTATGGAGGTTTACTTACCCTTTGTGACATTCTCACAGGAGTTTGGGGTACCGGAGGCTCATTCTGGACCTCTTGGACATTTGTATCCAAATTTTTATGTGACTGACACCGGTCACATGTAACCGACGTCAGCTCTACTAATTGATGTCGGTTTTGCTCTTCTGTAACCAATACCGGTTCAGTTGACTGATGTCGGTTAGGGGTCAACCGACACCGGTTACTGTGTAACCCTATCGGTATTATTTTTAAATCTAAGAGTTCATTTTCATTCACAAACTTCTCAACCGGTTCGTCCTTGGGTACTAAAATTTGATCCCTGTACAGTCTCTTTTCATTCCATTTAATGTCACGACTCCGAATAATTTTAGAATTATCTAAATCTTAAAAACGGAATCCGAAATCACCAGATCCATAACCAATGAAGTGCATCTCTTGGATTTTGCATCTAACTTTTTGGAAAGAGGCCCAAAAAGATATTGAAATTAAAATTTAAACAAGTCATAACTTTCAACTGGTACCTCAGATTGAGGTGCCATTTTTTTTGAAAGTGTATGGTTTTTCGATTTCTACATCTTGGTCCAACTTTTAATAAGCTATCTTGTAAAAATTTCAAAAAAAATTAAATATCCCAATTGTTCCGAAATATAATTTCTGGACTTTATTATAAAGGAAAAGAGCCCAAAGAGCCCAATTTTTTAAAAAAAAAACCTCCCAGGAGACCTTTTTTGCACAAAAATTAGCCTTCACTAAAATTGCCATAACTTTCTTTCCGTTCAACAAAAAATTGTATTTTTTTTATAACATTCTAGATTTTGATACATAATTCATAGAGTTGGTTTAGGGAGATTTTGGTGGGCCGATTTTTTGTAATAAATTTTCAAAGGCTAACATAAGGTGTAAAAAATAGTATAAAATTTGTAATTTTGTACTCACAATATATCCCAAAAGGGAATTTTTCCACAAAAGAAGAGACAAAATTGTAATCGCACTATTATTATAAAGTGCCAAAAACTTTTTCATTCTCATGGAGCTAGTTGTCTTCGCTTTTCACTCAAAATTTAGAGGGAAAAGTATGAACTACTTGTAAATTCTTCATTGATCGCTCAACAATGGTATTCCTTTTTTATTAGAATAAAATGAATAAATGGTACTATTCGTGCCAGTACCAATTTCGAGCTACGAGCCAACCCAACATAGGTTTTATTGAGCCAAGAGCTAACCCAACAAATGTTTTTAAAATGTTCAGAGTTATTCATTTGTTTTCGAGCACACGTGCTAACCCAAAAGAGGTTCCAGACATCCAAAGACAGATCATGAGCCTATTCCATCTCTTGCACACCGTTCAGAGGAAGTACCTTCATCTAGCTACTGTTGTTCAGATGAGATCTAGAGAGACCATACTAAATTAAGGGGGGGAATGATAAATTCATTTGATTCACCTTAGAATAGGTTTCTTTTAGCATGCGTGTGCTAATAAATGTTTACCTTGTGTAAACATATTTTGTTTTAGATTTTTTTCTCTCCTATCCAATTCAGACCATGATGAATTAAGGGGGAAATGTTAGGAATAAACTTAAGTTAATTCATCATTTACTAAGTTGTAATGTTAAAGTAATTAAAATTTATTACTTTAACTAACTTAGTTGTTAGTTAGCTATTATCTAGTTGTCACATCCCTAGATTAGTGGGGGCTATACTATTGTTACTTTATTGCTTTGGAATATTCCCAGATGTGATTAGTTAGGGGCAATCTGTTATTTCTAAATATTTTCCGTGGTTAGTATATTTGATCCACTTTCCGTGGATGTTGTTACTATTATACAATGTCTATAAACATTGTAGCTTCTTCATTTGAAATGTATGAAGGGTTTCTATAATATTACATTCTTAAGAAAAAATGGTTTGGCTAATAGAAATGGTGTGGCATATTGAAGGCCAAGGGACTACCAGATGAATATTATGGCAAAGTTGTTGCAACATTGATATATGCATTGAATAGATGTCCCACAAAGGTTATGTGTGAAAAAATTCCACAAGAGGCGTGGAAAAAGATAAAATACAACATGGAGCACATTATAATATTTGGGTGCACAGCATATGCATTTGTGCCAAAGTAGAAAATGAAAAAAAATGTATGATAAAGGAAAAGAGTGCATCTTTCTCGCCTATAATGAAGATTCTAAAGCATACAAATCGTATAACTCTATAACAAATATTATTATTATTAGTGATGTTGAATTTATTGAGTGACATGGTTGAAACCTCCTCGGGTATCTCAACCACGATACCCATGGCTTATGTAGGAGATGGAAATGATGGAGTTTTAGGCAACAAATTTGAACCTATCATAAGACATCAATGTGAAAAATCAACATCACTTATTTTTGCTTTAATATTTGAAAATCCTCCATAGTTTAGCTCCAACAATACAAGATATCGCTCTAGAGAGAGACTAGATCCAACTCTAGCATTTCTAATGCTAAGGAAGATAAAGAACTTATAGGAAATTTATGAATATACGAGGTATGTTGATTTTGATGAAAATATGAATTGTGCATTATTTTCTCATAGTGATCTTGCTCATTTTGAAGGAGTAAAAGAGCAGAAATGGTGTAAGGTCGCGGATGAGGAGATAAATGCCATATAAAACAATAAAACATTGGAGCAAGTTGATTTGACTATGGGTAAACAATTTATTGGAGTTAAGTGGGTCTATAAGACCAAGAGTACAACAAAAGGAAAGATAAAAAGGCATAAAGTAAGTTAGGTTGTTAAAGGGTATAAACATAAATCTCGAAGATATTCTAATGCGATATATGCTCCAGTTGCAAGAATGGAAACCATGTGAGCTATTTTGGCTATAAAATTCCAACACAAGTGAAAAGTACACCAAATGAACATGAAATTTGCATTTCTTAATTGAGTGCTCAAAGAATAAGCTTTTATTGAGCAGCCACATGGGAAAGAGATTCTAAGACAAGACAAGGTGTACATGTTGAAGAAAACACTCTATGAACTCAAGCAAGCACCAAGGGTGTGGTACAATCGAATAGATGTGTATTTGCTAAGCAATGGCTTCAACAAAAACAACAGTGAGCCCACACTCTACATTAGGAAAATAATGGTAATATTTTAATTGATGTTGTGTATGTAGATGATTTAATCTTCAAAACAAAAAATGACACCTTCATTGATGCTTTTAAAGATGCAATGAAAAGTGAGTTTGAGATGACAGATTGTTAATTTTAAGGATGCAATGAAAAGGGAGTTTGAGATGACAAACATGTGTCTATTAATTTTTTTCTCGGTATTGAGGTAAGATAAATGGATCATAGCTTATTCATTTTTCAAACCAATAATGCATGAGATGTTTTAAAAAGGTTCAAAATGATGAACACCAAGCCTGCACCACCACCACCAACTACAAATTTAAAATTGAGAAAGGAAGATTGCATCAACGAGTTGAATCCAACCTTATATAAGAGCATGGTTGGAAGTTTAATGTTGTATGCGGTAAGCCTAATTTTTCAAATTTATGGGAACACCCAAGGAGACACATTGGCAAATAGGAAAGAGATCATGAGATGTGTCAATGACATGAAAGGACGTGGAATTTAATATAGTGCAACAAGTGATTTTAAGTTGGTTGGTATACTAATAGTGATTAAGAAAATAGTGTAGATGATAGGAAGATCATATCTAGATGTGTTTCACATTGAATCAGGTGCCACTTCATGGGCATCCAAAAAGAAATACATAGTTTCTATCTCCACAATAGAAGCTAAGTATATTACAACAAATGCAATGACATGTTTGACTATTTGGCTTAGGAGAATCCTAACAGACTAGAACGAGGAAAAACTATATACCACAACCATATTTTGTGACAATATATCCTCAATAACCTTGACAAAATATTATTTTCCACGATCAAAGTAAACATATCGAGATCTGCTCTCATTTTATCACTGAGTTGGTGAAATATGGAGAGATTAAACTTCAATGTTGTAGATCCAAACAACAACTCACGGATATTTTCACCAAACCATTCTCAAAAGAAATGTTTTAATGCCTAGAAGAGATTGGGTGTCATGGATGTTGTAGCAACAAGCGTTAGATTAGCTCTAGAATTATATAGGCATATCTGGACGCGCTTCAAACAATCATCACCAACTCCAAATTCATTCAAGCAACTCCAAACTCTTTACACCGCAAGCATTGAAATAGCTCCGAAAGTCCAATATAAAATCATTTGCAATATATATATATTCAAAATTTTCATGATCAACTCCAGAATTTACATGATCAACACCAAATTTACCTAGGAAACTTTGGAATTTCACAAAACAATGTAGGATTATTTTTAGCATTTGAAAATACTTGAATGAAGTAGTTTTGAATGAAGTAGTTATGATTAAGAGAAGTGTTGAAAAACATAATCCTACTAACTGTGGTTTTGTCTTTTACAACCCCCAAAATTTAATATTTTTGATCCTCCAAATCTTTGCATAATCCTATACAACTCTGACGCCCAATTTTGAACTGATTTTTAATTAATGTTGTTTTATTATTGTGGGTTAGTAGATGGAAGAAGAGACATATTTTGTGGAGGGAGAATTGGAGCGCCTAATTTTGAGTATTTAATGCAATTTAAACTAAACAGTGAATATCAGTTTGCGTATCATTTTATATTTCCATAAGAGGAAAGTTTTTTGTGGTTGTAACTTCCCAACAACTTGATTATTTTTTGTCAGTTGTAGTTATAACTACCCAATAGACACATATGCAAAATGTGGTGGCACTGGCATGCGAATTATTTGTCAAAATGCAAAATGCTCCACAAACACTGAAAACCTGCTGTGATCTCGAAAAAACAGTTCTTATGCACCACTGTAAAAACCATTGTCCACACTTCCCAGCAACCATTGTTTCTTTTATTTATCTTCGAGGGAATTTGCATAATACAAGGCTTGCAAAACCATTCGACAAAGAAAACCTTCTCCTAGTTTAGAAAAAATAAAAAATATAGAAAAAACCGCCCCCTAGATTTTTCCCAACTTTTGTGCCTGAAACCCTTGACCCAGCTTTAATCTTTAGTAAACCCTTTTTCCTGGCAACAAACAGTTAACAATTACAGCTATTAGCAAATTGAGCAAAATTGTCAGGCAAGAAAATCTTGATGAGTTTGAGGAAGGGAAAAAGAAAAACAACTAATGCCAATTGCTCTGTCAGGAAATTGTTCCTTCAAAAGGGTTACATTTAAAAATTGCCCATACCACAAATACTTAAAATTTAGAGTTTTTTCAGATGTTTAACGGATAAACATCTGAGAATCCAAATTTACCACAACAAAAGACTTGAATCAACCGTTCTCACCGAATCTAAAGCACAAAGAGCTTCGAATTGCACTCAAGATCTTCCGCTTCTCAAGTTCAATTAGGCCCGCCATCATCACTTACCTAAGCCTTTGTGCTATTATTTAGAAGTTTACGTTACACATCCAAAGTGGCAGCAGTAGATAGAAAGCCCTGAAAACCTGATGGGATCTCAATCTCAATCAGCTTCATTGCTCCCTGTGTCCGACTTGGAGATACCAACATATGAACAAATGAAGACGAATAATCTTTCCGTGTACTCAAAATGATGTTGTGGCCAAATACCGTAGCCCAGTTCACAAGGAACCTGCCCCGGTCGGTCGGATAAGACCCCACAATGTTCCACTTGCTTTCACTACAGTTATACTCTATCAATCCTAAGCTAGAAAAACAATACATGTTTCCAAATGCACTTACAATACGCCCGGTGTTGCGTCTGTCCGCCATAGTTTTCCAGGTTTCTGTGTGGGGATGAAAACATTGTATTCTGGCGCCGTACATGTCTCTTACAAAAAACTTGCCCTTAACAAAAGCACCTTGGCAACCGTCCATGGCGGTCGGCATATCAGGGAGAAAATCCCACTTGTCTTCGTCCACCTTGTAAACTGCAGCGCTGCGGAGGGGGGCTCTGAACTTGTTACACCCTCCCGCGACATAGATCACTCTTCCCTCCGCATCTGCTGCTGAGGCGAATTGGTCTCGCCATCTGGGCATGTCGGTGCCCTGCCGCCATTTACATGAAGAAAAATCATACAAGCATACCATCTTGGTTGCGGCTAAGGTATACGGATCCCAACCCCCAACAAAAACCAGTTTTTGCTTCACCGAATAAAAGTGAGCATTCACTCTTATTCCCTTTCCGTTTCCAATCGATTTGGGAACGGGTGAAAGCGTTTTCCATATGTTCTGGATTGGATCGAATACCCTTACTCTGTAGTCGTACGGGCATCCATTCCTCGGCCCTGTATCCTGGATCATACATATGCGCTGCTCCGAAAGCTTCAATCTTTTTCTGTCTTGATAAAAATGGGAGCATTTCAATACAGCCTTCCAACTTTTACAGACGGATCTGAGATTGTTGTGAGAGTTGAATTCGACCCTGAGCAGGATCTCCCATCCAATTTCATCTGGAAGCTTCGGAAATAGGGATCCCATTTTTGAAAACCGTAGAAAAAACCCTACGTTCTCCACATCTGAAGGGCATCCAGGATTTACCCTCCTCTCATTTATATATTACATACGTACGCCCGGAGTTCTATAATTAACCCAAAACAAAACAAAAAAGCGTTTTAATTAATGTATTTGAATGATCACCGGGCACATTCTATTTTAGCTATATTCTTTAAATTCACTACGTAGTTCTATTTTTGATATTTTGGAATTTTATTTTTATTTCTTTGTTTGCTTAATGTTGTTTCTTTGGATATCAAATTGAGTATTATGTCAAAGGTAATTTGGTTCATTGGTAAAGCTGTTTGGTTCACATAGAATCCACTACCAAACAATTTTTGTTGAGTGTAAAGGCTCTTTACATCTAGATATAAGAATTAAGTTGTTAAGGTTAGGATCATGTTTTATGTGATTTTGACGGCATAGAGCCCCTTGCCCATATTTATATGTACGCGTATTCAATATTATAATCCGTTATATATTGATTTAGATATACACTTACTCGATATTATAATTTGTTATATGTTTGTTCCAAAACATAAATAGAGATGCTAACATTCTATGTGATTCTATAACATTCAATCAAAAAAATAGTTATTACAAACTCTCTTGATAACTTCTATAGAGTACAATCATTTATTTCATGTGCATCCTCTATTTTTTTTTTTTTTTTTATACACTCTCTAGTTTACACCACCCAATTGTTAAAACTCCAACTTGGCATGCTTTACTCCCACTTCCTTCCCTCCCTCCTTTTAAGTCTTTGTCTTGTGAAAGTCAGCTTAAATTTGCATACTATTTAATTTAATTAAAAATATGTTTTATATTTAAAGATTGCTAGAGTTCATTAGTATAAAAGGAAAATATCGAAGAGCATCTAGAGAAAACTTATTGTTTCTAAGAATTTGTTCAAACATTTAAAAGAACAAAGGAAGGGATAGTACGCTAGAATTTTATGTGTATGTTATTTTGAAGATTGTTTTCCTCCTCAATGGGAATCTGATTAGGCCACCAATCCTACCCCCATCTTCTACCATTTTACAAAGTGTTGTTAGGAGCACGGAGTTATGAGTTTGATGTGTCAAAGCTATCAAAGAATTCAACTGTCAAAAAAGTGAAGTTATCTAAAACCCTATTGTTGACAATTTTTGCCCCCAGGTAAAGTTGGCCAACATGGACCCTAATGAGACCTAGGCACCTAAATAGAGACCCCACAGGTTGAAAATGGGTTACGCGCAGTTTTGGGGGTCTCGAGAGCAAATTCAACGAGTTCAAGAGTGAAAATCATGTTGAGGAATTTTTTCCTCTTCTGGATTTCGACCCTTAAGATCATCTTTAAAAATGATGAATTGCGGGCCCTGTTGGCCCACACCCAGTCCCAAAATGACCAAAAATGGAAGAAATCGAGTCAGGTCTCAAAACCCCTTACATTAAGTCTACATAAAGCTCCCGACACAAGAAAATTCAGAAAAATCACTCGACGAGCTACTCGGTACGTTGAGAGACTTGCATTGTCGGGCTAGTAAAGGGGGGCCTCTCCGAGTAGCTCGGCGAGCCAAGTTGGGTATATGGCGGTGAAACAAGCTGAGTTGGCTCTGTGTGAAACAAAATGGCTCGACAGCCGAAAGGAGCGCGATGACAAGGTAGTCAAGGCCGAGTTCGGAAGCCGAACAAGTAAACGGAGAGCTCGATTATGCGAGCTATGAGATGACCTCGGCAAGGCATTTTAATGGTGGATGCAGGTCAAACATCAGGTCGAGTTGAATGAAGTCAACTAGGGGCCAATTCAACTCAGCCATAAGGGAGTTTGAAAATCCTGAGTCGTGGAGTCAAGAGCCACAAGGAAGTGTAGAAGGGCTGAGTGGGGGCACTCAACAGGGGCTCGCTCAAGCTCGAGATCGAGCCATACCAATACAAGGGTCAATGCGAAGGACATAGAAATCAGCTCATCTCGTGGAGGGGTGACTCGGGGCCTACTTGGTTGTGTCAAAAGGAAGCTTGGGAGCGAGCAAGCTACTCAACGAGCAAAAATGGAAGAAATCGTGTCGAGCCTCAAAACCCCGGTCCCAAAATGAGCAAAAATGGAAGAAACCATGTCGAGCCTCAAAACCCCTTACATTAAGTCTACATTAGGCTCCCAACACGAGAAAATTCAGAAAAATCCAAAAGATAGAGCTCCGGGTCGAAAATCTTCATTTGGGCCTTAAGAGCCCACTGAGTTAAAAAGAGCTCAACGAGCTACTCGACGAGCTAGGAGACTTGCATTGTCAGGATAGTAAAGGGGGGCTCGCTGAGTTGGGTGTATGGCGGTGAAACGAGCCGAGTTGGCTCTATGTGAAACAAAATGGCTCAATAGCCGAAAGGAGTCCGATGGCAAGGTGGTTAGGGCCGAGTTTGGAAGTCGAACTAGTAAATGGAGAGCTCGATTCTGTGAGCTATGAGATGAGCTCGACAAGGCATTTTAATGGTGGATACAGGTCAAACATTGGGACGAGTTGAGTGAAGTCAACCAGGGGTTGATTCAACTCGGCCATAAGGGAGTTCGAAAAGGCCGAGTCGTGGAGTCACGCGTCACAAGGAAGTGCAAAAGGGTCGAGTCAGGGCACTCATCAGGAGCTCGCTCGATCTCGAGATCGAGCCACACCAATACAAGGGTTAATGCGAAGGACAAAGATTGATTCGTCGCGTGGAGGGCTGACTCGGGGCCAACTCGGTTGTGTCAAAAGGAAGCTCAGGAGTGAGCAAGCTGAAAAAGAGTGAAGGCCCAAAGTCCTTCGGACTTCGGGATTTGAGTGCTTCGGGGAATGGTGAGTGAGAACTTCGGATTTGGGTGAAGTGGGATGTCTAAAGAAATGGTGAGGAGGTCTCTAAAAGGGAAAAATCCCGAACTCTGAAGCAAAATCGACATGGTGAGCGACGGTGAGTTCGGGGCCAACTCCCCTTTTGGGGTCAACTCTACTTTTTTCGAGATTTCGGGGCTGTCATTCAAGAAAAAAATTTAGCCTCTAGAAGATCAAACACGTAAGTCCTTCAAAGCTCTCATTTTTAATTTTTGAGTTTTGTGTGTGACTTGGTGAAACCTTAGCATTTAGAGGCTCATTTCCCAACACATCTGATGACTCCAAGCGGTTAAACTCATAAGTGTAGCAACACAGGTCTTTTAAGTACATGAGAAGAATTTGAACTAGGAATGAAACAAGAGAAGAAGGAATATTCATGTACTTGCAATTATCTCCAAGAAGATGGAGGAGAGGAAGGAGACCACAAATATCACCATCTCCACCTAAACAAGAATTTGTCTACACCTCCACCTGGTAAACCCTTCATTCAGTCAACTAGGGTACTCAGACCAATCATAATGGCTCATCAAGCGCCACCAAATCCCTTTGTCAACTTCATGGGCAGTAGTCCACTTGCCGTAAATGCTCAAAATCCAATTCTGGTTGCAGCACTAAAAAGAATTCCCTATTTCACGGGGGGAAACCATACAACCCCTATTTACCACATTAAAGACATTGCAAATGTCTGTGTGATTCACGAAATCAATTAGATGGATGTTGCGTTCAAATTATTGGCATCCTCTTTCGAGGGTAAGGCTTTGGAATGGTTTAGAAGCCTAGCAACAGGGTCTATTACAAATTGGAATCAGGTATGTACAACCCTCTGTGATCAATTTGGGGAAAGGGTAGACAATCTATCTTTATTGGAACAATTGACAACAATCAAGAGAGCTCCAACTGAGCAAATGGCAGCTTTTAATTTCCAATTCCAAATGACCTCGGACATAATTCCAATGGCTGTGAGACCAGTTGTACAAGTTGTGTTCCTCTATCTCTTGAAGGCTCTAAATTCATACATAACAATGATGATACAGTCAATGGGAGAAACAACGTTGCCAATAACTTACAATATAGCTATCAGGGCGGAAAATTGTTTGATTCAAGCAAGAAGTTTAACACCTAGGCCACCTATGCCTCTATATCTGGAAATGGGAGCTGCTACGACTAGTCAAGCAACATAATTGAATCCCATTCCACCCCCTAGGAATCAAATCAATAGTGAGGTTTCCACTTCTTCAAGTACTTCGAAATAACTTCAAGAGGTCATGAAAAACTACATAACTCATGGAATGAACTAGTGACTATTAAGAGGTAACAAGCTCAAAGTTATAGGTCAGATCAGCCTCAAGCTCAATCAAATGGGCATCCTTTTCAGTCAAGTAGGCCACCAAATCAGGTTGCAAATCAAAATTCAAAATAGGGACAATCTCAAGCTACAAGGTCATTCCCAAGCTGCAAGGTCATTCCAACCATATGATCCAAATGTTGTTTCAACATCTAGAGCCTTGGTTCTAACTTAGAACAACATTGCTTAGGAATATGAATGGTGTTACCCCTCCAATCTGCCTCATAATGAATCAACGTGCTTTAATGGTG
Organism: Taxus chinensis; assembly: GCA_019776745.2. Classification (NCBI taxonomy): domain Eukaryota; kingdom Viridiplantae; phylum Streptophyta; class Pinopsida; order Cupressales; family Taxaceae; genus Taxus; species Taxus chinensis. The sequence goes on from CM034152.1 coordinate 90,350,150, forward strand.
CACTGAAATAGGCTTTGATTGTGCAGACCATTGGTGTGTTCTAAGAGCCAACTAAAGAGGAAAATCAGTAGTAAAGAACACAACAAGAGGCACCTCCAACTGAGACCACATTGGTAAATTGGAAAACGGAAGAATTTTGTGGGGTCAATCAACCTCCTTTTCTAGGGTGTAGTTGTTATTACACAGTCAAAGAAGAGAAACATTGAAGAAGGGAAACCATCTAGTCTGATTATTTATCAACCCAATCTCACCCCACAAGGAGTTAGTAATACAAGAGTAACCCCAAACCCACAAAATCAAACTAAGGCACTTACTGCAATAACACACGTGCTTATTCAAGCTCATAAAAGGTTGTGCTAAGTAAGGGGCAATAATAGATAATCCATCCCCTTTCGACATTTTTGACCAAATGAAGAAAATGCATGTAATCATCTCCATGTGGGAGTTGTTGGTAATCCCATGACAACATGATTTGTTGCAAGCAGTAATGGCCAATTGGTCTGCATCAAATGGATCACCAAAAAATTAGGAGAACTTTCTCACTAATGCAGTGCAACAAGATAGGGGTCAACTAAGCAAAAATTTGAAGCCTCCACCATTCTATGTGTCGTTAATCATCAAGAACAACTTGGTGCACAATTGTATTATCGATTATGGGGCAAGCATCTTAGTAATGGAAAAGTAAATAGTTGATCAATTGGGCCTAAAATATGATTTGGTCTCTAGAGGAGTGGTACAGCTTGATTGAACAACATTAGGAATAGTTGGGATTATCAAAGGGTTAAGTCTTACGTTGCATACTTGCCCAAATGTTACAGTTTTGCAAGATCTTATGGGTTCGTGCAATAACTCATCAACCTCTATACATGAATAAGTAAAAACAATGTACTCCAATGTATAATTGTGCATAATAATAGCCCACCAATGATCTACAGTGCATTTCCAACCTTCATCAGCATCAAATAAAGTCTGGTAATTTTCCTGTGTCCAAACCCTTGATCTATATCTCCAGTTCTTCTTTGATGTGTAAGCTGACAACCACTTGTGCAATTCTATAGGAAATAGATAGAAAAATGTCTCATAGAGCTCATGATAAAGATTATCTTCCACGCACTTACGTGCATTTAAATCAAGTCCAGTAATATATCTTTGAGCAAATTGGTCTTGCCTATCTTCAACCCAACTTTCAATGTTGTCCAAAGTCAACTGATACGTCTTCATCATGCAACATCCTTGCAACAACTTGAAAAAAGGTCCCAACAATGGAACCAAAATGTAGTCTTGTTTTCCCACTCATAAGCTTAGGCGCATTGGTACTTCATCCAGATAGATCTGAACACTCACCTGAAGTACGCAAAGCTACCAGGTTCCTCTTTTATGTGAGGTTTTTCAAGATGTTAACATGTATATTCATATTATACATAACCAAATCAAGTAATTAAAGGAAATGCTAACATAATTTAGATCACAACCATAGTGCATAATGAATAAAATAAGGATCGAGATCATATTTACCATACAAGTACCATGAACAAAGACATCAACAACCAATATGCATCCACATCAATCCATTTTATTAATTCATCACAAAATAGAAGCTGAATACATCATCATACCATCATAAAGTCATACGCGCAAGTAATTCCATTAAGCATAACCTTAATACATCACAAAATATCCAAAACAAGAAAGAATACTAGATACTTATAGGTGTGGGGACTTTCTCTTCACCACCCATGCATCACAAAATAAGATGCATGCTTAAAATAGCCATGCACTAACAATTGCATGCTTTTTCAAGAATGCTAATAATATATTATCCTATAATTAAACTCTATCTTAATCTTATTATTGGTGCAGACTATGCATTTCTTTTGGTCTGCACTTCATTCCCAAAATAGCTCATTCTTGGCCACAAATTATTCATGTTTTTATATTTGTGTGTTCTACACTCCACCTTGCTTTTCCTATTTTTAGCTCAAGCCATGCAAAATTGGCTAAGTCCCGAGTGCCTTCTTTCTAGGCACTCCCTTCTTTTACCGACCACTCCCATGCCTACGCGCCCTCTTCCAATGCGCCACTATCATCCACACCCTTGACACTTAGTCACTTTTCCATCATCCCAACACGTACTTTAGTATAGCAAATTCAAAGGTACCCTACTCCAATGCATCAATAAGGATGAGGTTCATGTACGTACCCAAAATTGTAGGGTACTACACCGCCGGAAAGATGTTACACATCCCCCAATGATGATATAGGTCTCCTTGCAAGGTGTTCGGAATCCAGAAAAGCTTGCCAAGTATATATTTGTATCCCGCATGCCCTGTTTGGCCTTCACATGCTTTGTTTTTCCCTCTGCCCCCCTTTTTCCTTGTTTTTTGGACTTCAGTGACAAGACTGCCACCCAGGACAGGGTGGCGGTCCCGTAACCGCCCCCTGCACAGGGCAACGGTTTTGTTCGCGTTTTCCATATTCTTTCGACGATCGCGTCAAACGTAAATCTTCAATTTCTACCTGCATTCTTCAGCTACTTTGCTTTGCATTTATGTTTTGGCCGCCATGTGAATAGTGTTTTTCCTTTGTTTATAGTAAAAGAGTTCAATTGGGAGTTACCCTCTGGTAAATGCATTTGTTATAAATAGCCATCTTGTTTTCAAACAAATGGCCCCTCACCTTCTCAATTCTATTATTCAGTCTTTTGAAATTCTCAATTAGAATTCCCATAGTTTCATGTTTCGCATCAATTATTAGCTTTTCTTTGTTGTTTAGAAGTCATTCAATCTTCTTGTTTCATCTCATTCCATTGATGTTCCATATAATCAGCTTAGCATAGAATAGTTTCATTTCTAGATTGGAATCCATTAGAGTTGCAGGTTTTGTTTTGTCACAAGGATAATTTCAAAAACTCTCGGTGTATTTGTGTTGTATTCCCGCAATAAATCCCGCTAGGAATTGCATAGTCAAGCTCTGTTCACTTGCGTTATCCCTCTCCTGCTCGCATTATATTCGGTCTATATCCAAAGCTGCCATTATTCGAATACCTTCTTCTGTTGATGCTATCATATACACGCTTTTCTGGATTCACGAGAACACGAAGGAATGAGGAGATCACATTGAGGGGACAAAGTCACACACAACTAGATTTACCACTGTTCTGTAAACGCTAGGTTTGAGCTATCAAAGTTCTAGTTACAAACGTATGAAATAGAGTAGCGAATCATTTTATTTCAGTTAAGCTCGCTTTCAATATTTCCAGGGAAGCTATGGGGATTGATAGTTTCTGAGAAACCGTGATTCATTCCTCACTTCTGAGGTAAGATTGAAGGTTTTCAATTAAGTTAATTAGTTGTCTTTCATTTAGATTCACACATTTGTACAGGTGAATAACCACACCAGGTTATCTCACTTGTTTAGTTTTAGTATAAGAGTATTTTAATTGTTGTTTGTAATTATACTGTTTCAATCGTGTATTTTGTTTAGATTAGTTTCCCTTTCAGCAGTAGTATAAATTGTTATTTTCAGTTTAAGAGACTTCATTTTAGATTAATACTTAGATCCTAATTAAGAGAATAAACCATAGGGAATTTACGCTACCCGTTCATAGCCTCTAAATCTCCCCTTTGTCATTTCAACTAACAAGAGATCACACTACCAGATCTTAGTCACTGATCCTCTCATAGTTAGCTATAGGAAAGTTGCTTGCCGATTCTCATCCTCACCTGTAGCTTTTCTATCGTAGAAAATTGGCCATAAACCCAGCTGTGGCTTCATCTAAGTCACCCACATTTCAAACCACCGGCTGTCTCGGCACAACCTCAGGAGGTCGGGTACGAGGAAGGTCACTTGCCAATTATCATCCTTGCATGTCACTTTTCTGTTGTACAGTTCCCCTTGTCTTGGAAGAAGCGCATAAGGGCACTTACAGTGGCCATTACAGTGGTCATGTTACTGCTCACAAATGGTTACGTATGGGTTACTTCTGGCCTACCTTAGAATCTGACACTCATGCTTTTACTAAGAAATGTAAGCCTTGTTAATATCATGATGATCTAATTCATTCCCCTCCGGCTGAGCTGCAATCCATTGTCACTCCTTGGCCCTTCAGCATATGGGGATTAGATTACATCAGAAAGCTCCCTCTATCTCAAGATGGCCATGTTTTCATCATCAGCTCCAAAAAATATTACACCAAGTTGTTTGAAGCCATGCCCTTCACTAACATGTCTGGAATTACCGTTTCCAAGTTTGTCCTCAACCAAATCATTTATCGCTTTGAAATTCTACACATCATCATATCTGATAAATGGCAAGAGTTTCAAGTGCAAAAAAATGAGGTAACTTTGTGCTAAGTTCAAGATTAAGCATTGGTTCTCAACACCCTATCATCCCCATTGCAACGATCAAGCTGAATCTACAAACAAAATAATCAATAAGATCCTTCAAAAGACAATTCATGAATCTCACACAGATTGGCATATCAAATTATATCCTACACTATGGGCATATCACACTAGTGTCCATACAGCCATCAGGGCAATGCCTTTCTTACTTACCTACAAATATGAGGTTGTCCTTCCACTTGATGTGGAGCATCCTTCACTTTGTATATATCTTCATGAAAAATTCCAGATGAAGAAATTCGTGAGGAGTGCTTTCATGAACTTGACATCATTGAAGAATGATGTGATCATGCTTATACTCACAACAATCAAAATCAAAAATAGTGCATGGGTACGCAACAGAACAAACTTGTTCGTCCACATAGTTTCGACGTGGGCGACCTTTTCCTCAAACTTGACTACACCCATGAAAAAGAAGGTAAGTATGCTCAAAAGTAGTGAGGCCCTTACCTCATCAATGATATTATCATCCCTAACACATATCGCCTTCAAACCAATGAAGTTCACTTATTTAAAGAAGAGACGAATGCCTAATTTCTCAAAAATTTCACGCTTAAAGGAGTTTGAAATTTTTGATACTCAAATACCTTCTCTTGCCTCTCCTTCTTAAAATTCACTACTTCATTAACCTTCTTATTTTCTTTACGACAATTACAATATTTGTTTCGATTTGCCTCGGTGTTTCCTATGGGATTGTCGTAGTCTTTTGCATCCTTGCTTAGGCTCATAGTGTTGCTAGGATATATTTACTTTTCTTTTTCTTAAATCCTCTACCTCGTGGTTTTTTTCAATTTTCATCTTTGTTATCTGCCTTTTGGGATTATCATCTGTGTTCTATTGTGCACATTCGAGTTTATTTCAATACTTCTATGTAGCTTCTACGATACAGTTTTTTGAGCTTTTCAGCATTGCTACCCACTACTTGGTTTTGTCACTTTTGCACCTCTTACCTCAAAATTAAAAATCCACGACATCCATCCCATGGGCCCCTATCTAGGTGATTTATGTATTATTTTACTAATGATCCTCTATTGTTTCCTTTCAATTTTACTTCTCCAGGGTTCTAGTAGCATGGATTGTGCTCGTATGTAGCAGATCGACTGGGCACTATCAAGTATGCATTGGTGGGTATATTTCATTTTATCTATTCCTTAATTTACTCTCAACACTTAGTTTAAGTTTTGGTGTTATGTACCGTTCTTTCCGTTGACTACCCCATGTTTCACTGTGGTAACCAATGGTTGGGGCATATGTATACAGCTAAAATTTTACAATTCTATTTTCATACCTATTACTAAGAATTTATCTTTTCATGTTAGAGGTTGCTAATGCATCTATCTTTGGAACGAGTGCCTTAAGGGGCTCGTTTTGGGATAGGGGTATGGTTATTCAAATAACCATTGGATTAAGGATGATACATGGAGAGAGAACACATTTTGGTACCATTCATGTGTTTCTTTTGATCATATCCTTTTATTTTTCCTCACATTCTTCTGAAATCTTGTTTGTTCATGACCCCACTTCTTTCATTTTCCATCATTCTTATCCTTCACGGATCTTTGCACACTCCTCCTTGAATTTTCCTCCCTTGCCGATGTCTTTTCCCACGGGTGATTACATCGGTGTAAATTAAAATACCCTGCCGACACCTTCTCCCACGACCGATGGTGTTGGTATAAATACCCCAACTCTTATTTGCACATTAGAAAAAAGACATAATTGTACAAAGGAACTCAACATTAGTTTTTCTCTCTTGGGCCAATTTGCATCTTTTTGCTTAGCTTCTGTATTTCTTACATCTTGACTCTTGGCTTGGATATTATTCTTTCTTGGATTGGTTCACTTGCACTTTTGGGTCATCTATAGTGAGTTAGGATTGGATTGTTTCCCCTTCTCAACCTAAAAGTAGTTTTCTCTTCGTGTATGATCCTTTGGGATATAGATGCATCAACGATCATCCCCCAACATGTAAGTGCTCTAACTCACTTTGTCATTTTGTATAGAGTAGTTCCTACATTTGATACATGCTTTATGTTAGCTTATTATTTTATGGACATGCTAGGTTAGCGTATTGAATTTCAGTTCTTTACTTCATGCTACATGATTTCCCTAGGCTAGTATAACCTTTGCACGCTTCTTTTATCTTTTATTACTCCCCATAGTGTTGATACCTCCATAGGGTTCTTTCCTCTTCTTCAACCTAAAGGCCTTGGAAATATTAGTTTGTCCTAGTGTAAGGGTTACTTCCCTTGGGGTATGTGATCATAATAGTCCCTGTACCCCCTTTAATTATATCTGTTTGTGTGTCGGTCTTGGTGTGTCCTTTAATTGTTTCCTCGAATACCCTGGTAGAACGAATGATAAGAGTGCATGGTGTCTAGACACATTTTTTCCCGTCATACACTATTTATTAAAGAAAAAGTCAAAGGCCTTTGAGAAATTAAAGCAATGTAAGGTTATAGAAAAAAAATTAAAGTGGACACTTCCTCAAATTCCACAGAACATATAGAGAGGGAGAACTCTAAAGAATCTCCAAAATTTTTACAAGTGTGAAGGCATTGAAAAATAGTTTACAACCAAGATCCACCACAACAAAATGGTGTGGCTAGGTGAAATAATATGATCATCCAATAGATGAAAAGAAGCATATTGAAGGCCAAGGGACTACCAAATGAATATTATGAAAAATTTGTTGCAACACCAGTATATGTATTGAATTGATATCCCACAAAGGTTATGCACGACAAAATTCCACAAGAGGCGTGGACAAAAATTAAATACAACATGGAGCACTATAATATTTAGGTGTATGGCATATGCATTTGTGCCATAGTAGAAAATGAAAAAAAATTATGATAGAGAAGAAGAGTGCATCTTCATCGGTTATAATGAAGAGTCTAAAGCATACAAATCATATAACTCTATTACAAAGATTATTATTATTAGTGATGTTGAATTTATTGAAAATGAGTTATGAAATGACATGGTTGAAACCTTCCTAGTGATCTCAACCACAGTACCCATGGCTTATGTAGGAGATGGAAATGAAGGATTTTCAAGCAAAAAAATTGAACCTATCATAAGACATCAAGGTGAAAATTCAACATCACTTTCTTCTACTTCAAAATTTGAAAATTCTTAATAGTTAAGTAGCTCCAACAGTACAAGGTATCCCTCTAGAGAGAGAACAAATCCAACTCTAGCATCTCTAATGCTAAGGAAGATAAAGAGCTTATAGGAAATTTATGAAAATAGGAGGTATGTTGATGTTGATGAACATATGAATTTTGCATTATATTCTCATAGTGTTCTTGCTCATTTTGAAGAAGCAATAAAAGAAGTGAAATGGTGTAAGGTCGTGGATGAAGAGATAAATTCTATATAAAACAATAAAACATTGGAACAAGTTGATCTGACTACAAGTAAAAAATGTATCTGAGTTAAGTGGGTCTATAAGACCAAGAGTACAACGGAAGGAAAGATAAGGCATAAAGAAAGTTGGGTTGTTAAAGGGTATAAACACAAATCGTAAAGAGATATGATGCGATGTATGCTCTAGTTGCAAGAATGGAAACCATGCAAACTATTTTGGCTATAGAATCCCAGCACAAGTGAAAAGTACACCAAATGAACATGAAATATGCATTTCTTAATGGAGCGCTCAAAGAATAAGATTATATTGAACAACCACCTAGGTAAGAGATTCCAAGACAAGAAGACAAGGTGTACATGCTGAAGAAAACACTCTATGGACTCAAGCAAGCACCAAGGGTGTGGTACCACTGAATAAATGTGTATTTGCTAAGCAATGGCTTCAACAATAACAACAATGAGCCCACACTCTACATCAAGGAAAATAATGGTAACATTTTAATTGATGTTGTGTATGTAGACGATTTGATCTTCTAAAGGAAAAATGACACCTTGATTCATGATTTTAAAGATGCAATGAAAAGTGAGTTTGAGATGATATATTGTTGATTTTAAAGATGCAATGAAAAGGGAGTTTGAGATGACAAACATGTGTCTATTAATTTTTTTTCTTAGTATTGAGGTAAGACAAATGGATCATAGCATATCCATTTTTTAAACCCATAATGCATGAGAAGTTTTAAAAAGATTCAAAATGATGAACACCAAGCCTGCACCACCACCACCACCAAATACGAGTTTAAAATTAAGAAAAGAAGATTGCATCAATGAGTTGAATCCAACCTTATACAAGAGCATGGTTGGAAGTTTAATGTTGCATGCGGTAAGCCTAATTTTTCAAATTCATAAGAACACCTAAGGAGACACATTGACAAACAAGAAAGAGAATCATGAGATATGTCAATGACATGAAAGGGTGTGGAATTTGATATAATGCAACAAGTGATTTCAAGTTGGTTGGTTATACTAATAGCGATTAGGAAAGTAGTGTATATGATAAGAAGATCATATAAAGATTTGTTTCACGTTGAATTAGGTGTCACTTCATGGGCATCCAAAAAGCAACCCATAGTTTCTCTCTCCACAATAAAAGCTAAGTATATTGCAACAAATGCAATGACATGTCTGACTATTTGGCTGTAGAATCATAGCAAACTTGAACGAGGAAAAAGTATATACCACAACCATATGTTGTGAAAATATATCCTCAATAGCCTTGACAAAGAATATTATCTTCCATGGTCAAAGAAAACATATTGAGATCTGCTCTCATTTTATCACAGAGTTGGTGGAATATGGAGAGGTAAAACTTTAATAATGTAGATCCGAGCAACAATTCGTGGATATTTTCACTAAACTATTCTCAAAAGAAAGTTTTGAATGCCTAAAAGAGATTGGGTGTCATGGATGTTGTAGCAGCAAGCTTCAAACTAGCTCTAGAATAATATAGGCATATATGGACGAGCTCCAGACAATCATCACCAACTCCAAATCCATTCACGCAACTCCAAACTCTTTACACCGCAAGCATTGAAATAGCTCCGAAATTCCAATATACAGTCATCTCCAAAGTATATATATTCAACTTCAAAATTATCATGGTCAGCTCCGGAAGTTACATAATCAACGCCAAATTTACCTAGGTGTAGACACCCAAAATTGGGTTGCAACCCTCTAAGCCCCTTCCAATTAATCAATTCGACACATCCCCCGATCACGTCCCCTTCCACACATTATAATTAATTTAATCACTTATATTAAATTAATTACTACCTCACATTATTATTAATTTAATCACCTAAATTAATTTAATTTCTACCTCACCTCTCCACTTCATCATGGACCCATTCCAAGCCTATTTATTAATCTAGACTAGGTCACCACTCCCTTTAACAAACTAAGACTCATTCTAACCATAGCATTCATTACCTATTATCCCTCCTGCCAAATTCCTGCTTCATTTAGCGCCAACCCAAACTCTTGACCCGAAACAAATCTTGACCAACACCAAAATTGGGAAGAAAATACTATTTTTGGCAAAATAGGACCTTTTCTCTCTAACCGACACCGATTATTCCTCGGTCGGCGCTGGTCACCTAACTGTCATCAGTTTCCTTAAATAAGGAAATCCAACTCTTTGCACAGGTTCCTCCATCTTGCATCTCGAGTTCTGCCACTCTAGCTCTTGCATCCAAGCATCAAAGCGACCTGACGACGAACCAGAGATCATTTCAAGCATTCACAACCTCCACCAAGCATCAACAATGTGTTCCAGAGCATTGGATCACTCACAATGGAAGTCTAGAGCCTTATATTGCTGCTACACAGGATTGGGACTTGTCTCTCCTCCAACCACAACTATTCTTTCTACAACCAGCTTCCAATTTGTAAATAAGTGATTTCTCCATCTTCATGGTAGTGACAATTTTGTGCACATGATCTTTTGAATTTATAATTGTAACTGTCAAATTCATGACCGTATTAATGTGGAGCAATTAAATATCAAATTTTCTAACTTCTTTCTTACTTCCATAATCAATAATCTTAAGAGAAGAGTTTCCAAATTAATTGCATACACATGAGTGTCTAACATAGAAACCACATTCTTACCCATAAACAAATCAAGATAATCCTTAAAATCTGTATACTGCCAAATTGATCCTTGGTCAAAAAGTGGGGCATATACAGAATCAAGTGTTCCTGCGGAATTTTTTATATCAATGAAATAGGGAGATCCAGCCATATGAGGATTAAGGAACATCTTGCGGATATTCACCTAGAAAGGAAAGGTAAGTCTGCTCTAGTGGAACATTCATACAAAACAAACATTCCATCTACACAGATAAGCTAAGGTTCACACTATAGAAAGCCAATTTCAAAAGGGAAAGCTAAGGGAAGCCATAGAAATAAGTCGGTATACACAAAACTTATAGGGAGATGAAGGAATAGATCTGAATCTAACTTAGAGGCCCACTGTTAATAAATTAAAGAGCATGATTGCTCGGATAAGATTGGGTTCTAACTTTTGCCAAGATTAAAATTTAATCCTTGTGCTTAGTCTTCCTTTTCCTTTTTGTATTAGAATCCCTTTTTTTCCCATAGTGTAGTTCCATGATAAGTTTTTAGTTAATATTTAAAATGTTTTCTTTTAAGCTGGTCGAAGTTTGTTGTATGAAGCCTTCCCCCAAGGGTTAGGTGGTTTATTGCAAAGTCTAATAATTTATGCTTTCTGTTTTGCAGCAGTCAAAAAAACAATAGGATGAAATTTAATGTGTTGGTCATTAACACGTCAAGGTTTGCAAAATGATCTAGAAATGAAAGTTTGGGTCTTTATTTCTTTATTTTGCAATTCTTTCTTGCTGATGGATCATGGATAATGATTCAAAATGCATTATTCAAAAATTTAACACAATTAATCTCATAAATCTTTTTAGCAATTTCATTGACTGGATAAACATAAAACCGCTCATACATACACAGTTTTAAAAAGTTGATATTTCAAATCATACAAAATGGCTCATCACCACTATGAATGATAAGAGAAAAAATCCATTAAAGATTACCTAATTACAATGGATGGTAGATATCTAATTACAATGGCGGCTTGCAATAATTAATACTTTCCAATAATTTATTAGCACTTATTTCTAATATTATATAAATACACAACATTAATTAGGTACAATTTATGATAGATCTTCATGAATCACAAAGCTTCAAATCAATCGAGAATAGATTTTGTTTATTTATAAAAGGCATTAGCTCTAGTATTGCCTAAGTGGCTCATAACCCTTAATTCTGCCCTGTTAGCAAATCTCAATAGCTTCACTGATTTTCTTTTTCATATAATCATCCTCTTTGCTGAAATCGGTGCCTTATTCTTACATATGTTATATGAGGATTTGTGTGGATTTCTGTGAATGCTCCATAAACACCAAAAACCTGCTGTGATCTCGATAAATCTCAAAGTGGTGTTCCTTGAACCTAATTTGAAATGATATTCTTGTCATTTTGAAAAAAAAAAGCAGTCACACATGCAGTCAATGTGACTCAAGACTATCGTACTTCATCGGAGCCAAATCCAGGATTGAGTTTGTTGCAGTATTTTTATGTGTTGTATTCCTTCGGGTTATTTGGCCGATTATGTTGGTAGTCCTCCTACTTTTAGGAGAAAGAAATGTAATAGCTGGAGTATAGAATAATTAATGGTTTGTTCTAGAATGTGTTGTGTTTTTTATAAAGCCTGTAACTATATTTGCGAGCTTGGTTTGTGCTTCCTTTCTTATTATTGGTTTATTGGTTTACAAGGGTAGGGAACCCACAGAAAACCCCCTAGCAAGATAGAGAATCCACTGAAAGTGAAAACCCTCGTTGATCCATCATTCAAGAAAAACATTTCTCTATGCACCACTGATAATAATTGGATGTAAAAACCATTGGCCACATTTCCCAGCAAACATTGTTTCTTTTCTTATCTTCGAGGGAATTTGCATAACACAATGCTTGCAAAACCATTAGACAGAGAAAACCTTCTCCTAGTTTAGAAAACTTAAAACTGTTTAGAAAAAACCGCCCCCTAGATGCTAGATTTATTCCGGGAGCCAACGTTAAGCTTCTTTAGTAAACCTAGATTTTCCTGCTGATGTGCTACATCTCCCTGGCAACAAACAGTTAACAATTACAGCTATTACCAAATTGTGCAAAATTGTCAGGCAAGAAAATCTTGATGAGTTTGAGGACGGGAAAAAGAAAAACAACTAATGCCAATTATTCTGTCATGAAATTGTTCCCGTTTCACTTCATAAGGGTTACATTTACAAATGCCCCCATAGCACAAATACTTAAAATTTAGAGTTTTTTGTTCAGATGTTTAATGGATCAACATCTGAGAATCCAAATTTACACAACCAAAAGACCAACATCAAAGACTTAATCAACCGTTTTCACCAAATCTAAAGCACAGACAGCTTCAAATTGCACTCAAGATCTTCCGCTTCTCAAGTTCAATTAGGCCCGCCATCATCACGTACCTTATATATCCAAAGTGGCAGCAGCAGATATAAAGCCCTGAAAACCTGATGGGATCTCAATCTCAATCAGCTTCATTGCTCCTTGTGTCCGAATTGGAGATACCAACATATAAACAAATGAAGACGAAGATTCATTCCATGTACCCAAAATGATGTTGTGGCCAAATACTGTAGCCCAGTTAACAAGGAACATGCCCCGGTCGGTTGGATAAGACCCCAAAATGTTCCACTTGCTTTCACTACAGTTATACTCTATCAATCCTAAGGTACTAGTAAAACAGTACATGTTTCCAAATGCACTTACAATACGCCCGGTGTTGCGTCTGTCCGCCATAGTTTTCCAGGTTCCTGTGTGGGGATCAAAACATTGTATTCTGGCGCCGTACATGTCTCTCACAAAAAACTTGCCCTTAACAAAAGCACCTTCGCAACCGTCCATGGCGGTCGGCATATCAGGGAGAAAATCCCACTTGTCTTCGTCCACCTTGTAAACTGCAGCGCTGCGGAGGGGGGCTCTGAACTTGTTACACCCTCCCGCGACATAGATCACTCCACCCTCCGCATCTGCTGCTGAGGCGAATTGGTCTCGCCATCTGGACATGTTGGTGCCCTGCCGCCATTGACATGAAGAAAAATCATACAAGCATACCGTCTTGGTTGCGGCTAAGGTATACGGATCCCAACCCCCAATAAAAACCAGTTTTTGCTTCACCGAAAGAAAGTGAGCATTCACTCTTATTCCCTTTCCGTTTCCAATCGATTTGGGAACGGGCGAAAGCGTTTTCCATATGTTCTGGATTGGATCGAGTACCCTTACTCTGCAGTCGTACGGGCATCCATTTCTCGGGCTTGTATCCTGGATCATACATATGCGCTGCTCAGAAAGCTTCAATCTTTTTCTGTCTTGATAAAAATGGGAGCTTTTCAATACAGCCTTCCAACTTCTACAGACGGATCTGAGATTGTTGTGAGAGTTGAATTCGACCCTCAGCAGGATCTCCCATCCAATTTCATCTGGAAGCTTCGGAAATAGGGATCCCATTTTTGAAAACCGTAGAAAAAACCCTACTTTCTCCATATCTGAAGGGCATCCAGGATTTACCCTCCTCTCATTTATATATTACATACGTACGCCCGGAGTTCTATAATTAACCCAAAACAAAACCAAAAAGCACATTCAATTTTAGCGTTTTAATCAATGTATTTGAATGATCACAGGGCACAGTATATTTTAGCTATATTCTTATTCTTTAAATTCGCTAGTTCTATTTTTGCTATATTGCTTTTTTATTTTTATTTCTTTGTTTGGTTAATGTTGTGTGTTTGGATGCCAAATTGAATATTATGTCAAAGGTAATTTGGTTCATTGGTAAAGTTGTTTGGTTCACATAGAATCTATTTTGAAATAATTTTTGTTGAGTGTAAAGATTCTCTGCATCTTGACACAAGAGTCAAGTTGTTAAGGTCACGATCGTGCCCTACATGATTTTAACGGCGTGGATGCCCCTTACCCATATTTAGATGTACGTGTATTCAATATTATAATCCGTTATATATTGATTTAGATATACGCTTACTCGATATTATAATTCATTATATGTTTATTCCAAAACATAACTAGAGATGCTAACATTCTATATGATTCTATAACATTCAATCAAAAAAATGGTATTTACAAACTCTCTTGATAACTTCTATACACTACAATCCTTTATTTCATGTGCATCCCCTAACTTAAAGATGTATTTTACATTTTCCCTTTTTATTATACACTCTCTAGTTTACACCACCCAATAATTAAAACTCAACTTGTCATGCTTTACTCCCCCTTCCTTCCCTCCCTCCTTTTAAGTCTCTGACTTGTGAAAGTTGGCTTAAATTTGCATATTATTTAATTTAATAAAAAATATGTTTTATATTTAAAGATTGCCTAGAGTTCATTAGTATAAAAGGAAAATATCGAAGAGCATCTAGAGAAAACTTATTATTTCTAAGAATTTGTTCAGACATTTAAAAGAACGAGAGAAGGGATAGTACGTAAGAATTTAATGTGTATGTTATTTTGAAAATTGTTTTCCTCCTCAATGGGAATCTAGTTAGGCCACCAATCCTACCCCCATCTTCTACCATTTTACAAAGTGTTAGGAGCACGGAGTTGTGAATTTGATGTGTCAAAGCTATCAAAGAATTCAACTGTAAAAAAAGTAAAGTTATCTAAAACCCTATTGTTGACAAGTTTTACCCCCAGGTAAAGTTGTCCAATAGGGACCCTAATGAGACCTAGGCACTTGAATAAAGACCCCACATGTTAAAAATGGGTTATAGGCAGTTTTGGTGGTCTCAGGAGCACATTCAACGAGTTCAAGAGTGAAAATCATGTTGAGGATTTTTTTCCTCTTCTAGATTTCGACCCTTAGGATCATCTTTAAAAAGGATGAATTACGGGCCCCATCAGCTCACACCCTAGTCCCAAAATGAGTAAAAATGGAAGAAATCATGTCGAGCCTCAAAACCCCTTACATTAAGTCTACATCAGGCTCCTGACATGAGAAAATTTGGAAAAATCGAAAAGATAGAGCTTCGGGTCGAAAATATTCATTTGGGCCTTAAGAGCCCACTGAGCTAAAAGGAGCTCGCCAAGCTACTCAACGAGCAGCTTGGCAAGCTGAAAGACATGCATTTTTGGGCTAGTAAAGGGGGGGGGGGCTCGTCGAGTGGCTTGGTGAGCTACTTGGTGAGCCGAGTTGGCTGTATGGCGGTGAAACGAGCCGAGTTGGCTCTGTGCGAAACAAAATGGCTCGATAGCCAAAAGGGGTGCCATGGCAAGGTGGTCAAGACCAAGTTCAGAAGCCAAGCAAGTAAACAAAGATCTTGATTTTGCGAGTTATGAGATGATCTCGACAAGGCATTTTAATGGTGGATGCAGGTCAAACATCAGGATGAGTTGAATGAAGTTGACCAGGGGCCAATTCAACTCGGCCACAAGGGATTTCGAAAAGGTCGATTCGTGGAGTCATGAGCCACAAGGAAGTGTAGAAGAGCCGAGTTGGGGCACTCAACAGGAGCTCATGCGAGCTCGAGATCGAGCCACACCAATACAAGGGTCAATGCGAAGGACATAGAGATCGACTCATCATGCGAAGGGGTGACTCGGGGCCAACTCGGTCGTGTCAGAAGGAAGCTTGGAAGTGAGCAAGCCGGAAAAGAGTGAAGGCCCAAAATCCTTCAGACGTTGATGTTTGAGTGCTCCGGGGAATGGTGAGAGAGTTTTTCGGAGTTGGGTGAAGTGGGATGTCCAAAGCAATGGCGAGGAGGTATCTGAAAGGGAAAAAGCCCGAACTCCGAAGAAAAGTTGACGTGGCGAGCCAGGGTAAGTTCGGGGTCAACTCCGCTTTCGGGGTTAGCGGTGAGGTGGCTTCAGGATCTCGGTGGGAGGGAGTTCCGAAACGACACGACGGGGAGTCCCAAAAACAAGAAGGCCCAAAGTCCAAAAACTTTAGACTTCAGGGGTTGAAGCCTTCGGGGAATGTTTCGGGGTTTGGGGGCAGTCAAAGCCCGAAGGAGTGGGTGAGCTATGTGTGAAAGGAGGGGGTCTGAAACCTTGAAAAATAAACTCCTGCCCGATTCGTTCAAAAAAAATTTTGAGCCACGTTGAACACTAAGCTACATTGGGAGTTATAAGCGGTAGGTGGGGGTTGGTGGCAGTCGAGCCAGGTAACATGTAGGGTGAGCCGCATTGAGTAAATGAACTCGGTAGGTGAAGAACCAGCTTGGTGGAGCTTGGGAAGAGCCATAATCATGGCCTATTTTTAAAATTCCATAACTCCTGCAATTTTTAACCATTTTTGATAAAATTGTAGTCGTTGGGAAGCTATTTTCAATCTCTACAACATGGAGTGGCCTAAGAAGGGAAATTAATGAGGTAAGTGAAGATAAAATCATGATGAAGCTATAGGAGCTAGGAGCTATACCTAGGTGCAACCAAAGCTATTTTCTTCTCACACAAGGTAATATCATTAATAGAGCATAGATTTTGCAGATCTTCAAAGCACTCATTGCAAGATAAAAAATGATTTTTATGGGTTTTGGAGGTAATTTCAGGTTTCTGTTTCTCTCTCCTCTCTTCAAAATATTCTGTTGTAAATTGTAAGGAGGGGCTCATTTAAAAAGGTTGGATTTTTTACCTTTGCCCCTCCCTTCTTTCTTGTCCAGGAGAAAATTGTATAGATTCAAGCCTTAGATTGAATATTGTAATGCAATTTTTATACCTCTTGGCCCTCTATAATGCACTGTATCAATTTGTGGAGCAATAAAATAAATATGTGGATGATTATCAACCCTTTTTTTGTGTTATTGTGTCTTTTTTTATCTCTCATTGCAATTAAGGTTATTTGTGCATGGTTAAATTGCTATTGTAGGCTTCAATGGTTGTGTTTATTTGGTGAATGGATTTGTAACATTGTTTTGATTTGTGTTATTCAACCATCCTCTTCAAACTTGCTTATTTTCATTTCCATGCAAGTGTATATATCCAACATTCCTTATTGGTGCGTCACCTCTAGTTAGAATAGGTTTACTTTCTTGCAATCCTTTTATCCATGTCTACTTGAAAAAATTAGGGTAGGATTAGAATAGTTTCTTTATAATTGGGAATGTGGTGATAGATTTAGGAATAGTTATTGTCCTTTCTTCGGAGAGCTTTCTTGATTGTAAATTCCCACACTTTGGGAATAGCTCCATGTTGTGAAATCACATTGAATGCCACATCTTCAAACCAAGCATTTGAGAGTGCTGTGATTTTGCATGAACAATTTTGGCACACCCAGTGGGACAAGGAGTCAGTTCCACAAGCTTTGAAGGTATTTTCAGGAAATTTAGACTTAGAAAATTGCATATTTTCAATTTCAGACTTTTCATCTTAGGGACATAGTTTCAAAATCAAATTTTAGAGGTTTTCATTGTTGGGGTTAGAACACTGATTGTAAAGACAATATATCAGATCTAAGTATACATGCAAATAAAAGTGGATATTCTGCTAGAAGAAATATACAAAACAAGAGACATAAATCAACACCAGATTTAACGTGGTTCACCCAGTGTGGGCTACATCCACCAAGAAACAAGCCAATCTATTATCCAAAGCTTTGACAAGATATACAATAAAGATTTTCAATCTTCCACACCTCTTAGATGTATAGTACTTTCTTTCCTCAAGCTTTTGCTTCATCACCAAGAATTCTCTCACTCACCAACTTTTCAAAGTTCTTTTTAATTCTTGTTAATAATCTTCTTTCTTACTTCTAAACCCTAGATTTTATGCTTATATAGTCGTTTATAGACTTAAGGCACTTAGCCATGCAATTACAATGAATAGAAATACTTTAATGTTAAAAATAGATATGATTCCCAAGAGTTAATTAAAACATCTTCGTACAGGTAATTGACGTCGGTTAAACCTAACCACTATCAGTTCCTTCCTTGCTTGACCTATGCCGGTTCCCCACTAACCGATGATGGTTACTATATTTTCTAGCAAGTTTCCATTGCATGCTAAACGGAAGTAATTGAGCTCCATAACTCAACATTCATGATCAAAAGAAGTCTAAATTTCACCAGTAGATAGATCGGGGGGTAAAATTTGAAAGGGTATTCTTGGATTTTCAAAATTGTGATTTTTCAAAATTTCAGATTTTTTTGAATTTCAGCTTTCAGGATTTTAGACATTTCGGAGTTTTGGAACTTTTACATTTTTAGAATTTTAGGTTTTCAGGTTTTGGAGATTCAAATGTGCACCATTTTCAAAGTTTCAGGTTTTTGAAACTTTTGGGTCTCGAAAGGTTGTAATTGCAGGATCCTATACTTTTTGGGATTTTGGGGCTGTCATTCAAGACAAAATTTTAACCTCTAGAAGATCAAACACACAAGTCCTTCAAAGTTCTCATTTTCAATTTTGTCGAGTTTGGTGTGTTCCTTGGTGAAACCTTATCCTTTAGAGGCTCATTTCCCAACACATCTGGTGACTCCAAGGGTTAGAAATCAGTGGTGTAGCAACACAGGTATTTTAAGTATATGAGAATAATTCAAACTAGGTCTGAAACGAGAGAAGAAGGAATATTAATATACTTGCAATTATCTCCAGGAAAAGGGAGGAGAGGAAGAAGACCACAAAGATCACCATCTCATCCTACCAGGACTTTATCTACACCTCCACCTAGTAGACCCTTCATTCAACCAACTAGGGTCCTCAGACCAATCATAATGGCTCATCAAGCACCACCAAATCAATTTGTCAACTTCACGGGTAGTAGTCCACTTTCCCTAAATGCTCGAAATCCAATTCCGGTTACAACACTAAAAAACATTCCCTACTTCACGAGGTAAAACCATATAACCCCTATTGTCCATATTCAAGACATTGCAAATGTTTGTGTGATTCACGAAATCAATGAGATGGATGTTGTGGTAAAATTATTGGCATCCTATTTCAAGGGTAGGGATTTGCAATGGTTTATGAGCCTAACAACATGGTCTATTACAAATTGGAATCAACTATGTACAACCCTTTGTGATCAATTTGGGGAAGGGTAGACAATATGTCTTTATTGAAACAATTGACAACAATTAAGAGAGCTCCAACTAAGCAGATGGTATATTTTAATTTCCAATTCCAAAGGACCTGGGACAGAATTCCAGTGGTAGTGAGACTAACTGTACAAGGTGCGTTCCTCTATTTCTAGAAGGCTCTAAATTCAGACATAGCAATGATGACACAATCAATGGGAGGAACAACATTGCCAACAACTTACAACATAGCTATCAGGGTGGAAAATTGTTTGATTCAAGCATGCAAGTTAGCACCTAGGCCACCTATGCCTCTATATCTTGAAATGGGAGCTCCGACAACTAGTCAAGCAAAAAAATTGAATCCCATTCCACCCACTAGGAATCAAAGCAATAATGAGGTTTCTACTTCTTCAAGTACTTCCAAAGAACTTCAGGAGGTCATGAAATAACTATAGAACCTAGGAAATGAACTAGTGACTATTAAGAGGTATCAAGCTCAAAGTTCTAGGCCATATCAACCTCAAGCTTAATCAAATAGGCCTCCTTTTCAGTCAAGTAGGCCACCAACTCAGGCTGTAAATCAAAATCCAAACCAGGGATAATCTCAAGCTGCAAGGCCATTCTGACCATATGATCCAAATGTAGTTTCAACATCAAGAGCCTTGGTTCCAACTCAAAACAACATGGCTCGGGAGTATGAATGGTGTTACCCCTATAATCTACCTCATAATCAATCAACGTGCTTCAATGGTGCATTAAATCAAGCTTTAATGGTGTAGAACCTCAGTGTGTCCCAAGAGCCAACTGAAGAGGAAAATTATCAACAAGAAACTTAGCAACGTGCACCTCCAACTGAAACCACATTGGTCAATTGGCAAATAGAGGACTTTTGTGGGGTTAATCAACCTCCTTTCTAGGTGTGGCTACTAATACACAGTC
Source organism: Taxus chinensis (assembly GCA_019776745.2). Taxonomy (NCBI): domain Eukaryota; kingdom Viridiplantae; phylum Streptophyta; class Pinopsida; order Cupressales; family Taxaceae; genus Taxus; species Taxus chinensis. The sequence goes on from CM034152.1 coordinate 90,370,518, forward strand.
AAAGAAGAGGAATATAAAAGAAGGGCAGCCATCTAGTCCTGATTGTTTCTTAACCCAATCTCACCCCAAAAGGAGTTAACAATACAAGAGTAGCCCCAAACCTACAAAATCAAGCTAAGGCACCTACTGCAGCAAAACATGTGCCTATTCAAGCTCCATAGAAGGTTATGTCAAGTAAGGGGTAACAAATAGATAATCCATCCCCTTTCAATATTATTGACCAAATGAAGAAAACACATGTGAGCATCTCCATGTGGGAGTCACTGACAATCCCAGGACAACAAGATTTGTTGCAAGTAGCAATGGCCAATTGGTCTACCTCAAATGGATCAAACCAAAGACGAGAAAAAGTTCTCACTAATTAAGCAACATAAGATGGGGGTCAACCAAGAAATTTTTTGAAGCCTTCATCGTTTTATGTGTCATTAATCATCGAGAACAACTTGGAGCACAATTGTATGATCAATTTTAGGGCAAGTAGCTTAGTAATGTCAAAGCAAATAGTTGATCAATTGGGCTTAAAATATGTATTAGTCTCTAGAGGAGTAAAGTGCAATTGGATGGAACAATAGTAGGAATGGTTGGGATTATTAAAGGGTTAAGTATTACACTACATGCTTTCCCAAATGTCATAGTTTTGCAAGATGTGTCTGTAATTGACTTACCACCCCTCTTTGCATTATGTTTGTCAAGGATTTCACTGCCAAAATTGGTGCCCATACCTATCTACAAATTGGTCACACATGATTTTCAGAACGAGATACGGAGAAAAAGCTACAATCACGTCAGAACCGATAGCAAATTTCCATATTGAGCCTCATGTGCCAAGTCCAATCAATGTAAATTTCTTAGCTTTATATAAGGAAGAGTGTTCAAATTTTTAAGAAATAGATACTAAAGTTGAGGGTATACCATATTTAACATTGGATGAATGGGAGAAAAAAAGACACACTTTTGATCCATACAAGGAAATGGAAGAATCTGAATTAGGAGTCTATTGTGTACATGAAGATAATCCACCTGTCCCTAACATCACCAAGCCAGAATACAAGGATGAAAACGAAGTATGGAAATTATTTTTCAATGGTTCAAGAAGAAGACAAGGTACTGGCGGAGGTACAATGTTGGTATCACCGCAAAACATCAAGTACTATTCAACCTTTTGGTTTTAGTTCACATGCTCAAACAATATGACATAGTATGATGTCTTGATTCATGGAATTCATTGGGCCAGGAAAAGAGGTATAAAGAACTTGTAGGTGTTCACGGATAATGAGATGATTGTGAATCAAGTTAGGGAACAACATGCTGCAAAAATTATCTACTAAAGAGTTACAAAAATGGGGTATGGGACCTCATTGAGGAATTTGAAGCTTTCAACATTGAATCCATACCTAGAAAGAAGAAAGAAGCTATAGACAAACTTGCAACAATTGGGGCAACATTTGATGTAGTTGATAAGTATCAAGAGAGATAAAATGAAGCCCCATATTGAGGTAGTTGTGAGATAAGAAATTCCAGATAATAATACAAGCTGACAGGTGTTTGAGAATGATCAACAGATCATCAATCTTCTATAGGAAGAGTTGAGTTCTTAGCTAAGAATCAAGATAAATTAGAGTAGCAATATGGGGATCAAGTAGTGCAGTTGTAGATAAAAAACCTCCCAAAAGGCTTAGTTACATTGGAGTCAATCTTCAATCCCAATGACCAATTTCGGAAAGAGAAAGAAAATATCTAGGTTAAAGGGGAAGATTCAGAACCTATTTCAGTTGGAGAAGGTAAAACCCTCCAAATTGGCAAAGTAAGAACTGAGTAAGAAAAATATGATTTCGTATAACTTTTCCAAGAGTTCCCAGATGTTTTTTCCTAGAGTTATGAGGATCTGAAAGGATTTAATCCTAAGTTATTACAACATACAATTGAACTGGATCCAGAGGCTAAGCCTATCAGGCATAAACAAAGGCCAGTCAACCCGCACATTGAGCCTCTCACAAAGAAAGAGCTAAATAAATTGATAGAGGAAAGCATCATATTTCCAATCAAGAACTCAAGTTGCTTTCAAAAATTTGTACCAGTCAGGAAAAGAAATAGAGAAATTAGGTTGTGTGTGGATTTTCGGAATTGAACAGGGCATCTCTCAAAGACCACTATCCGCTCCCTTCCATGGAGAAAATCTTCCAGGTAGTAGCCAGTTCAGAAATATTCTCTCTCCTTGATGGATACTTGGGCTACAATTAGATAATGGTGAAAGAAATGATCAGTTCAAGAAAAATTTCACAACCAAATGGGACACTTATGCCTATAGGAAAATTCCATTCGGGTTGTCAAACGATGGAGCAACATTTCAACGAGCAATGGAAATGGCATTTAAGGGTGTGATAAACAAGATAGTTCTCATGTACTTAGATGACATCACTATGTTTTCTAATGATGTAGAAATTCACCTCTTTCATCTCAGATAATGTGTTCCAAAGATGTAGGAGATTCAAAGTGTCCCTAAATATGAAAAAATGTATATTCCTAGCTCACGAAGGAAAGCTATTAGGTCACAATGTGTCAAAGGAGGGATTGACAATTGACCCAGAAAGAGTTGAAGAAATTTGATCATTTCCATTGACAAGTCATAAGAAGGCTCTTCAGATATTTCTTTAGGAGAATCAACTTTGTTCACAGGTTTGTACCAGATTTTGCTGCTCTTGTCAAGCCAATAAACACTGATATTAAAAAAGAGCATGGCATTTAAGTGGATAACTTAGGGAAAGCAAGTTTTGAAGCTATCAAAGAATGCTATATCTCAAGCTCCAACCCTCATCAACCCATAATTTTCCAAGGATTCATGTTCTATGCCTTTGGTGGTTCAGATACAATTTCCACAATTTTGGTGTAGCAAGAACAAAGAGGGATCCGAGAAACAAGTTAATCCTTCTTCAATCAACGTTTGGAGGACTATGAAGTTAGGTACTCTTTCATCAAGAAAACATGTTCTCACAGTAATCAAGAGTTTTAATAAGTTCAAGCACCTAGTTTTAAACAAAAGGGTTCAATTGCTGGTATCCCATGTGGGAGTCAAGGACTTCCTATTGAACAAGGATTTGAATGAGAAAGTGGGCAGGATGGATCACTTGCGTGTCATGGAATATGACATTGAAATTAAAGTCACTAAATTGGTCCATGGAAAGGGATTGTGTGAACAATTAGCTTCCAGTCAACATGTTGAAACAAGTGATGAAAAAGAAGTTATTTTGGTAATGTAAGATAATCATGAACAAGAAGAAAATAATGTGCCTACTCCTTGTTGGACTTAGGACATGATGCATTTCCTATAAACATGTCTATGCCCTCCAGAGGATGAGAAAATTGAAGAGAAGATACTTCAGACTACAAGCCATTCCATATGTGCTTATTGACGATGTTTTGTTCAATAAGGACATCAATGGAGTTCTATTGAGGTGCATTGGAACTCATCAGATTGAACAGGTGCTACAAGAGTTTCACGATGGAGAGGTTGAGGGTCATTTTTCTCCATGGGTAACAACTCTCAAATAATGAAGGCAGGTTATTATTAGCCCACAATATTTAATGACTGCTACACTTGGATCAAGAAATGTTAAAAAAGTGCATTCTTCACCTACAAGGATAGGCCAACAACACTTCCATTACATCCAATATTAGTTGAATAACCATTCATGCAATGGGGATTGAACTTCATCAAGGTCATTAATCCAAATTCAAGCCAAGGTCACAAGTGGATTCTAACAACAACAGATTATTTCACCAAGTGGACCAAAGTGGTAGCACTCAAGGAAGTAAATGAGTCTAGTATATTGGACTTCTATGAAGGGATAGTGACAAGGTTTGGAGTGTTGGCCACCATAATATTAGACAATGCTCTAACATTCCTCAGTACCAAGATCACAGAGTGGGATGTTAGGAATGGGATCTATTTGAGCACCTCTTCAAAATATTACCCCCATGATAATGGGAAAGTAGATTCCACAAACAAGAATTTGTTAAAGATCATCAGGAGGAATTTAGATAAAAATCAGAGAACATGGCATACCAAGCCCAAATCAGCCTTGTGGGCTAATATAATAACACCTAAAAGGTCAGCAGATAACTCTCCCTACAAGTTGGTCTATGGGAAAGAGGCAGTGTTTCCTATATCACTAGAGTTGCTGACATTGGAGCTCATGAAACAACTAGAGTTATCAAAATTTGAGCCTATGGAAGCTAGGTATGTAGAGCTGATGGAGTTGGAAGAAATAAGAGAACATGCAATGCAAGTAATGGAAAAGGATCAAGCCTTAGTTAAGAGGTCATTTGATAAGAAAGATAAAGCAAGGACCTTCTAAGGAAGGGGACTTAGTTCTTAAATGGGATGTAGATCAGGAAAAACTAGGCAGACATTCCAAGTTTGATACTAATTGGAGTGGCCCCTACATGGTCATAGGATGTAAGAGTAGCAATGCTTTCTAGCTGTCCACTTTGGAGGGAGAGGAACTTCCAATTCTGGTTAACAGAATCTATCTTAAACATTTCTACTGAAAGAAAAAATTCTCACCCTTATACATATTAGTTTAGGATTTTAAATTCCTCTAAGTGCATATGCACATTGTCTTATTGTAGGTTAGGTTTCAATTTCTGTAAGTGCCTTTGGCAGAATTTTTATTGCTCCTAGTTGTATCATTGTTCAATTCAATGTGCCTCCCAAGTGAATGTTGTAATAGGAAAGAAGTTCACACTTATAAGAAACAATTGCAGATTTCAAAAGAAAACAAATGCAAAGCAACTAAAATCAGATCATGGATAATTTTACTAAATATTCATTTTGAGTCTCTACGGATCAATCATGGTGAACTTCTAAGTCACCTCAAAATTCAGCAGAAGGAGAAGCCTTTCCCAAGAAAGAAGATCAGCCTTTATCTTGCTCACTTTTAGTAGACCAGAATGGAGCTTTTAGAAGAAAAGAAAGATCAAAATTTAATAGAGTTCCATGATGCTAAACTTGGAGAATGTCTTATTTAAAACTCTGCAGTGTATAATGCATGCAAGCATCATTATTTTTTGTGTGCTTCATACTTGGTAGATCACGGTTACGAAAGGAAACAAGTGAAAATTCTAGGTTTAGACAATTTTCCAATCTCATAATTTTAACTTCAATATTTTCTTATAAAATTGAGGGTACAAGCAGCAGTTCAGGTTCATGTCAGTGGTGTGCAGGTGGTCTCTGGGTTTCGAATTCAACAGGGTACACATTAGTTGCAGAAAATCAACTATAATTTCATGCCCAATGGACATCTTCAAGCTATTGGTACAAAACATCTAGCAGGAAGATGTCCCCGTGAGTCGCCAAATTGTTGACAATTTTCCCCCATGTAAAATTGACCAACAAGGACCCTAATGAGACCTAGGCACCTAAAAAGTGACCCCACATGTTAAAAATAGGTTATAGGTAGTTTTAGGGGTCTCGAGAGCACATTCAACCAGTTCAAGAGTGAAAATCATGTTGACGATTTTTTTCCTCTTATGGGTTTCGATCCTTAGGATCATCTTGAAAAATAATGAATTACAGGCCCCATGGGCCCTTACCTAGTCCCAAAATGAGAAAAAATGGAAGAAATAATGTTGGGCCTCGAAACCCCTTGCATTCAATCTACATCAGGCTCCCGATATGAGAAAATTTGAAAAAATCCAAAAGATAGAGCTTTGGGTTGAAAATCTTCATTTGGGCCTTAAGAGCCCACTGAGCTCAAAAGAGCTCGGCGAGCTGCTTGGCAAGATGGGAGACTTGCATTGTCGGGTTGGTAAAGGGGAGGCTTACTGAGTTGAGTGTATGGTGGTGAAACGACCATAGTTGGCTCTATGTGAAACAAAATGGCTCAATGGCCGAAAGGAGCGTGATGGCAAGGTGGTCAGGACCGAGTTCGGAAGCCGAGAAAGTAAACATAGAGCTCGATTCTATGAGCTATGAGATGAGCTTGGCAAGGAATTTTAATGGTGGACATAGGTCAAACATTGGGACGAGTTAAATGAATTCATCTAGGGGCTAATTCAACTCAACCATAAGGGATTTCGAAATGGCCGAGTCGTGGAGTCACAAGCCACAAGGAAGTGCAGAAGGGCCAAGTTGGGGCACTCAATAGGAGCTCGCTCGAGCTCGAGATCAAGCCACACCAATATAAGGATCAATGTGAAATACATAGAAATTGACTCATTACATAGATGGGTGACTTAGGGCCAACTCGGTCGTTTCAGAAGGAAGCTCGCAAGAGAGCAAGTCAGAAAAGAGTAAAGGCCCGAAGTCCTTTGGACTTAGGGGTTTGAGTGCTTCAGGGAATGACGAGTGAAAACTTTGGAGTTGGGTGAAGTAGGATGTCTAAAGCAATGGTGAGGAGGTCTCCGAAAGGGAAAAATCTTGAACTCCAAAGAAAATTCGAAGTGGCGAGCCAGTGTGATTTTGGGGTCAACTAGCCCTTCGGTGTTAGCGGTGAAGTGGCTTCGGGAACTCGGCGGGATGGAGTTCTGAAACGACACTACGGGGAGTCCTAAAAAAATAGGCTCAAAGTCCAAAAAATTTAGAATTCAAGGGTTGAAACCTTCGGGGAATGTTTTGGGGTTTGGGGATGGTCAATGCCGGAAGGAGCAAGTGAGCTATGTCTGAAAGGAGGGGGTTCAAAACCCCGAAAAACAAACTCCCACTTGATTCATTCAAACAAATTGCTAAGCCACGTTGAAGACTGAGCTACATTGGGAGTTACAAGTGCTAGGTGGGGGTTGGTGGCGGTCGATCCAAGGAACGTGTAGGGTGAGCTGCATTGAGTAAATGAAATCAGTAGGTGAAAAACCGGCTTAGTGGAGCTTGGGAAGAGCCATAATCATGGCCTATTTTCAAAATTCCATAACTCCTACAATTTTTAACAATTTTTGATAAAAGTTTAGTCATTGGGAATCTATTTTCAAGCTTTACAACATGGAGTGGCCTGAGAAATGAAATTAATGAGGTAGGTAAAGAGAAAATCATGATAAAGCTACAAGATCTAGGAGCTATACCCAAGTGCAACCAGATCTATTTTCTTCTCACACAAGGCAATATCATTAATGGAGCATAGATTTTTTAGATCTTCAAAGCACTCATTGCAAGATAAACAATGATTTTTATGGTTTTTGGAGGTAATTTTGGGTTTTTGTTTTTGTCTCCTCTCTTCGAAATATTCTACTATAAATTTGAAGGAGGGGTTCATTTCAAAAGGTTGGATTTTTTGCCTCTGCCCCACCCTTCTTTGTTGTCTAGGAGAAAATTATGGAGATTCAAGCCTCCCATTGAATATTGTAATGTAAATTTTATCTTGGCCCTTTGTAATGCACTGTATAAATCTATGGAGCAATAAAACATATATGTGGATGATTATCAACTCTCTTTTGTGTTATTATGTATTTTTTTGATCTCTTATTGCAATTAAGGTTATTTGTGCATGGTTAAATTTCTATTGCAGGCTTAAATGGTTGTGTGTATTTTGTGAATGGATTTGTAACATTATTTTGATATGTGGTTTTCAATCATCCTCTTCAAAAAAATTGTTTTCATTTCCATACAAGTTTAGATATCCAACATTCCTTATTGGTGCATCACCTCCAATTAGAATAGGTTTACTTTCTTGCAATCCTTCTATCCCTAACTCCTTGAAAAATTAGGGTAGGATTAGAATAGTTTCTCTACAATTGGGTGTGTGGTGATAGATTTAGGAATAGGAACCGACCTTTCTCTTGAGAGATTTTCTTATTGTAAAGTCCCACATTTTGGGAATAGCTCCATGTTGTGCAATCACACCGAATGCCCTATCTTCAAACCAAGCATTTTGGGGTATCGTGATTCCTTATGAACACCTACATCATTACACATTTTCATGCATAGGATTAAGTCTAATTTTCTAGCTATGCCAATAGGCGTGCCTCTACTAGAGGAAGGGTTCCTCATTTAATGCTACAACCAAAACATGGACAATTGAAAGGAGAGTGCAAGGGTGCATTAATACACATTATGTTTTGAGACATCCATGTGGCGGTGTGGGTTGACGTTGTATACACATAATTTTTCACTTTACATACCTTTTCTCTTCACAGGCATCATTGGTGCATTAAATTTTTCAGAGAAGTATCCTTAGGGATACTACCAGGAGAATAAGGTATTCAAAAATAGTTACATGTATCTTTCAGGTCATATTGTTTTGGTCAGTACTTATTTTGGTTAGTAGTTATTTTTATTAGAGAGCTTTGATGTGTAGTCCAATTACACACACACAAATTTTACATGTTGTCACACCCTTTACAATCATCTTTTGCTTCCCCTACAATAATAGTTTACGGTATCCATGTGATATCACCATGTCATCCTTGTGTTATCATTCTCATGGCTACTTTTAATAAACTTACACCTTTTTCATTATCTTCTTTAGCACCTTAGAGTTCCCTCCATCCCTCTTTATTTTCTCCTTTGACTTCTCACATGGTGTTGATTGTGGTCAATATCGTATGTTGAGTGGATTTTTTTTGTTGGGTGTGATGCCCACATCTTAAATGCCAAAATCACAAGCTAAAACTAGAGTATTCTTGTTTAAAATCTTAGGAGAACTTACCGTAACATAATTTTTTTTGAATGATTGCAATATCATAAATCACTTATGAAATGTTTTGAAATTTACTTAGAATAAGAGAGAAGAGGAAGGCATAACACTAAATGTAAAAGAAACACATATTACCAAGCCCACCAATAAGGCTTACAAAGGGGAGGGGCCATCATAAATACTACCCCTTTTCCCTCCACAAAGGAATCATGGCTAGCTTTTGGTTCCTCCAAGATGACACACATAACATACCTTTTTACCTCCTCTTAAACTACCCCCTTTTCCCTCCACTAAGACTATCCACAAATTGCCTTGGTTCCTCCAATGTGAAAACACACAAATTTGTATTCCTCCCTTCAATTAACAACCCATTTTTCCTCCACTAAACAATGATATATTTTCATGCCTACACATACATAATCACTTACATATAATCTTGAAAACAATAATTTAAGTTCAAAATTTTCTTGCAAGAGTGATTCACAACATGAGAAGGATCTTATCTACATTTTACATAGATTATAATTTAGCTTGCACATTTGATACAATTTAGTTTCTTATTTAATTTTTTGTTTTGTAAGACAACTAAAGTACATAAAAAGTCATAGGACACTTGTTTTGTTGAGTTATAGTATTCTATTTTTTGTTAACATGTTTCCCTCATGGAAATGCCCCAATTTTCATTCTATTCAAGAAAACCAAGGTTTCACCAATAATATTTAAGAAGGAATAATTTAAAATTACACATTACAATTGGCTCCCATAACATTTGTTAGCTAGCATGCCACATTTTTACAAAAAAGTTCATAAGGAAATATTCCACTTCAAGTTTAGGGTATAATTTACAAAAATAAATTGAGCCCCACTTAATTTCACATAGTATAAGGAAAGGAAACATATAGGGTTGAGGCCCGGGGAGACTAGGTGCTAGTGTAAGGCCACCTAGATGTGAGCCTTTCCACAACGTCACACAAGGTAAGAAGTGATATCATTTACTATTATCCAAGCTAAGCTAGGATGGAGGGTCAATTGAGTTAAGTTTAAATCCCATCTTGCAACATAAAATAATGTATAAGTGGAACAACAAATCACCATTCTCACATTATACATGATCTTGTTATCCTACAATAGTCCAATAATTAAGCATAGAAAGGTGATAGAGATAGGAAACTATTCTCATTCCAAAAAGTTTGTATTCTATTCATTACATTGCATGTGTGTTTTATATAATATATTTATAACATAGTAGGAATTACCAAGTATAAAGAGGCACCATACACATCGAGTTGGAGTAAGTGTAACAAGAATTTTAAGAGGGGTGATGCCCAAACAACTGCTCATTAGTTTAAGACTAAAGGAGGGTCACATATGTATGCCCCACTTAATGGGAGTTTACATAAAATTGAGATGTGATATACACTTTTACATTACATAAATTAAGTAGATATTTAAATTCATTAAAAGGTAGGTATCACCTTTAACATTTTCATGCACCACATCAAATAATACTACATGTAAATCAAAAGTAGAGTAGAATACTTCACTCAAAGTTAAGAACTTAGATTATAGTCATTAATAGTAAAGGGGAAAAACCATTTTGAGTTGATATCTAATGAGATAGTTAAATTGCATTCCAAGTTAGTGTTTTAGCACATAATACATAACTAAATATGCATCTCTACCATTTATAGTTACAATTACAAATTACCCTAGAAATAACTAAATTAACTAGATACGACACACTCTTGTAAATGCACGATGTCAAATATTTATTTTCTTAACACGACTAAAAAATGTACCACTAATTAGGTTATGAAATTCAAAATAAAATAAGAATCATAAATAATAATCCATAACATAATAAGGGCCATTTAATTTACATCTTGATTGTATTTCTTGCAGTTATATTTATGATTTAGTTTTCAAATTAACTTTTTTGATTTAAGGAAAACTAGTTGTAATAAAATTTCCTTGGGTAACATCACTCACTAATATTTCACCACAATCCATGCTACCTAACAACATGGGGCAATACAAGCTGACATAGATCTCACTTCCCTATCTAGCAATGATATCACATGATTAGATATACAGTTTGGAAAAGTGGAAAGGGAGAGAGAGATAACAATATTTTTTTCCACACTATTTCATAATATACTCATTATTTATAATATTTGAGAGAGAGGGAATTTTTTAATTTCTTCACACAAACTTTTATTTTCATTGCAATGAAAGGAGGTTGAAGAGAATAGAATTCCATTTTTCATGCAATCATAATTTCCATTTACTAAATGGTTAGAGGTGTTTATTGTGGTTACTTATAGTTACTAAACTTACTCCAAATATCTATTTAATCAAAACCTACAAATTTGTCTCGTACAAAATAAAATCTGGTCAAAAGTACTTAGTCACACTATAGACACACAATTACGGACTTGGGTACATTTCTAGGTCCTAAAAGTATACTAACATTTACATGATTCCTAAGCAAGAAAACTAGTGATTGACAACTATATTTGGTCTCTTTTCTATGTTTCTTGCTTTCTCTTTAATCTTACACACCCTACAGCCCAATCAGAACTTTACTTCTTTATCTTTCATGGCTTCAAACACCATCACCCGGGTGCTCCCATCCCCTCTGGGCACCCCTGACCCTTTTCTTATCTTACTTGCTCCTTTTAGGTCTATTTTATCTTTTGGGATTCTTTTTCACTTATGGGTCAACCTTCTAGTTGTCAATTATGAAATTCAAACAAGGTAATCATATAAATACATAATTATGTGTCCAAAATGAGGGATTTATCTCTAAGCATTACTATAACAATGTAAGCTTGTATTAAAAAGGGCACCTAAAGAACTCCAAAGCATTCATCTAACATCCATTCAAGGGAAAAGGGAATGCAACTCTACATACACTGCATAAGAAGGGGAAGTTTATTCTATGCCATCCACACATTTGAATTTGCTAGCAATTCTAGCTCACTATCTAGTGCATCTTGCATAAGGGCAGCCCAGAGCACCATTTCTACACACACACACAACTATATGGAATCTAAGATGTAGTGCAACACTCGGTTGTAATTTCATTCTATTGGGTGACTATTGGGGTCAGTTCAACTCCACATTTTACATCTTTTTGTTAGATTTGATGTGGTTTATGGGATTGTGTAGGTGAAATTCTCTTTTGTAGGTTACAGGTACCTTTGACATTCAAAGAGAGACTATCAGGTGATCAATAAGAAATATTTGTGACACTCGTGTGACATAGTTAAAAATCAGATTTTGACCATTTGTGCAGTCACGAGTGCCCAATAGTAGTCTCCAACGCCCAGACACCATTTCACTATTATGGGCACCCATGTCTGACTCTATTCATGGGTTACATAATTTATACTGAGCATTTATAACACTCTTCCTAGCATGTTCAACACTTTACCCTATATAGATTAGTTCGAAATCGCACATAAATTAGCTAAGTCATCTTATCTCTCCTCTTTGCTTAGGGTTTTTACTTTTACATGCTTACTTGCTTGCATCATATTGTACTTTAGCATATGCATATCATTATTTACATCAGTTACTCTATAATAGGGTTTAATAAATTGATTTTTGTTAAATCATTTAGTGAACCCATTCGCTCGAACAATTCCTTCTTATGACCGTCACCCGTAGTGTTTGGTTTGGATCTTTTGAGTATACTTAGATTCCTCCATCTACATGTATTTCTTCTAAATCAATGACTGAATCTGATAATCCTTTTTCCAACTCACAGAATGTTCCTCTTGAAAAAATTAAAACATAAGATAGTGAACAATCATATGATGAGGATACCAATGTTCATCAAGAGAAAATAGACAAGCTTACTAATTTATATCACAAATTGCATACTAACCCTACACATATTCTCCATGATTTGTTGGTTGCTAAAATTTCTCAAGATGTTACTTTTGTACCTCTTGTAGGCTCCTTCTTGGTTGCCATGTCCTCCACTCAACCCCTTCACATTCATACTTCCATAGCCACTTCTACCATTATGTTGGCTAGATTTTATGCTTGGCTAAACATGGAACCTAGGTAGTCAAGGGATAAATCCCATTCATTTAATGATGAATCTCCTGTGTTCTTTATTTGTTTATTCTAATACCTATTTAACTATTTTGAGGTATTACTTTAATTGAGTAACTCGTGCACCATAGTTAAACAATTTGACATCAAGTAAACAATTGTATGGTAACTAGAATTTAATTTGAAAGGAGACAGAAATATAGAATAGAAACGAGAAAGGATGTATGAAATGCAGGAAATGTGCTTTGTAACAGGTAGATTTCAAAGAGAGTTACACAAAAAATAAACAAACATTGGCTAATGCTCAAACCTTTTAATAAAATTTAAAATAAGCTTGCACTTATGAAAGCTAAGATAACACAAAGTCTATCATTAACATTCACAACTGACACAATTAGACTTTAGCGGACACAAAGTTCAACCAAAATATTTCTTTCTTCTTATTAACATTTCAATTGATTACAATGAGTACCTTTAGTTATTTTGACACAAAGTATAAAATAACCATGTACAACTTATAACAACTACTTGCCCAAAACTTTTTAGATCCTTTGACCTGTAGGCCTCTTCTTCTATTTATAGTCATTACAATTAAAGCATAAGGAAGCAATATCCATTATACTTCAATAAATGAATAACTAAAAAATAGTTCAGAGTTGAGAAAATTTCTCCTCAAAAGTTCATTTCATGCCACCGAATAGTTCTAGAAAGTTTGAACATTAAAACCATAATAACTACTCTATAACTACTCTCAAGTATTTGAATTTATCAAACAACTTAAAGTAACGGTGATTGTACATCACATTACTTAAGTCTTACAAAGGATATACTTAAGGAGTAAAGAATACAAGTAAAAGAAGAAGCTGAAGAAGTAGAAGGAATAGAATAAATAGAAGAATGATCCAGACTGGTAACTTTTGTTTCTGCTTTATCTTTCTCTTTACTCTTTTCTTCACCTACATCCTCTTCCTCATCTTCATGCTTTTCTTTATAGATAGCATATTGATCTCTCATTTATTTGATCACATTATTATCTGCCTCAACTATAGCTTCCATTTCTATTTCTAGCATGAGAAATTTTCTCTCCATAACCTTGTAACTTCCACTTACCTTCCCCAGATAGGATCCCGATTGACCAACATTATCTTAAAAATATGCCAATTTATCTAGAGATTTTCGAGTGAAAGGAGTGATTTCCTCATTCATTAACTTTTGGGCCCCTAAAATATTGGCTAAGTACATAAAGGTGCATGGGCATGCAAGGCCTAGGTTGAAGGATGGGTTCGTAAGGCAGGGTTCTAGGAGGGTTTTAGAAGGGCGATGTTATGTGTCGGCAAACAAGGTCTCGGGACTTAGTTGTATTTGGCATCTCGGGTAGAACACAAGAAAAGTGTGACTCAATTACACATGATGAATGGATAAGGTGTTAGCCTGGTGACAAGTTGGCCTAGGAAGGAATATACCATGCGATGGAAGCTTCTAGAAGACCATCATGGAAAAGAGTGGAGACATTAGGCTTGAAGGAGCATGCTCCCATGGAGGACCACATATAGACACTTGGCGATGGATTTGAAGCCTCAAAAAGGTGAGTTGGCAGTTCAAGCGGCCTATAAATACAAGCGCCCATAGAAGAAAATATATACATATATAGATCGATAGAGGGCGGAGCTCTGTAGAAATGCTGTGAGGAGTCATATTGGTTTGGGTAGATGAAATATAGGAGAAGGATGTATCAAGGGTCTGGGGTTATGAAATTTCTCTCTAAGAGCTAAAGGATATGGATCCAGTTATGATGTATGAATTCAGTCTGCCATACTGCGATGTTCTGTAATGAATCTAATGAATGTAATGAGGTTACCAACTTACTTGAATATGATATTTCTTGGTTTGCATTCATACATGGTTCTTCATAATTCTTTTTCATGTATGTTTAATAGATGAATATGAACCCCTATGCATTTTCGTTTCTATCTTGATTCAGTTCTTTAAGTCTATTAAAGTATCCCTGTCTGTAATGACTGCAATGATATAGAGCTATTATGAGATCTATGATGTTTACATGTCTCATTCCCACTCACTTTATTTAAAGTTTGGATCATAGATGATGTTTTCCCACTCAACTCACATAAAAGAGAGACTCAGTGCCCGCGTGTGCCTCGGGTGAGTGCCCAGCACCCGCTGGGTGATAGGCCAATACGCATGGGATTCCCTTGTTCTTGGTGGGTGTAAAAAATGACGACAGCTTGGTTCCGTTGCCGGGACCTCCTTTTAAAGTTATAGTGGGAAATAACATACATCATGATCTGTGTAGTGAGTGATGAAAAAGTGTTTAACCTTGGGAAATGTTGAATTGTGGTTTAAGAGCATGGAGGAAGAGTTTACTCAAAGATTCAGCACTAAACTTGAGTTTGATACATGTAGATGGGTAGAAGAGAACCTCTACCATGATTTGTATGAGAATTTTTTCTATTGCTTCCCAGTAGAGCTATATGAATGGCTCTCGGCATATGTGTCTAGATCAAGCTGGTATTATAGATCATGCGCGTGGACCCAAGAAGAGTACCAAAGGCTACAAGATGCAGATATGATGTGGACTCATGCTATGGATCATTGGTGGAAAGGAGTATTGACTAGCTATACTATGGAGTATGCTATTTCTACATATTCTTGTCCAGAAGTTATTGAGTTTGAGTTTCTATAGGAGCCTAGAGGATCATTTCTACATGGTATTCCTTTGGCAATGAAGATCTTGATTGTTACCTTGAGTTTAGAGGCATTTCTGATGGCTGGCTAAACGATTTTGAGTGCTAGGTGAGGAAGCTAAGGTGGAGGAAGATGGCACACATTGCGACAGAGAAAGAAAGGGAGGAGAGATGACTCAAGTATAGTGAAGCACATGAAAGGGAGATTTCTAGACAGCATGAGGTTGCAAGTGTGATGGATATATGGAGGTAGACATTGTGGGAAGGATTTGAGGTTCACACAGAGGATGTGGAACTTGAGTAGTCTATGCTACCCCATCTTGGAAAGTGTGTAAGAGAGACCCCTTCAGCTTCTGATGAGAGTTCATCACGTAGAGAGAGAAGAGTCGTTGGCATGCATCTGAACCCACCTAGTGACCAAACCCTGGTGCTTGGTTTTCTAGATCAAGGAAGGAGTATCGTTGACCCAGTTGGTATCAGTGGAAGTGATAGATCTATGCCAGGAGATACAATTTCTCATTTCCCACTTCTATGGCTATGCATACTATTCTTGTATTCGTAGGAATTTTTGGACAAGGAGAAAATATACAAGGCTTGGGTAAAGCATCAGGGAGTGGCGTGGGACACACATATGGCAATGGAAAAATATCGTAGATGGTTGGCACATAATTTAGTGGGACATTGGGGACCCTAGGTGCGACCGCTTCAGGCCCATTACTGGTTACTGGTGGATTTGGAGGTGGAACTAGTGGATCTGGGGGTGGAACTAGTGGATCTTGAGGCACAATACCTGGTGGATCTAGTGGATCCAAAGGGGGGGGGGGGAAACACCGGAGGAAACCAAGGCTTTAGCTTAGGAGGACAAGGGCCCCAACTACCTCCTCAAGTATTCTTTGATGTCTTTACATTTTCTAGATTACAGAGGTATTAAAGATACTGCGGAGCATGTCCACAAGTGTGAGTTGCTATGGCGTGTAAAGGGGATCACAACCCTAGAGTGGATGGCTAGTCAATTTGCAACAATGTTACAAGGGTGCGCACATAGCTGGTATAGGAATTATGACTCCCATCAGACGGTGGTAGATTACATCGTGTTGAAAAATTCCTTCCTAGCAGAATTCTACATCCCTGAGTTTGAACAAAAGAGCATCAACGCCCTTAAGGATATTTAACAGGGAATGGCAGAGAGTGTGTGGGAGTATGATGCGTGGTTTAAGACTCTCCTGTAAAAATTTTCATATGACATTCACCCTTCACAACATGCTCAATGGTTTGTTGTGGGGTTGATAACACCATTTAGAAGAGCTTTATCTCATAAAACTTTCACAGACCTCGTGAGGCGTTGGAAGTTGCCCTATGTGCTGAAGCTGTTGGAAGTGTTGATACTAGTGTTAACCTGTTTCTGGAAGCTCAAATCACTGCTATGGCTAAGCATTTGGAAAATTTATCTGTGAACTCAGCTAATGAGACTTGCAGTGGAATGTGGTGTACAAATTGTGAGGTAGAGGGGCATGTCAAGGATAGTTGCCCGCAGAAGATAGTACGTGCCATAGCAGTAGGTTGTGAGATTTATCATGGGGACCATGATGTGAGTAGATGTCCCTTGTTACAACATGTAATTTGGAAGAATGTATCTTACTACTATAATATCTGCACCTCTACAACCCATAATACTAAGGTTTGTAGGCTTATTGACCAGATCCATAAGGCCATTGATCATGGTGTGCGCTAGACCAGCATTGCCAGTAGTTCTAAGGGTGATGATCACTGTTATGAGGAGCATGTAGATTGAGGCACGTGAGGAAGGGGATTTCATAGAGGATTCCATGGTTGTGGCAACCGCAGAGGAGGAAGAAGTGAGTTCCCATGTGGAACCTATTTTAATTGTGGGTCTACAAATCACTACAAGCACGAGCATCCATATTTGTTGCAGTGTTCATGGTGCAGGAAGAAGCACAAGTATGAGGAGTGCCATGAGTTGTTTGATCATATGAATCAACAACACCGGAAAGACAAGGTGCATTACAATGGTAAGCATTAAGAAGGCTGACACATAATGGATGCCATGGGTGACACGTGATACATGCTTGGAACTTGTTATGGTAACAACAAGAGCAGAGTCACGCACACACAAAGGAAATGCCATGGTAGAAGAACCTAGTTTCAAGGGAAGAAGTGGTACATGGGAAGTACCCAAACCCTGTGCATCAAAAGGAGGTATATCAAGAAACCATGGACGTCATTTGGAGTTTACAAGGAGAAATCCAATGTCTAAAGGAGCATTCCAGGAGGGAGGAACAAAGAAGGAAGGTTAAGGTGCCAAAGGATGACCTAGATGAGGTCAAGGAAGTATGTAAAATACTAAGCCAAGAGAATATTATTCCCTTGCTAGGAGCATGGTTGAGAGTGAAGGTACCACGTGCCGAAGAAGAGCGCGAGAGGCAGGTCTTGCATGTAAACCTTCCCCCTCGTAGCCTTGACTATGATAGGGAGATCACATTAAATGTGGTCGTGGATGGATGAATCCTTAGTAATATCCTCATTGACACAGGCACGAAGGTCAATGTTCTCACCTTGGATGCATGGCATCAGATGGGAAGACCTACATTATAGCCATCTTCGAATGTGTTGTATATGGTGAACAAAATGAAGGAAATGCCCATTGGTGTCTTAAAGGATGCAACTATCACCATTCAAGGGGATAAGTTTACTGGGGACTTCGAAGTCTTGGCACTCGTCTGAGGCAGACAATTTCCTAGCACTACTTGGGAACCCATGGTGCTATAAGAACAATGCAGATCTTTGGTTCAACAAGGGATACATAAGCTTTGAAAATGAGGAGGAACGGGTCATCATACCCCTGGCTGATGGGAAATCAACACCCTATACTGAACCTTTGGGAGAAGAGGTCCTGGATAGAATATATGTGTGCTCAATCAGGGATCCAGAGATAATTCATCCCATAGAAGGAGTTATCCAGTTTGAGGATGCTCAATCCCTAAGTGACACCACCAATATAGTGTGTGATGATTGGGCATATGGAAGCTATGAGTTAATCAATTAAAATTTGAGGGGATCGGTGACAAAGGTGACAAAGGTGCATACGGTCTGGTGCCTAGGAGGAAAGGAGATACCTAATTATTGGGGAGGAGCCTTCCCTGAGGTTGTTTTGTAGGAGATGGAAGGTCAGTGGAAGGAGGGAAATGAACGAAGGGGGATGTTAAGTTACGTCCTACTTGGAAATGTTGCGCGCTGGTAGGCAACACATGGAGATAATCTCTTGGAATGGCGTGAGGTGAGAATTTCCTTCTCTGTAAGGTTTTGTAGGAGCAATGCACCCACGGCTATAAAATACTACCATGGTAAAGAGACTGCTTCCTTCCATATCCAAGCATGTGAGAAAGCCTAGATGGGAAGCACAGAAGCATTGCCACCTTCATTATGGGTTCACAAGTTGTATTCCACCCTACAAGGTTGTGCGCGTGCATGGTACATTCATTCTGAGACACGCCACCAGAATAGGGAATTGGTAAGAGTTAGTGGCTGATCTCATTCAAACATTCGAGTATCAGAGTACAAAACCCTTGGTGGATAAGGCATTGCAGGTTGTCAAGTGCCTTACCATTGGGGATAGTGCCATGGCAGAAGATAGGCTACTAGAGTTTCTAGGTGAACCTGGCTTGGAGGTGCACTTTGAGAAAGAAGAAACAGAAGAGATACAACTTGAGCACACGTGTTTGGAAAAAGAAAAAGGAAAGATGGTGTATGTGATTGATGGTGAAGAAGCGGAAAACTTAGATGTTGACCATTTTGTAGGGATGTGCGAGGTGTTAGAAAGTTCTGATGAACGGGCGTCCACCTATCATGAACCTTTTAAGGACAAATAAGGTTAACATCAGCTCAGAACAGGAACCTAAAGAGGTTATCATCAGAGACTATTGGTTGGAGAAAGAGGTCTCTAAGATCATTGATCTTTTACGTGAGTTTGAGGATTTATTCCCGCTGGGTTATCATGAACTAAAAGGAATTCACCATTCCTTGGGGGAAATGAGAATTGAGTTGAAGGATGGTGTGCACCCAGTCTAGAAGAGACCATACCGAATGAATCCTAACTTGCACGTGAAGGTTAAGGAGGAAATAGATAAGATGATAGTGTCGGGCATTATTAAAGCTGTTGAAAAGTCAAAATGTATAAGTTCAATGGTAATTAACATCAAGAAGGACGGAAGGATAAGGATCTGCATTGATTACAAGGACCTGAATGTAGTGTGTATCATTGATCCTTTCCCAACCCCATTCACTAAAGAAATCTTAGAGGGAGTGGCAGGGCGCGAGGTCTATTCTTTCACAGATGGATTCTTGGGCTATCACCAGGTAAGGATCACAAAGGAGGACCAAAGGAAGATGACTTTCGCCATTGAGTGGGGAAATTTTTTCCTATACAGTCATGTCGTTTGGGTTGAAGAATGCACTTGTTGTGTTCTCGTGCATTGTGGTACAAGCTTTCCAGGACTTCATCCATAAATTTCTTCAAGTCTACCTAGATGATTGGACAGTATATGGGTTAGTGAAGGACCATTGTGACAACTTAAGGCTGATGTTTGAAAGGTGTTGGTAGTTGAGGATATCCCTCAACATTAAGAAATGTGTCTTTGCTACCCATTTGGAACATTATTGGGGCACATCATATGTAAGGAGGGCCTACTAGTAGATCCCACAAAAGTTACAGTAATTGTGGGATTGAGGGAGCCTACTAGTCAAAGTGCAGTGCATGGATTTCTTGGGCATACAGGGTACTATAGAAAGTTCATCAAGGGATATGCCAAGATCACCATGCCTTTAGAAGAGTTTCTTAGACATAAAAGTGCCTTTCATTGGGGAGAGGCACAATAGAAGGCATTTGACACTTTAAAGGATAGGCTTGTCACTGCGCCCATCCTACGTTTCCCTTCTTGGGATAAGCCTTTCCATGTTCATGTGGATGCCTCAGGGACTACCATCGGATTAGTACTTGCACAACCTTACAAAGGGATTGTTGATCATCCTTCATGCTTTGCAAGAAGGAAATTGACACCAGCAGAGAAGAATTACACTACGACTGAGCGCGAGGCATTGTCAATGATCTACGTGCTTCACAAGTTTAGACAATATTTACTGGAAACCCCTTTTATATTTTACACTGACCATATGGCATTGAAATACTTGGTGAACAAGCTCGTTCTACAAGGATGCATATGTTGGTGGGTACTATTGTTCCAAGAATTCAAGTTCACGGTGGTTGTCAAACCAGGAAAAAGTAATTCTGGACCTGATCATTTGTCTAGAATTGATTCAGGGGAGGACACGTAAAGCATTGAGGATACCATGCCAGATGCACAACTATTTAGGTTCTGGCACGTGCCATCAGACTTAGAAGATATTGCGGTATTCCTTAAAATAGGTGTGGTGCCAGTTGGAATGAAGGCCTTGGAGAGGAAGAAGTTGGCCATATGCACTGTGCCCTACATGCTAATTAGTGGAGATCTGTACAAAATGGGTCGTGATGAGGTTTTGTGCTGTTGCATGTTAGAAAATGAGCACATTGCAATTATGGAAGAGGTGCATGGTGGGATTGTAGGAGGACACTATGTGGGAAATGCAACCACGCGGAAGATTCTACTTGTAGGGCTTTGGTGGGAGACCCTTTATCAAGATTACATTGAGTTTTGCAGGGCCTGTGACCATTACCAACACCTTGGAAAACCTGGAAAAAGGGATGAAATGCCCTTGAAACTAATAGCCAGCATGAAATCATTTGAGAAGTGGGCTATTGACTTTGTTGGACCAATCTCGCCAATGGCGTGAAGGACTGGTTTGCGGTATATCCTCACTTGCACTGATTATTTGACAAGGTGGGTAGAGGCAGCGCCTACAAAGGATTGTACATCGGCTACCGCTACTAGATTTTTATGGGAAAACATAATCAACAGGTATGGATGCCCATTGAGTTTGACAAGTGATAGGGGTATGCACTTCCTCAATGAGATGGTTAGGATTCTGTTATTAGAATTCATGGTGGCCCATCACAAAACTACCCCTATCACCCTCAAGCAAATGGAACTGTTGAGGCATTTAACAAAATACTTAGTCACACATTGACTAAGATCTGTGATGTTGGTAGATAGGATTGGGATGACAAAGTATCAACCATTCTTTGGGCATATAGGACAACCTACAAGAGTTTGAATAAGGCCACACCATTTCAATTAGTGTTTGGCGTGGAGGATGTCCTACTAGTTGAATTCATGTTACCTTCTCTACGTATAATGCATGCAGGAGGATTGGCTGATGAACAAGCACTGAAGGAAAAAATTGACAAGTTAATGCAATTGGATGAAAGATGATCACTCACCAGGTGGAGCCAGACAACTAAAAAATCAAAACAAAAGGCATGGCATGATCGTCACATTAAGAACAAAAAGTTTGAGGTTGGGCAGATGGTCTTACTATATGATTCAAAGTTTCTATGCCATCCTGGGAAGTTGAAAGTCCATTGGTTGGGCCCCTACATCATCTTGTACATCATTGATTCATGTGCGTGCTAGTTACAAGCGTTGGATGGGATGAGATTACCAAGACACTTCAATGGGAGTAGGCTGAATCCCTACTATAAATAAGTCTTCTTGGTGTTTGTAAATAAGGTAGTATTGCGAGTTAGTTTAGGATTTCCTTTAATGCATTTCTCTTTTCTTGTGTTTCCCTTTCTCGTTGTTGTTTTGTGTTGTGCCTTGGGCACCGGTAATCTCATTACTTTTTGAAGGTTGTAACTGCATAGAGGACCGCACATCATTTTAGTGTGGGGTGGAGTAAGATGGAAGAAATTGCAAAGTGTGAAGTGCCAAGAAGGATTGCATTGGAAAGCCTGGTTGGATGGCCCTGGGAAAGGAAATGCATGAGAGGGAAGGTGAAAAATGATGGTTGGTGTTAGGATAAGGCTACATTATGGATCCACGTACAAGATTGGAAGAAGTGAAAAAGCAACATGAGGTAGGCGAGAGTAAAAATCATGATGGAAGTACCTTCGATGTTGGTGATGCGCACAAAAGAGTCTCCTGTCGAGATGGATTGGTTGCACGCCAGAAGGTTGGGGAATTGTGTGTGCAGGATCGGGCGCGTGAGTGAAAGCACTAAAGTCAGACTTTGTTGAAATAGCCACATTAATTGTTGAAGTATGGTGGTAGGTAAGGTAGTATTTAATGTTTAAAAGTGGGAAAAACTATAAATAGATAGGCTAGACACTTCATTATTTTACTTTGGGAATACGAAGAAGGAAGAGATTTTGTGAACTAGGGTTTCCAGAGTTGATCCATGTGATGAAAAAATTGGAGAAATTTAATCTGTGAGTGACTAGTTTGGATTTGCAAACTAGGAGGGGAATAGTTCACAAGTGCATGGAGAGAGTTATGGAGAAGCATCGTCTTGTGAAGGGGATATTCCAGTGAGGGTTTGGTAACTAGGGCATGGGTTCAAAAGGAGTGCTCTTCACAAGTTCGAGATCTAAACTTGGAAAGGGTAGAGAAGAAGAGCAAGATAAGTTTAAGTGAAAAGATAACCTACATGATGGCACCCAAGAAACCAGCTCTAACACCTAAAAAGAGAAAGGGAAAGGGCAAGGTCAAACATTATAAGAAATCACTGCAAGTACCAATGAAGAATGGTATGCACAAATGTAGTACCCAGATGGGGTTTTACTTAGGAAAGGAGTGGGAGTCCCATTTAAGAGACATGACAGTAAGCGATTATAACCATCGCACAAATGTGACTGAAAAAGAGATGGCAATGGAGTTAGTGCACCTCGAAAAACAAAAGGACCCCAGAAGGGTTACCCATTTATAGCGACGAAGTAGAAGGTGAAGTTGGAGAAGGCAGGCATTATTGTAACTCTATGAGTTTCCCTACTTTCGTGAATCCTGGGAACCTTTATCATTGTCTAATGTCACGCGCATACACGAAGATCACTTTCACTTCATCAGGATGCAAGATGCACATAACCCCTCAGCTGATTTCAAAATTCACAGGTCTCATGTGTGAAGGAGAAAGTATAGAGGATGACCTATGAGAAAAAGAAGCCATCAAAGAAACCGTTGCCACATATGCATACAAGAAGGGGTCAAGGTACTTTGATATTACATATATCCAAGACCCGGTGATGAGAATGGCCGCGTTCCTGGTAACCAAACTTAACGACCAAGAGAGATGGATGCAAGTGAACAAATCATGGCTCAATGTTTACATAAGGATATCAAAGGGCACCATATACAACTTATCTATGTACATCATGGATGAAATCATCAACAGTGCGTAGGAGGGTGACAAGATATTTTTTGGTAATGTCCTCTTAACTATTGTATTTTCAAAGATCAGAGTGCCAGATGTGGTAGCATGTTATGTTCATGTGGAGCCTATTTTCAGGTGTTAGATTTTGGTACACCTTCCATGTGTTACACTCGTGATAGTTTTTAGGGCGGTACCCGCTTGCCAGTGAGCGGGTCAACCGGGGTCTCTGGGGGGGTGAAGCCCCCTCCAATGGGGGCTGGGGGGCAAATTGCACCCTGAAATATCAGGAAACGTGCTTTTCTCATATGGGTGAGTTCATTAACCCATAGGGTAATGGGTAGTCGTTATGGGTTGTTTTTGGGCCCATGGTTTTTTCGGTACCCATTGTTTTGTAAAACCGCCTACTTCAGCTACCTATTGATGTACTTATAAATAGTCTTATGGACATACAATAGGATTTACAAGGAGTGTGTTTTGTGAAGGTGAATAGTGTGTGCGAATTTAAGTGTGAATTTGGGAGGGTTTGTTGAGCGCAGCTCCAAAAAATATCTGATTATTGTAATTGTGAAGACTGTTGGCTTGTAATAAAATCTGAGCAAGTGATTATTGGTGGATGTAGCCCACATTGGGTGAACCACGTTAAATACTGTGTCTTCGTGTTGTGCATTATTTCATTTCTGTAATTCTATTCATGACTTCTGTAATTATTTGTGCATATCTCAGGAATTATCTACTGCATTGCGATATCTATTAGGGATTCCTAACAGCAGATTTAAGTTCCTGTGGGAGTACCTAATAAGAGGAAGACCCCTCGCCCGACAAAGAGATTCAAAAAATATACTTGTGATAGCATGTCGTCTGTTCATAAGGCACATCTTGAGAAATGGTATACATGCACTTGAGGAATTCATTCGGGGTAGAGTGGAGGATACCAAAACAACTACCAAAGCTCATTGAAGGAGAAGTTGAATTCATAGTATACCAACACTTCTGCATTAACAAATTTTATTTGGTGGATGAAAACATGAGCCCTTGGTGTAAAATTCCATTTTCTTTCACCTCTCAGTACTTCCATGCGGGGGTAAATAGATTCAAGGAATCCAAGAAACTGAAGTTTGACCTTGGAAGTTTGGATTGGGACCACAGGGAGATGCGCAGGACGTTGGTCTACCCCAACAAGCGTGCGTACATGGAAAAGTACGTATCACATGAAGTTTAGATGATAAAACCCATGACTCTGCCTATTACAGGGGGTCTGCGGTGTAGGTATACCTTCGCATAAGGCCCAAGTTTGAGAAGGGAACTTATCTTGAAAATGAGATAGCTATACATGAGGACCTAACAGGTAGGAAGAATACCGTGCCCAAGAAAAAGGAGATAGAAGAAATAAAGAAGAAGGCACCTAGTGTCCAAGATACTCAAGCGGTGGGCGCCCTGGGAACAAGTGCTAGAACAAGTACTTACACGGAGGAAGAGGTCTCCAGTCAGAGAGGAGGTGCCAGAGCAAGGAAAGATTACATCAGAGGAGAAATCACCAGAGGGGGAGGAAGAGAAAGCAGAATATCCTATATTGGAATCCCCAATTAGGAAGAAACAAAAGGTGATGGAGGAATTTGTCTTGGAGGAAACATAGAGCTTGGAGAAATACATAGGTGAGAGGGATGAAGATGAAGAAGATAATCCTGAAGGGGACCAAGAACCACTTGTTTTCAGTGTGCATGATTTAGAAGAAGAAGGAAAAGAGGAGAAGAATGATTATCGCTTTGTGTGAAGGAAGGGAAACCAGGAGGAGGAGGGCACCTAGGACATGGAAGGAGGTGAAGAGGTTAGCACAAAGAGTCAGAGGACTCCAAACCTCATGCAGGATGAAGTAAACAAGGCGACAGAAAGAGAAGTGACAAAAATCATTGAAGCCTTGGTAGAAGAAGAATTAGAGCACATCGCTAATATAATGATGAAGGAAGATAAGGAAGAAAGTGTATGGAAAGATTAAGGAAGTGTGGGAGGCCCCAGCCTAACAGTAACTATTTCTAAAAGGCACACACACATGAGGAAAGCGCATGGAGATGAAAAAGACCAAGAATGGACTACATTGATGATCATAACAAGGTATTTGCGCATGCTTCCAAAGCACAGTCCCAATAGATCAAACTTGGCAATGAAGTCGTTTGATGAAGAAGGTGCATACCCTCAGATGAGGAAAATGATTTCATGGGAAATTGAGTCCCACATCGACGAGACAAAGTTTAAGGTAAGCCAAGGATCACTAATGAAGATTCCTGAGTCAAAAGGAGACAACCCCTTGGTAAGTGCTCAACAGCTTTCAGATGAACAAGTCTGCAATGCTTTAAATAAGGTCTCAGTTGAGCTGGAAGCCAGGTTATTTGGAAGGAATGACAAGGTAAAATTTCTAGAGGCAGAGCTAGAAAAGAGGGAAGAAGAGCTAGAAGAGAGAACCAAGAACTTGAAGCAAGAGGAACTAATTAGCGCGCAACTAAAGCATGAACTTAGGGAAGAAAAAGAAAGGGTGTGCGAGGTATATAAGAAGGTAGAATCCATCACAGATGCCATTGTTTTGAAGCATCCGGACCTGGCACCACCCACGTAAAAGTATGGATCTTCCCTTGAGTGCCTTGAAGACTTAATGCGCATCCTCACCATGGAAAGGCAACCTCTGGTTTTAGAATCCACAGAAGAAGTAACTGCGCGCCTGGAAAAGGAAGGAAAAATTAAAGGTTGTAGCAATCATTTCTGAGTACAACAAGGTTCTTGTTGATGTGAAAATCACTACCCATACTACTGAGGCCACGTATGAAAATTTGCGCAGACAGAGATAAAGTGGCGAGCATTCTAGTCGCCACTCATGAGGTAGAGCTTAAGGAATTCCAGGAGAAGAACAAAGGAAATAGAGTAGCAGAAGGAAAGGATCCTTGCCGAGGTTGAGAAGAATTCAGAATGCTATTGAAACCTTACGAGGTTCAATTAAAAACCAGACTGAAGGAGTTGTACCCATAGATTACAAGAAGGATGGATGCACTTGAGGATGTGGGAAAGGAACTGGAAGGAATGGTTGAGACATTGAACACTCACAGGAAATGGACTAGGTTTTGGGAAGTAAGCACCCTAGTTAGCGACCTCTGCTAGAGAGCGCAAAATGAAGTCGATGCCTGGAACAAGTTAGAGGCCGACTTACAAAGAATTTTCCTATCTTGTTGCAATAATGACAACACTTCTCCATTCTTTCATTTTTTCCCCAATTCTTCATTCCCTTATTCTTTTTCTAAGGCGTTAAGCCTATTGTACTTATTTCTTTGAAGAAGTGTTCCCACGGGTGGAGAACAGGTAAAGTGTGGGGTAAGTACACAAAGGTGCATGGGCACGCAAGGCCTAGGTTGAAGGATGGACACTGCAAGAAGGAGCACTTAAGGCAGGGTTCTAGGAGGGTTTTAGAAGGGACCGTGTTACATGCCGGTAGACAAGGTCTCTGGGACTTAGCCATATTTTGTGCATATCAGGTAGAACACGAGGAAAGCATGACCTGAATGCACATGCATAGTGGATAAGGTGCCAAATATGGTGACAAGTTGGCCTAGGAAGGAATATACCTTGCGGTGGAAGCTTCTAGAAGACCATCATGGAAAAGAGTTGAGAGCTCAGGCTTAGAGGAGCATGCTCCCATGGAGGACCACATATGGACACTTGGTGATGGATCTAAAGCCTTAGAAAGGTGATTTGGCAGTTCAAGGTAGCCTATAAATACAAGCGCCCGTAGAAGAAAAGGTGTGTTTGGGTGTTGATAGATATATAGATCGTTAGAGAGCGGAGCTCTGTAGAAATGCTGTGAGGAGTCATATTGGTTTGGGTAGATGAAATATAGGAGAAGGATGTATCAAGGGTCCAGGGTTATGAAATTTCTCTTTGAGAGCTAAAGGATATGGATCCAATTATGATGCATGACTTCGGTCTACCATACTGTGATGTTCTGTAATGAATCTAATGAATGTAATGAGGTTACCAACTTACTTGAATATGATCTTTCTTGGTTCAGATTCATACATGATTCTTCATAGTTCTTTTTCATGTATGTTTAATAGATGAATATGAATCCCTATGCATTTTCCTTTCTGTTTTGATTCGGTTCTTTAAGTCTGTTAAAGTATCTCTGTCTGTAATGACTGCAATGATCTGGAGCCATTATGAGCTCTATGATGTTTGCATGTCTCATTCCCACTCACTTTCTTTAAAGTTTAGATCATAGATGATGTTTTCCCACTCAACTCACAAAAAATAGAGACTCGGTGCCCACGTGTTCCTCGGGTGAGTGCCCAATGCCCACTGGGAGATAGGCTGGCATGCATGGGATTCCCTTGTTCTTGGTGGGTGTAAAAATGACTACATTAACTGTTGAATTAGTTGAATAAATTCATCAATATTTTGTGGGGATCTGGAAGTACGATACTTTGTCAGATTATATATCACGTCATCAAGTTCCTCCAAAAATGGCTCAATATTTTCTTCCATTATCTCCATATTTTGCATTGCATTATGCTTTATAATTCTCTACCTAAATGAGAGAAAATGATCTTGTTACCTTCCCTTTCTAATAGATCCTTCAGGTGTAATATTATCTTCAACTAAAACATCATTTGGTAGTGAATCTATCTCCTCTGAACTCTGCATTTGTAATTTAGCAATCCTGCATTCATTATCCACTTCCCACTTCAAATTCTTCAATTTTTATAATTTCTTATTATACTGAGCAACCTTCACCAATATTTCTTTGTAATAATTTTTGGTTGTTTTGGTGATTTCAGCCACCCATTCTTCTATAGCCTTTGACCTATCACATGTTTCTTCCATAATTATAATCACCTATGGATTCACCTCTTCTCCCATAAGCACCAACTATTTCAAAGTTCTAGCAACCTTCATGTTAATGTTACAAAGCTTAGATGTTTGTTCTTTTAGCTTAGAATTATTATCTTTTTCTTTATCTAACTTCTAAAAAAGAATGTTAATTAATGTTTGTGTGTCATGCTTTAAACCTTCAGTTGTGATCACCAAATCTTCTTTGGTCAATTCTCCTTTTCTTTTCCCAACTGTCGGAGTTAATATTTCAGCAAATTTCTTTCCTAAAGGATCAATGATTAACTTTGAAGTTACCTTAGCAGCCTTTGATCTTTTCCTTTTCTTTTCAATGCTTCTTAACAACTGAAGATCCATTTCCTCTAGATTGAATGCTTCCTTGGAAGTGGGAAGAGATTTCTTAGCCAACCAATTTGGGAAGTCTTGTCCTGAAAGAGCTTGGTCATTGGGATGCACAATCATTTATTTACCACTTTCCTCTGTAGGATAAAGTGTTACTATTTCCAACTACTTCTCAGAATTTTTAGTAGCAAAATCTTGTTGTAAAACCCCTCCTAATTCAACCATCTTTTTCTTTATCAATTCCTATTCTATCTCTTCTTCAGTCCCTACATCAATATATTCAATATCCTTTTACAATGCATAATCTGGGACTAAAGAAGTTGCAACTGTTTGATCATGCACATCAACCCGAATTCCTTTGCAATATCCCCTTTTTCAGCCTTTGCATCTTTTATCTCAGCTTCACCTTTCTCTTAGGTTTGGTATGTTTCTTAAAGATAAGCAACATCTTGTGTCCCCTATTGTTGCATAACAGATAACTCCTGTAGAGATGGAGGAGGGGGAGGAGAAAATGGTGTAGAGAAAGGAGGAGGTCAAGGGAATACAAATTCTATAGCAGTTGTAGGAAATATGAATGAAGTTGGCTTGAGTGCTGACATCACAATTTATTCTTTAGAAGGATGATATTGAATAGTAGGAGTAACAACAAATAATGTCAATAAATTAGAAGTATCTTCTAGAATGACTCCTGAAATTGACGAATTCTTTGTCCATGCTTTCCTAATTGGCTTCAACTTGGTAGGCATCCCACTACTCTCCTCTGGAGCTTCTTTTCTCTTCTTTCTTTCACTGTTACCTTACTTATTATTAGTGTATACCTGAGTTATATCCTTTATTATTGACCCCACAAAGTAATTAAATTGACCAATCAACCATTCAAAATTATAAAACAACACCTTTGATGTCCTTTCTATAATTGATTTAGAAATGTGTGTGACTGGAAGCAACGGAGTGTTGTCACCTCCTTCATCATAATAAACACCAAAAATTACTTATCCATCGTCTCTGAGTTCTTTTGGAATATTGACCAATTCAAATTCAAAAATTTGTTGTGTAGTCAGTTGGTTGTAATCTCCTCTCCTTACCTCAAATTCATCTCTGCAATCAACTCAGAAATCTTCTAGTGCTGGAAAGTGTGCATAACTTAATGAGACTGATTCTCTTGGCAATATTTCTATAGTCAAAATTATAACTTTCCTTGAAGGAGATCCGATTATAACAAAGATATATTTATTTCTCAACTGTTCTTTCCTTGTGAATGTTTGAACAATGGTATTGCCAAATCACAATAGGAAAATGAACCACTGATCTGTGAAGACCCTGTTGGAAATCATGGAGCATTGCTAACTGTCTACATAACTCAAGAAAAATCCATCTGTCACAAGGGTATCTTGGAAACTTAAGTGGAACATTTGAGAAACCACAAACTCTTAAGTATGTGAAAGGATAAAATTGGATAAAAATACACCCATATACTTGAACTGCATTCCATGCCTCATTAATTACTCTCCTAGATCTAAAATCAAGATTGAGCCTACAAATGAACTCATAGAGAAAGAAGTCATTAACTTGTTTATATTCTTTGAAGTATCTTAGTAGGGCCAAATGTGGGTAATATTCATAAATGGGTTTATGAGTCAATGTACCCACAGTCCTCAACTTGGGAAAATTGCCTTATGCTACCACAACATATACAAGATAAGAAGTCATCTTAAAAGCAAGAGTTTGAATGAAATTACTTAATTGGAAATAAATATTGTTACTTATGATTTCAGTCCAATTGATCAAAGTATCTAGATTTCCAATTTCAATCACCCTTAAGATATAATACATCCACGTATAAAAGTATTTAGCATTCCTTTCACCATTAATTTTGCAAAGTAACTGAGTGATGTCATTAGCCTCCCGAATCAAATTAGATCTCACAATTGCTTTAGGAAACCTAGAATATTGTTTTGGTTCCTTTAAGTACTGCAAATTCATAATATTCATGTCATATTTTGTTTTACTCTTCCAATACCCACTATATTTTTCCATGCTAACACTTAATGTATTTGACATAGTAGGGATCTTCAAGAAGAAATTGAAGAAATGAGTATCTACCCTTGCCACCAGTCACCTACATCATTCTTAACTATTCTAGTTTGTGGATAATAATGTTTTACACACTCCAACATTAACTCTGGAAAATGGAAAGTACTTGGAAAAGTATTTTCTTGAATTAGACCACTTCAAGTTAATGATTTCATCAAAGATGTTTGATCCTTGGCTTTGGAACTCTCTACTAATTCAAGTACTGATACATGACCCATGTCAGTATCTCCAATTTTAGATAGCTTTGATAATATGCATGACCCCACAGGGTATCCCTTATACTCATATTTCATCTTGTCCTCCTTAGCTTTGGATTTTCCCTTGCATTTACTTGCTCTGGAAATATCTTCAACATCCAAATTTGGGTCTTTTGTAATCACAACAGTTCCTTCTTCTTCCCCTAATTTGTCACTTACTTCAATTGGCTCTTCTCTTGTTTTAGACATCTGCTCTTTTCCCTATGACCAACATGCTCTAAAAATCAACAATTGTTTTTGCTCTTAAATAATGATCATTAAATCAATACACACTTACTTTAGTTACATGTATACATTTATACTTAATTTCCTCATGCAAACACATTACAATCATCCTAGAATTCAAGTTCTATGCTAGTTGGAAGTGATTGATTGAAATAGTTCATTCTGTAGTTCATTATGGATTTTCAGGGTATAACTACTCAAGACCTGCAGTTAATAAGCATAAACAATTCAAATCAGTGCAATGAATAAGCTTGTGGTTTACCGTAATGAAGAAGAAGTAATAGCTCATCAGTTCACTGCAAATCATTGAAAAAGTAGAAGTAATCCATTTTACCACAATGCAAAGGAAGTAATAGCAATGTAAATCAACATAGGAATAAGCAAGCAATGGGTGTTTGGTTTAGCACAAATCAAATAAAGGAAGTAACAACAATATAAATCAACATAGGACTAAGCAATCAATGGGTGCTTGGTTTAGCACAAATTAAATATGAGAAACAATAACAATTTGATTCACCTCAATATAAATAAGTAACAAGTAGTTGATTTGACACAATGAGTGGAATAAGTAATGACAATATAACTTGACATAATGAATATGATTTACAATGATCTCTTATTACTTTACTTCTTTTATAAAAAATAAGTAAAGCATATCAAAATCGATGTAGAACTAGGGTTATGTATTTTCAGCCTTTCCATATTACTTTACTTAAGTTGCAAGGGTAAGTAAAGCATGTCCAAAATGACGTGGAACAAGGGGTATGTTCTACGACGATTTCACATTACTTTCTTATTGTTACAAAAAATAAATAAAGGTCATTCAAATTGACGTAGAACTAGGAATGTGTTTTACGGTCTTTTCATTCTACTTTACTTTTTTCACTAAGTCCGAGTATGAGATAGTTGAATTGATGTAATGAATAGGGGCATGATTTATGTTGATTTCATTTTACTCTTCTTATAATGAAAAGTAAGAAAAATTCTTTTGATTCAACATAAAACGAGTAAAAGGCTTGAATGAGTAAAGGTAATGCATATCGACGCCATGGATGGGAAGTAGAAAAATGGTCAGATCAACGCAAAACAAAGAAGAAATGGAGGTTTTTGGTTTTCACACATTACTTAACTTCTTCGAAATACAAGAGAAGAAGCAAAAGTAATCTTAAACACCGAATAATAAAGAAGAAAACCAATAGAAAGAAGAAGACACAAACCTAGGGCAAGACTTGAGTTTTAAAATAAAAAAAATTCAATGGAATTTATTTCATAGGTAACAACGGATTCAACAGAATATAGAACCCTAATCCCAATTAATTAAAATGCCTTAAATTTGAACCATTAACCCTATAAAAATAGAAGAACACCAACACAAAAGGAAAAAAGACAAACTAAACCTAAAACACAACACAGAGGAGGGAAAAACAAGAAAAAGAAAGGAGAAAAACAAATCTACTAACCTTTCCTGTAAATGGATCAGAATCAATTTGTACAAATTCTTCTTCAGTCAATCACTGGAAGTCCCTCGGGGTCTGGAAGGTCGACAAATTCTCTCTTCTTCACAAGAGAATGCGTGGATCCTAGGTGGAATTGCTCAGGGTTTTTATATTTTCCACATCAGTAAATGCTAACCATACAAGTGCCATGTCAACCCTCTCTTTTATGCAGATTTTTGATATTACTTTAGTTTATAATTTAAATAAAAAGTAAAGCAGTCCCAATTCGCTGATAACTTAAGTAATTAGTTGTTTAACTTTTTGAGGTTACTTTACTTTATAATTTTTAAAATAAGTAAAGCAGTCTCAATTCACCGATAACTTAAGTAATTAGTTAAGTAGATTTTTGAGATTACTTTACTTTTTAAAACTTAAGTGAAGTAAATCTATTTTGATTCAACGTAATGAAAAGACTAAGTAATGGGCAAGGAGTTTAGCGCATAGAATGAGCTTACTTCAGAAGTGTTTAGGAACTACTTTACTTGTCTTAATAATAAGATAAGTAAAAGCACATGAGTTTAGCAAAATGAATACACTAAGTAAATCACTTTGAATTTAGCACTAAACTAAGGAAACTTTAGTTAGTTCTACGACATTTAAGGACTATTTTACTTGACCAACAAAACCACTTCAAAACAGAGCACATAAAGAATTGTATACAAATTGGTTTTTTGAATATAGATAGCTTGTTACTTTGAAGTAAAGCATTTTGAGAAACCCAATAGCTTAGGAGAGCAAGTTTATGGATTTCTGAGTATTTTTAGGGAATTTCAAACGCATGAATAGTTAATAAGTCACCCCCCAAGAAACTTCCTGAAACTTCTTGAAGAATCATCATGCACTCCTGCAACCCATATGAGTTAAAGTAACAACCTATATACACTGAACAACAACTTAGAGTCATAAAAAAACATGAACACAACTCATCTCAAGTCTTGAAAACTTAAAATTTTCAAAGGGGTGTCCCAATATTTGTAAAATAAATCTTTGGGACACCAGCTAGCTTCGTCTATGGACATCTTTATTTTGAACCAAAGGGAAGAGATGAATATGATGTCCAGAGTCACAGAAAGGGAAACACAAACAAAGTAACAAGCTATCTATATTCATTGGTTCAGAGTCATAGAAAGGGAAACACAAACAAACAAAAACTAACCTAAGAATTTGTTTATATACATACAAGTTTTAACCTGAACCATTAATTCTTGTAAATCTTTAGATGCTGCTCATTGTATGGCAGTGGTAGTTCAACTTCATCCTAGTAAGCAAGGATGAAATTATCAGATCCAGAAAATTTAACAATCATGAATGGCGTTTTCCATAATGAATCAAAATTTCCATGCATTTCTTTAGGATCATTCTTGTCATCCCACAATAGTACACAATCTCCAACTTCAAATTTCCTTACTCGGGCTTTCTTGTCAAATATCATCTTTACTTTCTTTTGGTGCTTAAGATAATATATCTGTTACCTGAACTTGCACTTCTCATAACTCATTCCAAACATATTATTCTCTTATCGATGACATCTTTATATGTAGTGTCCTCCAAAGCCTTGGTGAGTTGTAATACAGGTAATTCAAGAGTAATAGGAAATTCAACATCCTTACCATACAACAACTGGAAATGAGACATGCCTAATCCTTTTTTGGAGTAATTCTATCTGCTCACAATGCATCAAACAAATTCTTATGCCAAGTCCTTTGATTTTCTGTTGTCAAATTCCGCATGATTATTACCAAATTCTTATTACTTGATTATACTTGACCATTTCCCCGAGGATAGTAATTAGAAGAGTGTACCAACTGAATCCCATATGTGTAAAAAAATTCAATCAGCTCCTAAAAAGATAAGTTAGGATAATTATCTGCCACTATCTTATTAGGCACACCAAACCTTATAAGAATATTTTCCTTGATGAAGTTGCACACTTCTTTAGAAGTAACATTCTTGATAGGTATCGATTCCACCCACTTACTAAAATAATATGTAGCAGTGAGAATATACCAGTGACCAGCACTAGAAAGCTTCAATGTGCCAATGATATTAATTCCCCATTGTTGGAATGGTTATTCTATCACTACTGGACTTTAAGGGAAAATTTAGAAGCTTAACATGACCAACAAACATAGTTGACACGCTTGAAATTTTGAAACCCAATCAACTGTATCATAAAAAAGAGTAGGCCAATAATACCTTTCTTGAAGTATCTTGTGTGTAGTAAATTTTTCTGAGAAATTTCCTTCACATTCTTCGTCATGAAATTGTTCAAGCAATCTCTCCTATGCTGAGAGTGATCCACACATCGGAGAAAGACACCATCTATCCCCTTCTTGTACAAGCTATCATTCTGACATAACAAAATCTTTGGATCTAAGCTTGATAGTCTATTTTTCCGTATATGTGAAAGCTGATCTGAGACATTATCCATATGTGAGGAAATATGTAATCTTTCTATATGATTCATTCTACCAGATTCACAAAGAGAACCGTAGGAAAATTTTCATCTTCCTCTAAATCACATTTTTTTTTGTCTCAGTCATCAATTCACAAAGCCCTATTCCCCATTGATGTAGGAGCATCAAGTGCTAAGGCATAATAAGGTCATATGACCATTAGTATAGGTGTGTTAGAGTCAAATATGTTATAAAAATACATATGTGCTTATAAAAGGACAATAAGTGCTTGTAAACAGTTGAATTAGCTATTATTACAAGTCACATAAGGCTATAAAAGCCATGTCAACATGTATGAGCTATTTTTGAATGAGCTCTAGGGGAATTAGGAGGTTGTTTAGGTCTATTCCAAGCTTAGAGCATGGTTAAGACAATCTAGGAGTTTGTTTAAGGACTGCTGAATTAGTTTAGTAATAAATACTTAGCTAATACACACCGTATTCATAGGTGGTTTGAGTGAAATGAAGTAAGACAAAGGTTCTTGAGCTTGAATAATGAGGAATAAAGAATGAAATATGATTGTGGAGAAGAATTATGCTCTGTTTTTCATGAAATTGCATGTTTCTTATGACTGTGTTGTTGAAACCCTTGCCTGGATAGTGGATGGAAAACACTCAATAACATGTAGTGGATGAATTCCTCTTGACTGTCAACATAAAAAATATTGCACATGCTTCAAGGAAGGTAATCATTATTTTTATGAGCTTTGAAAATGTGTAATTTGATTGTATTTGCAAAATGCGTCTTCTCGGGATCTATCTAGGGCTCAGTGTATCTTTTGATGGAACAAATTAAATTGGCTGAAAATTTCACAATACCTCTATATAGATATGACCTATCAATCATCCAAATCTTGAGGAAATTTGTTGTGTGTAGCCTAATATCTATATGACTGTAATTCTAGCAAAAACCAGTGAAAACATAGTGCACAATTAGTACAAGAAATAGGTAGACTTTGGATGGAAATTTGTTAAATCATGATTATAGACTACTAAAGAAGGTGGAGGAAGGTTTATTTTAAATAAATGGGTGATATTATGGGTGTGTAAATGAATAAATTTCCATCAGTTGACTAAAATCAGAATGTGCAAGGTTTTTATGACTCTTTCAGGTCATTGTAAGAGGTTACAAAAAGTAAGTTTCGAGAATTTGAGCTAAGGACCAATGCATGAGAGATGGAATACACCTATCCATGTATGAATGACATGTTTGAATTATTCTAGGAGGAATCTATATACATTACCTTCATTATTTATTCTAGGAGTGATACTGCAGCTAGTATGACTGTTCTAAGTCATTGTGAGAGGGTTAAGAAGGTGAAATAGTAATTTTAGGTATAGATCAGTAATTGAATACTTATGGACACCTAAAATATGTTGGGAGATGTCTATTGGACAATTAATCATGCTATGGGAGCCATCTAATTGCATACCAGGTCTTGAGTTGGAATAGTTACAAGCTTGAGAACCATAGGGGCAGGGGTTAGAAGAATACATAACTGAAATTTAATGATTGAGTGTTCATGAAAGATCCTAATGTTGTAGTTTAATGTCTTGAATATGTTCTAATAGGTAGGAAAGGTATTATGACTCCATACAAGGAATTAATCCATTGTGAGGTAAGGTGCATGGTAAGAGAGCTCAGGAAGTAGGTGTGTTAAGAACATCATGAGTGAATATTACAGGTTGAAACAATGTTGCATGTGATTATATGAGTTTTTCATATTGGGAAAAATTGGTGTAGTGATCACCTCAGAGATAGTTGATATAAAGAAATACCTCTAATATTTTTGATAACAGATAAGCCTCTCTAGTTGTTGGACTTCCATGCATGAGCATATACTAGGTCTCATTTGGACCTTAAGGTGTTTGAAGCACAAATAGTGCAATAGAACCTCATTAAGAAGGATCCTTAGAGTAGGGGTTTGGTTTTTCTATTTGTACAAGTGTGAAATCTTTGATAAGATGAAACAACCACTATGAATGGTAAGTCTTCAAGCTAAAACCTACAAGGCCCAAATTCAGGTGTAACCCATGTATCACCTGTACCAATTTTGAAGGCTTGATATCCAAGTCATATTACTGCACCTTTGTTACCCATGTGCCTCTTAATAGTCCCAAACGCTTGCTATATTAAGATAGACTTCACTGCAGTATCTGGCACATAAACCATAGTGTGTGAAGAAAGTATATAGTACCTAAATGTTTTGCAGGCCTTCATAACTACGTATGCATGCTTCTCCATAAGGGTGTACTTCAATTCATAAGCCTTCAAAGGGGTACTCATGAAAGTGATAGGGGCCTCAATGTCTTCTTGATTCTTCTACATCAAAATTGCTAACATCATGTGTTCTGAGGAGTAACAATAGAGAATGAAATATTTACTAAAATTTGGTGATACCAAAATTGGTGCTTCAGAAAAAGCTACTTTTATCTTCTTGAACACTTTCTTTTCTTATTCACTTCATTTGAAGTCTTGCGTTTGATTTATCATGTTCGAGATATGACGAGTTAATTCAAAAAAATCAGAAATCAATCTTCTTTAAAAATTAACCTTACCGAAGGAGTGAACTCCTTTCTTAGAAGTCGGCAATGGAAAACTGTGAATAACCTTCACCCTTTCAGGATCTATCTCGGTTCCTTCCCTTGAAATGATATGTCCAAGCAACTTTCCCTCTATCACATAAAAGATAGAATTCCTGGGATTCAAAGAAATCCCATGCTTTCAACACTGAATGAAGACTTCCTCTAAATATGAAATGTGATTACCTCTTTTTTTAGAAAAGACTGTCAAGTCATTGAGGTAAACCATTATGCTTCTATTTTTGTGATGAATAAATGCCAGGTCCATGGCCTTTTGAAGTGTTTCTCTAGCATTGATTAATCCAAAAGGCATCTTTTCATAAGAAAACGTCCCCCATGGTGTGATAAATGATGTCTTATACTGATCTTCTTCAACTACTGAAATTTGATTATAACTCAAGAAATCGTCAAGCATATACAACATCTCAGATCCAATAACAACCTGCAAAGTATGATCCATAATGGGGATGGGGTAATTGTCTTTCAATGAGGCTTGATTAAGATTATGAAATTCCACACAATATAATCTCACCAATATGTTTTCCAACCACTCAGAATGATGGATAGGATATATTATCTTTGCATCTAGAAAATTATGAATTTTGGAAAAGATTGTACCTGAATTGGTCAGATTATGCCTTCGAAGCTTCTTCTTGAAAGGATTTTGCCCTTACTTTAATGGAATGCAATATTGCACTTCAGCATGCTGATATGTATTTAAGTCTTGATAAGACCAAACAAAGATATCTATATATTTATTAAGAAGCCTCGTGAAAGATTCATGCTCCACCTCTAAACAACACTTACCCAATTTCACCAAGTTGGGTTTATATTTAGCACCAATATTTAACAACTACACATCAGATGAAGAAATCTCTCCATATTCCTTATTATTTTTAAGAAACTAATCATTCTTATCAAACATTTCCTTGAGAGACACCAAGCCCTTAGGGATATTGCTCCCCTTAAGCTGAATAATCCCTTAAATTCCTTCCATTTCTAGATCAATCTCACCAACTATAGTCTGTCTTAGAAGTGAATTACTCCCTTCATAGTACATCTCCTCAAATTTGTCCCATTGATGAAGGAAAAAAACAATTTTCTTATTATCATTGAATACTTACCACTGCACAATATTATCAGGTACCTTTGGAAGAAAAACCATCTCCACTTATTTATCTCCTTGTCTAAATATTTGCAGGTGGTTGATCCAAATTTACCAGAGTTGCAATGATTGCTAGAGAATATACCCTAGAATTCTGATCCCTGGGAATGTAATAGATGGAGAAAGCTACAAAATCCAAGGTAGCAAAAAATACCTGATCCCTATAGTGCCTCAACTTATCTTTCTTTACTTGATAAAGACTACATATTTGATTTAGAATAAGCTCAACATCTCTTCTTACTAGCAGTGTCTTAACTCCCATCTTTTTAGCTTGTTCCATCCCCAACAACAGTGCTTCATACTTGGAAGTATTGTTAGTATTATCAAACATTAATATAAAGGAATGTGAGTATACCTTTCCTTCAGGAGAAATCAACACCAAACCTGCATCAGATCCAAGAGAGCAGCAACTACCATGAAATTCTGGAGTCCAAATTTTATCATCTTCTATTTGTGGCTCATGGGTTACAGACTAAGTCTCTTCGTTGTCTAACTCCAAGTAGTAAACTCCATCATTTGATTCTTGAAAAATAATCTGAGACTTGGGGTCTTTAGATTTTGAAAACGTGTATTTGGACTTCTTTTCAGGTTCAAATCTTTGATTAGGATGTGAGCTCAAGAACAATACATCTTCACTTCACCCCTCAATTCTTTACAAAAGTTTCTGCTTAGCAGCATGCCATAAGAAACTGGAATATCCACCACTAGAATTTCCATCTTCAATATTTTATCTAGGAAGGCAATAAGAACAACTTGCACATATTTGATTTTTCCAATAAGGGGTACCTATCTCTCCATTAAATAACATCTTTCAATTGTTTTTGTGAGTGTAAGCCATAGAGCATCTACAACCTTGGCTAGCATGACATTATCAAAAGCTCCTGAATCTAAAATACTGTTTCTCAAATTATAACCATTAATAAGCAATGAAACATAAAATGGCTCAATCATCTCAAAATATGTAGGGGCAAAAGTTGTGGCATTATTCAATGGATGAGTATTATAGGGATTATACAAGATACCTCATGAAGCAATATTAAATATATTTTTTGGACCGTTACTCTGTACATACTGTACCAACCTGTTCAACTATTATGGGAAAGACCTTAAGTACTCAACTTCTGACATCTAAATCTTTTTCTTCTTAATGTGATCAATGATGTCAAAAGAGGTAATAACAGAATTCTGACTTTCTTCAACTACTTTTCCCATCGTCCGTTGCTGTTGACTAGAATAAGCATTCACTTTCTTATCTCTTAGAGCTAAGGAAGAGGGAAGTTGGATGCCTCTTTTTAGAATAGTGACATTTGTTCCAAGATCTTCTATGTCTCTCCTTTGTCTGCTTGAAGAAGCTTCACCACCCTTCTGCGCTTGAGATCTTGTAAATACCAAAAATTTGTAACCGTCACTATCTTCAAAATATTCGTAATAGCCTTCATCAGATTCATAATCCAGGTAGCCGATATTGGAGTCACTAGCGGGATCTACAAAATATTCATCATCAAGTAATTCATTATCATCAGTAGTATGATCTTCTTTATTCATCTCCAAGTTGTTCCTCGAAGAAACTTCAATTTCTAGTCTTTGTGGTGCAATAGTAAGTCTATTTTGGTTATGATTTTGATTATTGAAATTTTGAATAGGGGCTTCTCTTGAGGGGGTAACATTTCCTCCTTGAGCCATTTACTTCTTAATCTGTAACATTTCATTGGATATCCTTTGTAGCAGTGGGTCAGCAACGCTGGTTGAAGATGTCCCTTTAGCTTTAGGGGACGAATATTTGATTTTTCTAACCATGATCAAATCATCTTCAACCTTAATTGTAGGATTATGTGCTATCAAAACAATTACAGGCTGATCCCTTCGCAATTGATATATGACCTTAGGTGATAAAGAATTTATGAATTTTTTTTTCTGGTTCTCATCACTAAGAGTAACAGAAGCAGGAGTCTTGTATAAAATCCTACATAACTTAGCAATAAAGTCCCTCATATTCTCATGTGGTTCCTTCTTCAACTATGTTAGCTGATTAATGAGCGTGCTTAAATATTTTGTAGGCTTAAATATCTTCAAGAAATGTTCTCACATAGTTCTCTAATTTTTTATGGTTCTAGGAGCCATTCGGTAGAGCCATTCTCCAGCTAAATCATGCAAAGTCTTAATGAACAATCTAACAGACATGTCCTCATGCTCCACAACAAGTAATCCACAAGATATGTAGAACGCTTCCAAATGATGATCAAGATTCTGCTTTCCATCACCATAGAATTTTGGGAAATTCTTCCTTGAGCATTTAGGTAATTTATACAGAGGAGGAGATAAGTTCAAAGGAAAAAATTCCTTGCCCCACGTAACAGGAAATTGCTGAGCCATTTGTATAAGAATTAATGAATGAGGATTAACTGGTTGAGTAATACCAGCAACTGGGATATGTTGTAACTGATTTGGTGAGCTATGAACTCTCCTTATAGGTGATAAACATTTTCTTCAGATTTAGGCTTGTGGTGGATAATTGAAATTAAATTGGTCTTGTAGATGAAAGAAATGATCAGTTCTACCCTGAACCCTACTTGCATGTGTAAATGGATGACTTTCCAGAATGAAATATTTTAAAACAATGAGTTCAACAAGAAATAAAACACCTTAAGGAAAATAATATAGAATAACTTCTTTGATACCAATAGGATAAGCATAGGTCTTTTAATTATATTCCATTTCCCCAACGGAGTCACCAAAAATTGTTGGCTACATTTTATACTCGCCTAAACTTGCAACCTAGGAAGTCATGGGATAAATCTCCTTCATTTAACGATGAATCTCCTGTGTGATTTATTTTTTTATTCTACTATCTATTTAACTATTTTAAGGTATTACTTTAATTGAGTAACTCGTGCACCACGGTTAAACAATTTGGAAGCAAGTAAGCAGTTGTATGGTAACTAGAATGTAATTTGAAAGGAGATGGAAATATAGAATACAAACAAGCAAGGATGTATGAAATGAAGAAAATGTACTTTATAATAGGTAGATTTCAAAGTGAGTTATTCACACACAGAATAAACAAACATTGGATGATCCTAATTTTTTTTAAGAAAATTAAAAAGAAGCTTGCACTTATGAAAGCTAAGATAACACAAAGTATATAATTAACATTCACAATTGGCACAGTTA
Organism: Taxus chinensis; assembly: GCA_019776745.2. Lineage (NCBI taxonomy): Eukaryota > Viridiplantae > Streptophyta > Pinopsida > Cupressales > Taxaceae > Taxus > Taxus chinensis. The sequence goes on from CM034152.1 coordinate 90,412,879, forward strand.
GACTTTAACGGATGCAAAGTTCAACTAAAATCTTTATTCCTTCTTATTAAACTTTCAACTACTTACAATGAGTACCTTTAGTTATTAAAAGGAACGATAAACAGATCGTACCAAGCCAAGAACATAGATGTTAATAAAACATCACGATCAATAAGATGAAAGCAATTTTCCAGAATAACTTTACATAAACCTTTACAAACAAATTGGCAGCAATATCATATATTATTATGGAACTCAATGAAATACAATGAGAATGGACCTTGCTTATATAAGAAAGGAATAACAATCTAAGAACCAGTCAAGGTCGTAGATCAAGCCATAAATCATGGAAATAACTAGTCATCAAAGAACTAGTTAAGTCCATAGATTTATGAGAGAACTAGACATCAAGGATCTAGTCAATACCATAGATCAAGGAAGGATCTAGTCAATACCATAGATCAAGGAAAGAACTATACCTAACAACTAGATAATATATCCTAGTATCTAAATAAATAAAAATAAATAACCACACACATAAGTGGGTGAGGATAAATACAATAAAGGTAAAAAAATTACCTAGGTGAACACGAGCTAAGGTAAATACCTACTCTAACAATTATTTCAACATAAAGTCTAAAATAACCATGTATAACTTATAACAACTACTTACCCAAAACTTTTCAAATCCTTTGACCTGTAGGCCTATTCTTCTATTTATAGTCATTACAAGTAAAGCATAAGGAAGCAATATCCGTTATACTTCAATAAATTAATAATTAACAAATAGTTAGGTGTTGAGAAAATTTCTCCTCCAAAGCTTCATTTCATGCCACCTAATAGTTCTAAAAAGTTTGAACATTAAAACCATAATAACTGCTTTATAACTACTCTCAAGTATTTGGATTTATCAAACAACTTAAAGTAACGGTGGTTGTACATCACATTACTTAAGTCTTACAATGGATATACTAAAGGAGTAAAGAAGAAAGGTAAAATAAGAAGTAAAAGGAATAAAAGAAATAGAAGAATTATTCTGGATTGGCAGCTTCTATTTTTGCTTTATCTTTCTCTTTAATCTTGTCTTCACCTACATCCTCTTCCTCATCTTTATGCATCTCTTTATAGATAACATATTGATCTCTCATGTGTTTGATCACATTGTTATCTTCCTTGACTGCAACTTCCATTTCTGTTTCTAGTATGAGCAATTCTCTCTCCATAATCTTGTAACCTCGTTTTACCTTCCCTAGATAGGATCCCAATTGACCAAAATTATCCTGGAGTTCTTCCAATTTATCCAGATATTTTCAAGTGAAATGAGTGATTGCCTCGTTCATTAAATGTTGAAATAGTTGAAGAAATTCATCGATACTTTGTGGGGATCTGGAATCACTATACTTTGTCAGATCATAGATCACGTCATCAAGTTCCTCCAAAACTGGCTCAACTTGTTCTTCCATTATCTCCATATTTTGCATTATATGCTTTACAATTCTCTGCCTAAATGAGAGAAAATGCTTTTTTTTCCTTCCCTTTCTAACAGATCCTTCATGTACAAGCTTCTCTTTAACTAAAACATCATCTAGAAGTGAATATATCTCCTCCAAACTTTGCATTTGTAATTCAGCAATCCCATATTCATTATCCACTTCCTGCTTCAAATTCTTCAATTTTTCTAATTTCTCATTATACTCAGCAACCTTCACCAATATTTCCTTGTAATAATATGTAGCTGGTTTGGTGATTTCAGCCACCCATTCTTATACACATTTTGACCTATCACGTGTTTCTTCCATAATTGTATTCACCTGTGGATTCACCTATTCTCCCATAAACAATGGTTGTGTTGAAGTTCTAGAAACCTTCATGATAATGTTATAAATATTAGATGTGTGTTCTCTTAGCTTAGCATTCTTCACTTTTTCTTCATCTAGCTTCTGAAAAAGGTTGTTGATTAATGTTTGCATGTCATGTTTTAAACCTTTAGTTGTGACATCTCCCAGGGATACCTTTGTGATCACAAAATATTCTTCAGTCGATTCTCCTTTTCTTTTCCTGACTTCCGAAGTTGATATTTCAGAAAACTTCTTCCTTGAAGGATCAATGATTAACTTTGAAGTTACCTTAACAACCTTTGATCTTTTCCTTTTCTTTTAAATACTTCTTAACAACTGAAGATCCATTTCCTCTGGATTGAATCCTTCCTTGGAACTGGGAAGATATTTCTTAACTAACTAATATATGAAGTCTTATCCTGAAAGAGCTTGGGCATCAGGATGCACAATCATTTATTTACCACATTCCTCTGTAAGAGAAAGTGTCACTATTTCTAGGTTCTTCTCAAGATTTTCAGTAGCAGAGTCTTTCTATAAAACCCCTCCTAATTCAACCATCTTTTCTTTATCAATTCCTCTTCTATCTCTTCTTCAGTCCCTACATCAATATCTTCAATATCATTTTGTGATGCAGAATATGGGACTGAATTAGTTCCAAATATTTGATCACGCATATCACCCCCAACTTCTTTTTCAATCTCCCCTTCTTCAACCTCTACATCTTTTATCTCAGCTTCACCTTTCTCTAATGTTTGAGATGCTTCTTGAAGAGAAGTAACATCTTGTGTCCAATGTTTTTGCACAAAAAATAAATCCTCTAAAGACGAAGAAGGGGAGGGAGTAAACGGTGGAGAGAAAAGATCTGCAGGAAATATGAATGAAGCTGGCTTGAGTGCTGATATCAAAATTTCTTCTTTAGAAGGATGTTCTTGAATAATAGGAGTAACGACATATGATATAAATAAATTAGAAGTATCTTTTGGAATGATTCCTGAAATTGATGGATTCTTTGTTTGTGCTTTCCTAATTAGCTTCAACTTGGTATAAATCCCACTATTCTCCCCTTGAGATTCTTTCTTCTTCTTTCACTGAAGGAAATAACCTTGACTGATCATCCATTCAGAAGTATAGAGCAACACATTTGATTTCCTTTCTATAATTGATTTAGAAATGTGAGAGATTGGAAGAAAATGAGAGTTGTCACCTCATTCATCATAATAAGCACCAGAAATTACTTGTCCATCATTTGTGAGTTCTTTTGAAATATTGGCCAACCAAAATTATAAAATCTGTTGTGGAGTTAGCCAAATGTAATATCTTCTCCTTACCTAAAATTCATCTCTGCAATTAGCCCATAAATATTCTAATGCTAGAAAGTGTGCATAACTTAATGAGACCGATTTCTTGGCAATATTTCTATAGTCAAAATTCACCCTTTCCTTAAAGGAGCTATGAGTATAGTGGAGATATATTTCATTCTCAACATTTCTTACCTTATGAATGTTTGTAAAATGGTACTCTCAAATCACAATAGGAAAATGAACCACTGATCTATGAAGACCCCATGGATAATTTTAGTGGCGACTATTCGTAATATGGCGAAAATTTCATTTTAGGAAAATTTGAAAAGGTGATTTTTTTGGAGTGGGTCGGTGTCTTGTTCGCTTAAAATTTACATTTTTTTGGGGTTGGCTTCGCCTACATTTGAAAACATCTTCTATAAAAACCTAGGTGATTTGCTGGGTAGTATACTATGGTACTACCACTAGTACCTTACCACTACCATGAAGTCACATACTCTAAGCACCAGAGATTGATGTTATCCTGTTAGTAGTTTAGAGTCAGGCGACAGATGATATTTGCTAACGCATGACCCATTGAATTTACTGACGTGCGACAAAGGGGTTAGTTGTTGACATGTGAAAGGGGTATAGTTGATGCACGAAAAGGAGGTATTGCAGATGTACGACAAGGGGTTTAGTCGTTGATGCGTGATAGGGATAAAGTTGACGTGTGATAAGGAGGTATTGTAGATGCGTGACAAGGGGGTTTTTTGTTGACGCGTGACAAGGAGGTATTGTTGATGCACGACAAGGGGGTTATTTGTTGACACACGACAAGGAGGTATTACATATGCATGACAAGGGGGTTTGTTATTGACATGTGACAAGAAGGTATTGTAGACACATGACAAGGGGGTTAGTTGTTGATACACAACAAGGAGGTATTGCAGATGCGCAACAGGAATTTTTTCTCTGTCATGCAACTTATACTGATGCATGAATTTATTCAGAATAATGGAAGGTACTAGTCCTCAGAATGCAAAGACCAAAAAGTAACTAAGAAATCTCAGAAGTCCCTATTCAAGTATTTTGGAAACTCTCTTGATATAGATATTACAACTACCAACAACCATATAGCTACCACCAGAAAGATTTAGAATACCGACTGTGTGGAAGGTAATATTGAGGTGGACATGCATTCTGCACAATATCAAACAAATGACACCTACGATAATATGCCATATCTTGAAGATATAACTATTGAGATGTAAGATCTTGAAGATATTCTTCCTGTTGGGGTGCAACCAGGAGTGTATCAAGATATCACACATACAAATACTCAACAAAATGGAACATAGAAATCAAATTCAAATTCTAGTTCATGAAAGAGGAAACTAGGTGATTGTGATATTGCTCAAAATTCTACTCAAAAAAGTAAAACATTGAAAATGAACAAGAATATGTGGACCATTGGCAGGACATACAAGTTTGATTGGGCTCCCAAATTTCTGTTTATCGAACCTGTAAAATCATCTAATTTAGAAGAAATCCCATCTGAATGTACATCTATAATATGTAAGTGGAAATTGGGAAAGCAACAAAAAATGCAAATGAAGCTGAACACTATAGAAAAACATTGTGGAAAACAATATTTGACTGTAATGGGGGTGGATGGCTAGAAAATCAAGACACACAAGTGGAAAACTGAAAAAGAATGCATGTATGTTAAATATGTAGTGTATTATGAAGCAGAACAGAAAAAACGTAGACATATCGTGGAAAAGGGAGGAACGATCACATCACAAATTGGTAAGATGAATCAAACAAATCTACATTCAAAAATCCTACAGTTCTCTAATTTATTTCACATACTAAAGAAAGGAAGACCGATTTCAGATTTCCTTGATTTCAAAGTTTGGTACCAATATAATGGAATGCCAAATGTACCTCAGTCTCATTGGTCTAAAAGTAGTGGATGGGAAATGGAAAAATGACTTTCAATGATAGAGAAGGAAGATTTGAAAGAGAATGTAAAAAAATCAAAGTTTATCTCTCTTTCAATTGATGAAGTGAAAACAGTTGACAACACTGCATGGGTATGTATCCACGTCTATACTTTAGAAAATCATATAATGAAACCTCATCTGCTGGGTGTTATGAAAATGGTTGAAAACTATAATGCCGAAAACCTACAAAAAATAGTTGTTTCTCATTTGAAAGATATTGCTAGAATGAATGATTATGAAATTGCTATGAAGTTGGTATGTGTTAGATCAGATGGTGCATCTGTCATGCAAGGTCACCAAACAGGGTTGTGTGTTAGATTACAAACAACAATGGCCCCATAGATGCTACCAATTCACTGTATGGTTCACATAATGAATTTATCGTATAAACTGGTAAACAACCACAAAAATGTTGCTAAATTAGAAGACCTTATAAGAGAAATTCATGCCTATATGGAAAGCAAACCAAAGTGATTTCTTGAGTTCCAGAAATTTGTAATTGGAATTATAGATGGAAAAAAACTTCTGAAAGATGTTGAGACGAGATGGATCTCTTTGTATGAACCTACATGCAGATTTCATGATGAGTATCCTTCGTTGGTTGGTTTCATGCACAAATATCGTCATGAAGTTGCTAGGGCGAAGGACTTGTTGTTCAGTTTAATTGATTTGGAGACATTTCTTACATTGGTTGGTATTCTTCCAATGTTATAGGAGATCAATACACTGATGAAGCATGCACATGGGAGATTAATCTATATTGTGGATTTTATATGGATGAGAAAAATGGTATGTCAAAGTCTTGATATCTTGTACTGTTCCCAAGATAGTTTTGATAGACCTATTTTTGAGAATTGGAAAGATTTATTATATCTTAAAAATCCCAATAACTATTTGATATTTAATATCCACAATCACCTCCGCATCACTGTTAATGGGAGGGACATACCACTGCACATTTTGAAAAAAATATCAAGATATTACAGGATCGAAACGAGAAGATGTTCCCATGACATGTAATCTCTTTGAGTCTGTTATAGTTGAAACAAGAATAAAGCTTTAAAAAATTTCAGAATCCTTATCATCATAAATTAGAGATCGTTTCTCCAAAGATAAAATTCTTGAAGCAATGGGTTTGATGAATCCTAATTTTTGGATTACTGAAGGTGGTCGTGTAGACTTTGTAAGAAAGAATTTCCATAAATCCATGGGTACAATAATGGAACATTTCACAAAGACTTCAGAGTTCAAGGGTATGGAAATCAAAGGTATACTGAATACTGATTTATTAAAGTTTCAATCAACAATTTTTGTAACAACAATGAGGAACTAATATAAAAATTTAGACGAACCTTCTGAAAGTGGTGCTATTACAAGGTTGTGGCGAGGAATCTATCAAATTTCTATCTTACAAGAAGACATCAATGAATATTTCAGATTATATGAGTTATGCCAAACAATGATTTTGGGGTCTGTGGAGGATGAAAGGGTTTTTAGTGCTTTATCATTTATAAAATCAAAATTGAGAAACAAGTTGGATAAAAATATGGAAAGTTGCATGAGGTGTTATGTATCTCACTACTCCATGGAAACCTTTCCTTTCGACAGAGCAATTGCGCTTTAGAATTCCCTTTGCAAAAGAAGATGTGTGAATAATACAACTACAAGTACAACTGTTCCCAATGATGAGAGTGGAATTGGTGTATCATCACACTCTACAAAAGAGAACATTAAGTTTGAAGAAGCTATTGATAATGGATTGTTTCAAATTTAAATAGGTATCTCCTTCACCTTACTTTTATTGTTTGTCACCTAAAATTTTGTTTCAACTCTTGTTATCATTAAAGATGTTACATGTATATATATTTATATTTATTTAAATACCATTATTTCATCTTTTGTTTTTGAAAACGTGGGTTGACATCCATCCGAGGAAGCTTGCACTTCTTGGGACTGACAATGTCAGGAAACTCACCCATCTATCTACTAATCCATTTCTCGTTTTAAGTTTTCTTAAATCAAAGATCTAGCACACTACGAAAGATGATTTCATAGCCATCTAAAACACTAGAAGTAACTTAAACCCTATCATATGACATTTCTTGATTTTTTACAGTTATGTTTAATTTATTTTTATATTTGCAAAATGCTTTGATATATTTTTTAAACTTTGTGGGATAAAATCACACAATCGAATTTTACAAAGAGAGGAAGATTTTTCCATATTATAAAATTCATAATCCATGATCCATTATACAATTCATCATCCACGATCGTGCTTAAAGATAAATCTACGTCCACATAAAATTCATCATCATCCATATATATCATATCATTATCATATCATAATCCTAACACTCCAATTATTAATAAATTCATCATAATCCTGACACTCCAATTATTATTAAAATAATTATTTATCTATTTTAAATGTGCAGAAACGTCTCTGTCCTAACACATTCCATTTTTTTTAAAACAATTATCCATTATCATCATTCATCATCATCTATATCCATTCTAATGTCATCATATCATTACAATTATAGAGAAGAATATTTTGAGAACGTTTAAATGTCTCTGTCGTACTACATTCCAAATTTTCTTAAGACAATTATCCATTATCATCATCTAGATTCCATGATCGTGCTTGAAGCTAAATCTTCGTCCACATACAATTCTTGATAATCCATATCTATGAGATTATGATTCTATTCTAATGTCATCATCCACATCTAATGCAATCATCATTACAAGTAGAGAAGAAACATAAACACCATATACAATATAGAAATTCTATACATAATATATATGAAGTTATAAAATTAAAGTTTATATAGTATTTCAAATTTTCAAAGGCTATCACATTCAAGTTTCAAATTTCAAATCCAGATAATAAAACTGAAATGCCATGACCATCACATTCAATGTTTCAAATTTTTAAATATAGATTCTATTTTTCAAGTTTCCACACTCAATAATGAAAATTTTCAACCCTCAAATTTTTGTAGCCCTTCCCACTCCTTTCCCCACTGGCAGAAATAATCCTAGAACTTATGAGATATTCTGCAACACTGTTTAGATTCTTTACAATTCTTTCTTCTTGCTTTGTCGTATCTCCATGGGATAGCAAATTTGGATCAGCAGATGCCTTGGTTTTAAATAAAATTTCAGGGTCAAAGCCATGCTCTTTAATTATCTGCTTTAGTGTATTGTTTTGTTTGTTAACCAAAATAATATTTTCCTTCAAATTCTTCATTGCGGATAAACTGTTCTTTGCGGTTTCTAAGTGAACTTGGAAAACCTTTGCTTGACTCTTTAAATTTTCATATTTCAACTGCACAACAAAAGTGATGTCAATTAAACATATTACTAAAATAAGAAAACTTAAAATTAACAAAATATATTATTTGAAAGTTATAATACTTAGGACCGCTCTATCTCTCTAGGCATTTGTAACTGCTACCAGATCCTTGTCCTTAGACCATTTGTTAAAATATGCTTGGGCCTCAACACTAATATTTTCCAATTTGTTTAATGTCTTATCCAAAATGTCATCTTTATAGTTGTTATATGTGACAGTCCCACTTCTTACTTGGGTAAGTAAGGAATCCATCTTCATAGGTTGATTCTAGACTGCAACGTATAAACTATTTCTTTGCCAATAATTTTCATAACGACTTATTATCTCATTGATTAGTACTTTAGCCATTCTCTCCCATTCTATGAGCTAACTGATATGAGGTAGAATAAACTCATCGACATGGGATTGACAATCATAACCAATTAAGTTCTCTAAAGGACAAGGTAATAACTATTCACCATCTATATCTGAAGAATATGATGTCGCCGGAGAGGTATGGGGGATTTCGGGTTGATCGAATAATACTTGTTTCTGACTTTGGATGGCCTCATCCTATTTGTGATAAAATAAATCAATATTCAAACAAATAAATCTAAAGTGAAATGTAATGAAAATTGAATAAATTATGAAAATCTTGTTGAGTCATTGCTATCAATGCCCAAGCAATCTTCATCTAAATCTATATTATTTAAAACCAAGAAGCTCGTTGCATTGGGCAAGCCGTCAAGTGAGAGGGTTGGAATTCAAAATTATGAGGCAATTTTTAGTGTCCCACAAGGGCCTAGATGAATTGGCATGCATTTACCAATGTTCTTTTTTCTTGATCCTCTAGTTGGCATTTTGAATATTCTTGGTGGAGGAGGGAGCGGTGCCGCTGTTTGTACAAAAGGCGAAGGACTGCAATGTGCTAAAAATTCAAGAAAAATCATATGAAAAACTATGAAATTAAATGAATAACTATTCAAAACTTGTACCTTTTTGTTATGGGATAGCTTATCGCGATGCTTGGGGTGGCCGTGTTGGAGTATTAATTGGTGGTTTTTGAGCTGTCTATTGTTGAGATTGCTGAGGTGGTTGTTGAGAAGACACAAATGCATGCGATTGAACTGAGTGAGTTGGGGAAGATAGTTGACTTTGAGAAGCATGTGTATGGTCCAAAGCCCCTGAAATTTCATCAACATACAATTGTATGTCAATTCAATATGGTAAAATTTAAATGGAAAAATGAAAATAAAAATTTGGAATTTGTAAATAATACATGTAAGGGTATTACTTCTCTGATGTTTAACGAATTCAAACAGTTGGCGGTTCAGAGATGAGTGAACTTCCATTTCAGATTGTGAATCTCCTGACACCTAAGCATATTGTTGGCCCCTTCCTCTTGATGCCGCCTTTTTTTGGGGAAGGGCCTCCAAAAATCTTCTCTACAAACAGTAAGTAGTTAATACCTATTGTCAGTCTAATGTCGAAATACAAACTTTATAGTTTATACCTATTGTTCTTGAAATGGAATTGAAAAATTCATCAATGCCTCGTCCATGCAAGTGGGAATTGGTTTGTTTTTTAAATTTCAAAGAGCCTCGTAATAAATTCCAAGGAGATAGTTTGTGGTGTGAATGACTAGTTTTTCTGAAAGCTTTGCATTTGTAATGTCATTTCTTTTTTTTTTGATAAAAAAGTACAGCAATAAATTTTTTGCTTTGTGATAGTTGCAAGAATGTATGCAATGGCCTAGTTTGGTATATCTATTTGCCGACCCTGAACAACTATTCTACCTTGAAAGAAGAAAATCATAGCAGAAAGAAAGTGGTGTGAAATTCCTTGCATATCCACACCATGTATGGATTTATTGACATGAGCTGCAAATGCCAAAAAACCGTTGGAATTAATATAAATTTGAATTATATCAAAATCAGAAACTGAATAAAAAATGACAAATGAAAACAATTTACACTTACAATCAACAAGGAAACCAAAATTCGATTCGAGGTATTTCTTATCGTCTTTAACGAGTGTTTCCTTTGTTGTAACAATGGGTAAATGTTTGAATGGGAGGCCTGTAAACCAATGAATATTAGCTGGGTTGATACCGAATTAAAACATTCAACCGTCATCCACAGTAACATCGAATAGGCCATCCTCTGTATTGTATGAGGAGAGAAGGTAGTTAAAAATATCATGGTCTGTTTCGAAATGGGGCATCTTAACGAGCCCACCAAACTCACATGCATCGATCAAATCCTTGTATTCCAAATTCATTTGTAAAACAATCTAGATGTGGGGGCACAAAGGGTTCTTGTAGAGTATCTTGCATGTGGATAGGGCTTATGGGTTGACTGGATTTTCCTCTTGATTTTTGTCTTGAGCTTGGGATGCACTTGTAGTCGCCATTGTAGTTGTCCTTGAGCTTGATTGTACCTGACCTGGATAATGGATTCCTATATACAAGAAAATTCAACAGTCAGAAAGTGTAAACATGAAAATGACTGACGGGAGGGTATTTATAGGACAAAACCAGGGTTTCGAAGGCTCGTTGATGTGTGTTAATGAGCCTTGTTGACACGCGTCAATGAGCCTTGTTGACACACATCAATGATCCTTGTTGATGCGTGTCAACGAGCCTTGTTAACGCATATCAATGAGCCTTATTGATGCATGTCAATAAGGCTCATTGACATGCGTCAACAATGCTTGTTGATGCACACCAACCAAACGTTAGTGTCTACAATTTTGCAGTCTCTCTAACTCAAAAAAAGCAGGCAAAAATTTAGTTCTAAAAAATTGGTAAATTCACCTTTCAGTGAAACCGGTTCTGGGGATATTCACCAGGTATTTTCCACCTCCAATTTCCAAGAGGTCTATTAAAATGAACCCTAGAAGACCATGTCGCAAATCATGGAGCACTGCCAACTGTTTACATAACTCAAGTGAAATCCATCTATCGCTTAAGTGGGGCATCTTGGAAACTTAAGTGGGGCATTCGAGAAACCAAAAACTATTAAGTATGTGAAATGATAAAATTGGATAAAAATACACCCATATACTTGAACTGCATTCCATGCCTCATCAGTTACTCTCCTAGATCTGAAATTAGGATTGAGCCTACAAATGACCTCATAGAAAAAGAAGTCGTTAACTTGTTTTTATTCTTTGAATTATCTTGGTAGGGCTAATTGTGGGTAATATTCATAAATGGGTTTATGAGTCACTGTGCCCACAATCCTTAACTTGGGAAAATTACCGCGTGCTACCATAACATATACAAGATAAGAATTCATCTTGAAATCAAGAGTTTGAATGGCATTGATTAATTGGAATTCAATATTGTTACTGATGATTTCAGCCCAATCGATCAAAGTATCTGGCTTTCCAGTTTCAATCACCCTTAAGAAATAATACTTCCATGTATAAAATTATTTAGAATTCCTTTCACCATTAATTCTACAAAGCAACCGACTGATGTCATCATCCTCCTAAATTGAATCAGATCTCACAATTGCTTTAGGAAACCTAGAAGCTTGTTTTGATTCCTTTAAGTAGTGCGAATTCATAATCTTCACGTCATATTTTGTTTTACTCTTCCAATACCCACTAGTTTTTTCCATGTTAATACTTAATGCATTTGGAATAGTATGGATCTTCAAGAATAAATTGAAGAAATGAGTATCTAGCCTTGTCACCAGGTCACCTGCATAATTCTTAACTATTCTAGTTTATGGATCATAATGTTTCACACACTCTAACACAAACTTTTGAAACTGACAAGTAATTGGAAAACAATTACCTAAATTAGATTGCTTCGAGTTAATGATTTCATCAAATATTTTTGATCCTTGGCCTTGGACCTCTTTACTAATTCAATCACTGATACATGACCCATGTCAATATCTCCAATTTCAGATAGCTTAGATGAGATACAAGACTCCACAAGATATCCCTTATACTCATATTTCATCTTATCCTCCTTAGGTTTGGATTTTCCCTTTCCTTTCCTTGCTTTGTAAGTCTCTTTGGTTTCCAAATTTGGGTATTCTATAATCACAACAGTTCCTTCTTCTTCCCCTGACCTGTCACTTACTTCAATTGGCTCTTCTCTTATTTCAGACATATGCTCTTTTCCCTGTGACCAATGTGCTCTAAAAACTAACAACTCTTTCTTCTCTTAAATAATGATAATTAAATCAATACACACTTAATTTAATTGCATGTATAGATTTAGACTTAATTTCCTCATGCAAACACATTAAAATCATCCTAGAAGTCAAGTTCTAGGCTAGCTAGAAGTGTTTGATTGAAATAGTTCATTCTGCAGTTCATTGTGGATTTTCAGGGTATAAATACTCAAGTCTCATAGTTAACAAGCATAAACAATTCAAATCAGCATAATGAATAGGAAGTATTAATATTTTGATTTACCACAATGAACAAGAAGTAATATCTCATCGGTTCACGACAAATCATTGAAAAAGTAGAAGTAATTCATTTTACTGCAATGCAAAGGAAGTAACAACAATGTAAATCAACATAGGACTAAGCAAGCAATGGGTGCTTGGTTTAGCACAAATCAAATAGGAGAAAAAATAAAAAATTTGACTCACTCACTATAATATAAATAAGTAACAAGTAGTCGATTTGATGCAATGAGTGTAAGAAGTAATGACAATATAAATAGACATTATGAATATGATTTACGGTGATCTCTTATTACTTTACTTATTTTATAAAAATAAGTAGAGCATATCAAAATTGATGCAGAACTAGGGGTATGTATTTTTGGCCTATCCATATTACTTTACTTCTGTTGCAAGGGTAAATAAAGCATGTCCAAATTGATGTAGAACTAGGGGTATCTCTTACAATTATTTCACATTACTTTACTGATGTTATAAAAAATAAGTAAAGCTCGTTCAAATTGACGCATAACTAGGAATGTGTTTTATGGTCTTTTCATTCTACTTTAATTTTTTCACTAAGAACAGTAGAAGATAGTCGAATTGACACAATGAATGGGGGCATCCTTTGTGGTGATTTCATTTAACTCTTCTTACGATGAAAATAAATAAAAAATTCTTTTGATTCAATGTAAAGTGAGTAAAAGGATTGGATGAATAAAGGTAATGCAGATCAACGCCATGGACAGTTAGCAAAAAATGCTCATATCAACACAAAACAAAGAAGAAATGGAGGTCTGTGGTTTTCAAACATTACTTAACTTCTTCGAAATGCTAGGGAAGCAGAAGTAATCTTAAACATCAAACAACCAAGAAGAAAACTAACATAAATAAGAAGACACATACCTAGGGCAAGACTAGAGTTTTAAAATAGCAAAAATTCAATGACATTTCTTTAAGAGGTAACAAAAGATTCAACAAAATATAAAACCCTAATCCTAATTAATTAAAACGCATTAAATTTTAACCATTAACCCTAGAAAAATAGAAGAACACTAACACAAAAGGAAGAAACACAAACTAAACCTAAAACACAACACAGAGGAAAGAAAAAAAAGAAAAGAAAGGAGAAAAATAATCTACTAACCTTTCCTGTAAATGGATTGGAATCAATTTATGCAAATTCTTCTTCAATCGATCAGTGGAAGTCACTCAGGGTCTGGAAGGTCAATAACTTCTCTCTTCTTCACAAGAGAATGCATGGATCCTAGGTGGAATTACTCAGGTTTTTTATATTTTCCACATCATTAAATGCTGATCGTATAAGTGCCACGTCAACCCTCTCTTTTATGTGGATTTTTGAGATTACTTTACTTTATAATTTTTAAAAGAAGTAAAGCAATCCCAATTTGTCGATAACTTAAGTAATTAGTTATGCGGATTTTAAAGATTACTTTACTTTATAATTTTAAAAAGAAGTGAAGTAGTCCCAATTCACTGATAACTTAAGTAATTAGTTATGCGGATTTTTGAGTTTAATTTACTTGTTTTAACTTAAGCGAAGTAAAGCTATTTGGATTCAACACAATGAAAAGACTAAGTAGTGGGGTAGGAGTTTAGTGCATAGAATGAGCTTAGTTCTGTGGTGTTTAGGAACTACTTTACTTGTATTAATAATAAAGTAAGTAAAAGCATATGATTTTAGCACAATGAATAGAATAAGTAAATCACTTTGAATTTAGCGCTAAACTAAGGAAAGTTGAGTTAGTTATGTGGAATTTAAGGACTAATTTACGTGACCAACAAAAGCACATCAAAACAATGTAGATAAAGAACTCTATACAAATTGGTTTTTCAAATATAGATAGATTGTTACTTTGAAGTAAAGAATTTTGAGAAACCTGATAGCTTAGGAGAGAAAGTTTTTGGTTTTCTGAGGATTTTCAGGGAATTTCAAACACATGAATAGTTAATAACTCACCCCTCAAGCAACTTCCTGCAACTCCTTGAAGAATCATCATGCACTCCTGCAACCCAGATGAGTTAAGGGAACAACCTATAGACTCTGAACAATAACCTATAGCCATAAACAAATATGAACACAACTCATCACAAGTCCCAAAAACTTAAAATTTTCAAAGGAGTGCCCTAATATTTATAAAATAAATCTTGGGGACACCATGCTCAAATCATTCAATAAAATGTTTCTAATGCACAACCTGGTTATTCCTTAAACACTTCAGACCTAGCTTCTTTATATCAAGATATGTAGATTCAAATCTGTCAAATTTAGCAAGCTACTTCACGCTTCTCTCCATCTCTTGACTCCTCCTTACTCCTTCATACCCCTTTTGTACCCACCATTTCCACTTATCAATTCCCTTCCAAAATTTTCACCCCTAAGTTTCCCATATTTAATGGCCATGCGACCCTCAAGAGCATCTTATATCTTTTCATGTGGAATGTTTTGATTATGCAAATGATCATAACTTACTAGCTAAGCTATTTCCTTAGAGTTTACAATATTATGCCATTTTTTGGTTTTATGATCTACTTATTCACTCAGTAACATATTTTACATACTTAGTTGATGATTTTATCACACATTTTTCTATCAATATCGACACCAAGATATCCTATGCTCAACTTACACAAATTAAACAAGGATCTAATGAGTGCTTAGTTGACTGTGTGTTATGTTATAAGAAAAATCTAGCTAAGATGACCAATGTACTCGCTGATTCTGAATTGTAAGATCTTTTTTTCAAAGTCTTTTACCTCCACTACAAGAGAGTATTATCTTTGAGACCTCTCCATCTTTTGATCAATTATGCCATACTCTCAAATTACGTGAAAGAAAAATATTATATATGGGAAAACTAAATTATTATGACAATGCTTCATATTCATCCTCCAATCAGTTTCAAGGAAAATCTACTTTCAAGCCATCTCTTAAGCCCACTGAATCAAAAGCTACTATTAATATTGTATCTACACAAAAAAAAACTTCAATTTCAACCCCCAAAGTGTACATTTACAAAATTGCCTTATGCACCTTGCTTCTTATTGCCACAACTTATCAAAAGCAATCTTATTACGCTTCCACCACCACTCAATCTTGATCCTTCTCACCCATGTGGCTGTAATTATGATTAAAATGTTAGATGTGATTATAATCAATGCGTTGGGCACTCCACTGATCGTTGTTTCAAACTTGAGAATCTTATTCAATATCTCATTGATAATAATGCAATTGATCTGCCTAAGCCATCTACATCTAAATTGGTCAATGAAAACAAAAATCTCAAAAATATTTAACGACCCATTGCCTAAGTATGATGAACTAGCTACCGATTATTCAACTAATCATATATATTTCTTTGAGCCCCCTCCTTCATCAAGGCCTCTTGAATTTCTTGTCGCTACTACAGATGCATCACCACCACTCATTACATTCTTAAATCATGATTACCGTGCTACATTTACTTGTGATTCATTATAAATAAATTCCTCTATTGGATCATATACTACCAATAACACCATGATCCATCCATCGAATCATATCAACGGATGCTCTATTGCACTCCTCATGGCTATCAAACGTCTAATATCTAATATATCATATTAGGTTCCCAATTATTTTAGCTACATCAAGCTTCTGGTTACATTTGGGCCTCTTACCATGCTTGTGTCATTTGATGTGGCATATTCAATCATAGGCTGTGACATACTCTTAGGTATTTATTGGCTTTACACCACCCAAACCATTCCTTCCATGAATCATTTATGCCTTAAGTTAATTCACAATAAGCAAATTATCACTCTCAAAGGTGTTCCACCAAGCATACCACTGCCTCTACCTCCTCTTGATGACATCCTTCCACTAGTTTCAACATCTGGGCCTCCTAGGCATCTCAAATATAAGGTACATTCTCTATCTAGATCTCCTCTTCATATGTGGCATACTTCACAACCTTACCATCATCATCAGTCCACTAGTCCACCTCATTGTCCTAACTCCCCTACTTGGGAAGCCCCTTCACATAGGTATTCACCATCTCCTTTACCTCATAAGTCTCCTTCATATAGGTGCTCACCACATCCTTCACATAGGAGTTCACCACATATGTTTCCTTTACTTGTACATCATCACTCTCATACACCACCGACCTTAGAGCATGGTGACATACCTTTATCTCCTCGAAAATTGGGTGGAGGACTCTTTCCCTTCATTCTTATCGGATAACCTACTCTTCATCACACATTTGGTGGGAATCACACTTACCCCTCCATCCTATTATCATCAGATGTCTATCATTTCTACTACTACGTGAGCCATGCTTCATATTTGATATTTATAATAATTCTTACACACCTTGATACACAAATTATATCATCATTACCCTATGACGCACTCTAGTTCCATAGTTCATATGCAACTGCTGAGGGTATGAATTTGAAATTAACCTCACCGTCTTTCACTCTTTACACTCTATGTTCATAATATATCTTTCTAGCATACATTCTCAAACAAACCATTTCTCGATGGCACACTCTCATTCTATGGTTCATTCCTGACTATTGAGAGGGATTTTATAAATGAACCTCATCTCATAAACACCCATTGGGTGACACGCTTTCCCTACCATCTTCACACATTGTATACCATCTCATCACACAAATAATATTTGTATATCTTGGTTGTATTCTACTCACATGTAAACTTTGTTTTCCATGCTAGACAGATACTTAGTATGTCAATATATTTTCTATATATACGCGGTCACTTGGTCTTTTGAGGTGAATGAAAATTTCTTATAGAACTCTACACACTATAATGATGCTTGGCACTGTACCTTTTACTAGTCCCACCAAGGCTCCTAGGGCATCTAATTTCTACTATCACATACTACACAGGTTTTATTGCTATATTATTCACTATTTCTCACTATAGTCACTTTACTTTACATTGATCCATACATGCTTTAATATACTTTATATCTTTTTAACATGATAACAGGTGCTTCATGCGTAACATTTTCTTTACAGGACTATATGCCACCATGGTTATCTGACACATTTTACATAATCTCAGAGCTACAGTAAAAGTTTACATACTACAGAAATAACATAGGTTACAGTCATAGAAAAGGCTCAAAATTAGACACTGGTGCCCAAGATTAGATAGTACTGCCTAGGTGCTAATATCCTAGGTGTGCATACAGTCACTTTATCATATCAATATAGCTCACAGAAGTCTACAGAGCAATTTTACAGTTACATAAACAATCCTACAGTTACATAATGCATTTTATCTCCTTCAATCAGAACAACCAACTTTAATCAGAACTAAATTAGGACGTACCATATGCAGTGGTGCTTATGAGGGTAGAGTCATGGAAGCAGAGTAAAACTAGAAATCTCTCCCTAACACTTGATCTTGGTGTGATATTGTCCAAAAGACTCACACTTAGCGTGAAATTGCCCAAAAACTCACTCTTGGCATGAGATCACCCAAAAAACTTGCTCTTCACAAAATTTTTAGAATACTTTTCTATCCTTACACTCTTTTACATCAAGTTTACACTTTCCTTTACTACTATTTTTTTAGACTTTTATATACTTATGCATAATTTAATCATATTTTTCATATACACTACTTTACTCTTTTTCTCTTCTTTTACAGGTCCATCGTTAATACATGATAACAAATAACCCACATCAGAAAAATAAAAATTCAATAATATGTATAAATAACACATGCACTTCACCCCTAGGGTCACTTTCCTTTCCTAGTCTCCATGCTTCACTTTGCACTCATTCCACGCTTCATTTGTCTCTTTTTCATGATATCTCCATCACTCTCTATAGGATCATAAGGTACACAATTTCTATCTACTTTATGTTATCGATTATTCACTCAAAAACATAGTGGGGAAATGTAGACACAAAATCACGCACTTGGGTACATTTCTAGGTCATAAAAGCATACTAGCATTTAT
This sequence comes from Taxus chinensis, assembly GCA_019776745.2. Taxonomy (NCBI): domain Eukaryota; kingdom Viridiplantae; phylum Streptophyta; class Pinopsida; order Cupressales; family Taxaceae; genus Taxus; species Taxus chinensis. The sequence continues at coordinate 90,431,739 of CM034152.1, forward strand.
ATGATACCTATGCAAGAAAACTAGTGATTGACAACTATCTTTGTCCTCTTTTCTCTATTTCTTTCTTTCTCTTTTGTCTTACACACCCTACAACCTAGTCATAACTTTAATTTTTTATCTTTCATGGCTTTAAACACCAGTTCCCAGCCATGAAAAAAAATCCTAGGCACTCCTATCCCTTGGGCGACCCCGACCCTTTTCTTATCTTACTCACTCCTTTTGGGTCTCTTTTACATTTTTGGCTTCTTTTTCACTTATGGGTCAGCCTTGTAGTTGTCAATTATGAAATTCAAACAAAGGAATCATATAAATTAATTTTTATGTTTCCAAAATGAGGGACCAAGCTCTAAAAATTACTATTACCACCTAATATTGCATTCAAAACGGCACCTAAATCACTCCAAATTATTTATCTAGCATCCATTCAAGGGACAAGGGAATACAACTCTACATACAATACATAAGAAGGGGAAGTTTATTCTAATTTATTCACACATTTGCATCTTCTAGAAATTTTAGCCTGCTATTTACTGCATCTTGCATAAGGGCATCCTAGGGATCCATTTCTACACACACACACACACACACACACACACAAACTACATGGAGTTTGAGATGTAGTGTAGCACTTAGTTGTAAGTTCACTCAATCAAGTGATCATCGGAATCGGTTCGACTCCCCATTCCACATATTTTTTGTTATATTTGATGTGGTTTATGGGCTTGTGCAGGTGAAATTATATTTTACATGTTACATGTACCTTTGTTATTTAAAAAACAAATATCAGGTTATCAATAGGAAATATTTGTGACACTCATGCGAGATAGTAAAAATTGAATTCTGACCATTTGTGCAGTCACGGGTGCACAATAGTAGTTTGCAGTGCCCACGTTCCCTTTCCCTAGCATGAGTGCCCATGTTCAGCTTTGTTCGTGGGTTACAAAATTTATACTAAGCATTTATGAACCTTTTCCCAACCTGTTCAACACTTCTCCCTATCCAGATCAGTTCCAAATTACGTGTAAATCAGCTATGTCATCTTATCTCTCCTCTTTGCTTAGGGTGTTTTACTTTTACATGTTTATTTTCTTGTGTAATATTATAATTTAGAATTTGTATATCATTTTTTACATCAGTTACTTTATAATAGGGTTTAATAAATTAAGTTTTGTTAAATCACACACTATCATTCAAACGAGCTCAATCGACTACAAAATGACATTTAGAAAAGGTCATCAAATCACTAAACATGAATTATGTAACTTCTAACACATTCACCTATATGGTGATGAAGACACCACAAAAATACCCATTACACTTTATAACATTTCAACACAATACCAAGCCATCCCATTATCCAATCAAATCACCACTTCCAGAATTAATCTACATCTTAACACTATTACAATCACTATGACATTCCACAACCCTTTCCATAATTTAATCAGTTAATCAAATAAATAAATACTCAATTATCATAACTCACCATCCACTCATCTTCTGTCTAGAGACCTAATACAAAATCAAAGGCTCCCATGATGGACCACTTATGTACACATCCCGCTGAAGTTAATCACTTTTTATTTGAAACATTTAATGTAGCTTTAAATAATTATGAAAGAAATGGGAACCATAAAGCAATTGTGCTTACAGATAATAAAGTATTACATTTTGGATGATAGTAAATTAGTAAATATAGGATTACTTAATTATAAGATCCCAATGTACTTAGATAACATAAGTACCACCTTTAGGGAGAGATTAGTTATAATACAGATTTGATATGTAACTCCTCTAGTGACTTTGTAATGTCGGATATGTTCTAATTTTTTTTGTTGAAACGTCAAGTCGATTAGGATGATACCATCCTTAATTGACACATAATGGTCCTGTGAATAACCTAAGTGAGATGATTCCCCATGTGTGAGACAAATTCACCTAATTAATGGACTAAAGGGTGAAAAATGTCACTCACATAAGCCAACTATGCGCACTTGCATTTTGTTTTAACAATCTTGTGAAGTTTGTGTCATGCTGTGGTAGCACGTTTTTCCGTTGCGGGAATTGTTATAGAGTTCTACAATTATTCATGGAAGGAAAATATTGTTGTAAAATCAGCCTTGATCATAGAGCTGACCAATGTGAACAATAAAGCGATATAATATTGTTTCAAATACACATATTATATGGGGGCCTAATGAGGTGACACCCATTGAGTTGATTAGGAATGGTTTGATTGAATCCATTACTTCTGACTAAAAAATCTAAAACATAGGTGTATGAACTTCCATAATGGATCATGATTAAAATCTTGGAGATATTATGTAGTGTTTTTGGGATTCAAAATCTTATTTGAAATGGTACTTGAATACCATACTGTATGCATTGATAAAGTTTAATAATTTATCCAATCCATTTTAGTGGACAACCAAATAGAGGAGGGAAGATCTCTTCCAATTGGAGTGTGTTTAGAGAATATTCAAATATTATTAAGGGAATCCCCTCCCCATGTTGGCAAAAGAATTCATCCAAGACCTTCCACTTGGAATAATATGGATAGATAGATAGAAAAGATCCGATAGTGGTTTTTGGAGATTTCATGAAGAGAAAGGTTTTCTATGAAGTGGTGTTGGTTTGTACTTTCCCATTCATTGTGACTTCAGTTAGCTCACAGTCATGGCAAAAATAGTTAGAGTCACATTTTTTCTTGCATGTGGATGTAATCAATTTCTTTTTGGAGATATCATCTTTGTGTATTCTAAAGAGGGAAAAAAGGCCAGGTTGATATTTTGTTTTTGGAGCTGAAATTTTGGAACTCAGGAAAATTGATTTCAGTCAAGGGTTTGAGAGAAAATCAGCCATTGGATTAAAAAAAATGTGGACCCAAAATGTTTTCTGTAAGTAAAAGTGACTTGTCTCTTCATAGTCTTCTCTAGGCTAACATTGATCTAATAAATGGGTTGTTATCTCTTTAGTAGGTTGTACACTAAGTGAATCTTTTTTTTTAGAAGTCTATAATGTGAACCAATCTGTGAATACATTATGGGTTTCGCAATTCTAGGTTCTATCAATAAAAACATATGGTTGATTTTCTTGAGTATTATCTGCTAAGACTGCTATATGCTGAAACACAATTTTCTATTAATGTGTGGAATAAAGTGATATTGTGGGACATATTCTCTCTGATTTCCTACAATAGCATTAGACTAGTTGTAATATTGACATTCTAAATCAATTTGGGCTATTTTATTTTTCAATTACAGCTGAGTTGTATTGGGTTACAAAGGAGTAGAACTGAGTATTCTGGTTTCTCCCTGATTCTACCTTGATTCTTCCTTCAAGTTGGGTGCATTATGATTTCTCACATGATTTTTAATAGTATTTGTGAAAAAATATGGCTTAGCGTATTTGTCAAGTGAATTTCCATCATATGGTGAAGTCATTATGACATTGTGTAAATATTTTATACTTTTGCTAGAAAGTAGCATGGCTGTTGGGTTTGGATTATAACCCTTTGAAAAATACTTGGGTAGTTTTAACTCTGTTATGCATGTCCATTCCTATAAATGAACACATGGTTGTACCTGATTTTCATTTTGAATGGAAATATTTACCTTTTGATGATTCCTTTATAAATTTTCAACTCTGTCTGGTATTCTTCTTGTCCCTAGCGGGTGATATTTCAAATTGATAGATTAAGTAGTTGAGAGTCCTATAACTTAGCATGTTTTACTAATTCATATCAGTTGTTAAAGATAAATTTGGTGATGCAATATACATGTATGCTAGGTGTCTCACATATTTTGTTCTTGCAAGTATTGACAGGGTTTCAAAACTGATTGAGACCCATAACATAGTTTCGATCTTGTTCTCTCCGTAACCAAACCATGCGTTCTTTTCTCTCATGCCGATTTGGTGATACTTGAAAATGGACTAAGTTGGTTGAAGTCTGTAATGTCTTGTAATTAAAGAACTTGGTTCAAAATGAAAATTTATAATCCTGTTGAATGTATGATTAATGGTTTGTGAACTATACCTATTGGCATGAAGTAAGGAAGATAATCATTAATTTATATGCAGTCCTTGTTTTGGTCAATAGATGCTTGAAACCTTCTTGCTTAGAGACATTTGAGCTAATGTTAGCTGGATACCTCATCCATATATAGTATATATAGCTCACCCGATATATATATATATATATCATATGCCCTCCTGTATGTTATGTATGTATTAGTATGTATAGTATGTATGTTCATCATATGTGTATAATTAGGTATAACCATTAATGCTGATGGATCAATGGGGAAAGATTATTTCTTATCGTTAGTTCAATAGTTCAACAATTTATATTTTCCCGAAGATACCTCATGACTCAGAGGGTTGGATCACTTAATCTATGCAACTTTTTAGTTTGAAGAATACATATTCAGTTATTGGATTTACCATCATTAGTTTAGCCATATTTATTTCATTACAAACCATAATTAATTACAGTGGAAAATGACAAGGGGATACATTATGACAATTATTTTCCAGTGAATTCTATACTATAGACATTTTATGGATTCAATACCCTATATGGATGAACCTTTTCATGGTATGAGACTCTAATCTGCAACTCCTATGTTGGATGTAATACATATTCACTATATATATTTTGTCGGGTCATGCCATACATGTATGTGTGATAAGCTTAGCTATGTTAATGAAGCATGAAAAATATAACCTCAGTAATTCCATGATATAACTAATCTACACTAAACCATCATGATAAGAGATAAGCAAGAACACTTCTATCATTGCATAACTTAGATTAAATCTAAACTAACATGATAAATCTACTCTCTACTCTTTAGATCACTAATCATAAGTATTGAACCTAAGAAGATCAACTAGCAATCAAAGGGGTGATTAGTTTGTTTATGATTTCTCAAGCTTTCAAGAATGGAGTCTCACCATTAATGGCTACAAGGCCATATGGTTCTCTCCATATTAGTTAAACTTGGATTATGGATGCAAATGAAGGTATTAGCTCAAGATCAATGGAGGAGGTAAGCTTAAGATCAAATGTCTAATTATCTTAAAGATAATACGAATGAAGATCTCAAAACAAGATTTTCTTAATGTTATTGAGGTATCCTAAGAGTGAAGTTGTCAGGTTGAATGGGAAGGCTTAACCTTGTATTTATAGTTTTCTACTGGGGAGAGTTTGGGACTCTTGGGTGCATGTGGAACTAAAGTTAAGCCAAAATAAATTTATGATTAGGAGTGATAAACATGCTTTGGACTAGTTAAGCTAGGTTTAGGCTAATTAAACTTGATTCACAAGTTATAAGAGACTCATTGAGAGTTGGGAGGAGTCATATTAACAAAATGTGACTAATATATAGCCTAGGAAGCTTGTAAAAGTTGTGTAAAGAGAACTAGAGAGGTTTTGAATAGTTGAAAGGAGAAATGTGTAGTTAGTAAGAGAGATATTATCCCAATTAGCTGATTATAGGAGTAATACGACTGAAAGAGTGTCATGAATGGGCATCTGAGAATGGAGTGAAGTAGGGTTGGTTAACAAAGTGTCATTAATTGACTGAATTGGAGGAAACGCTTGGCATAAGTGGACTTTAGGTGTCTACATTTTCCCCTCTTTAGGGTGGCATAAGTGTCATCACTTTAAAGATAGTAGAAAAGCATAAAGAAGTAAACAAATTTAAGGGGTAGGATAAAAATTAATAGAATAAAGGATTCCTTCTCGAGTGTCGATGGGGTGATGAAAGAGGTCGATCAAAGATAAAAAAAATGAAGGAAATAGATAGATAAGAAGAGGGAAGTAAGATAATATAGAAGTAAATGAGCATGATGAAGGTGGAATTAGGTAACATCCATCTAGTTCCTTGTAAACAACTTATTTTTCATCATATTGCTAATGATCTTCATCATCGGTCCTTATTAAAAAATAATGAAAAAACGTGTTGTGTGACATGAAAATTCATATACAAAAAAATGTCCATTACTCGAAACACCAACTCCATGCAACATACAAAATGCAATGCAATATAAGAAAGTAAAATATGCCTAACTCCATACAACATACATAATGTAATGCAATACGAGAAAGTAAACAAGCTAACCTAACAGAGAAACATAATGTAATGTTTTTTTATCCAGATTCAGTTCTAAACTATGTGAATTAACGAAAAGGGTTGATGATGGTGCCCCAAGCAATGATACATACAAGGGGATGAAGGAAACTTGGGTCAAATGAAATATCAATCATGCACTATTAAACAGTCCCATGAAAATCGTTGTTCCCCAAAGTATAGACATAGAAATAAAACCATATTTGTTATTTGAGGGTAGATCAAGATGATCCGTAAGTTGTGCACATGATGGGTGAGAACTAAAGAATGACATTTTTTATGACAATTTTTTATTTATAGAAGTTTTCTAAAACATATTTGAATGTTTTGATTTTTCTAACATATTTGAATGTTTTTGTGATTTTAAATTTTTCTATGAAGTATAGGAAGAAGAAGTTTTTTGAAAAGACCAATATAGATGGGACAAGGGTTAATTCCAATCATGATAGAAAGTGAACGATATTCAAATGTTAATGGGAGTATTCAAAGGAAAATTCTTCACTCGCAGAGGTTTTATCAAGGCCAATAGTAGGTTTCAATCATGATTCCCGTGTTAGGAAGGAGCGATACCCCAATGTAAGTTGACCAAGAAACCACATGATAGAAAGGAGTAGAAGATTGTTTTTGTGAAAGTGGACAAATGTTGTCTGCAAATATGGAAAAAATGAAATCTTATACACATGGATGTTCTGAAGGAAGTAGAAAAATAACATGTGAGGGATTATGAATGTAGGTTAGAAGCCTCTCGATGAAGAAATGATTAGCCAAAGGCATAAATCGTAAGACAAGATACAAACTAGAGTAAGAGTCTGAACAAAGTCCAAAAAAAGACACTTGGTAACAGACTAATGTTGTTTACTCATAGATATCTAATGTGTGCATGTGGAAATTAATTACCTCTTTAAAGGGAGATTTGATAGACAATCAAGTGAAGACACACTAGCCAATGTATAGGAATCATATTGATTTTGAAAGGTGTTTTATGAATGGAAGGTGGAAGGAGAGTCGTACATTACTCTACTGCTATCCAAGCATCCATATCCCCTGATGGATATGTATTTTATTCTACTTGCAACATTTCTCTACTTCCATTCAGGAGTCCATAGTGTTGGTAGAGATATTGGAAATACCCCAAGAGAGATTTATATATCAATTGTCTTTTGCTTTGTAGCTTTTAGTTTTTTGTTCTTTTATTGATTGATTGACTTTTTGCTTTCTGGAAAATTATTTCAGCTCTCTGGATTGTTTTTGACAAGGGGTTAAGAACCACTAATGGCTTGATGGAAGGAGGTGGAAGTGATTGTGATGAAGAAATTTTATAGTGTCAAAAAATATGTCCAAAATTTCTTCGCAACAAGTTTATTAGGATGTTGATAGTGATAATCTCTAAGAGGTCAGTCATTCTTTAATTTACCAAGGTGATGAAAGACCAAGATCAAATGGATACCATAGAGATAAATGTCACAAAATTCCTATGAATGATGCTAACCAAAATATCATTGAAGGGATGAAAATGGTAGATGAATTGCAGAGGAATGAAAAGAAGGGGAAGAAAGAACATCCATGTGTATGTAATACATGATTACAATGCATGTTCGTTTACCTTAGATTTTTTGAAATGTTTTCTCATTTTTTTGTATTTTATGTTTTATCAAAGGTGGGATCAACAAGGTCACTCGACGTGATAAGATCCAACAAAAATGTTCATGATTTCCTTGATAAGGAGAGTAAGCATGTTTGTTTATCAAGAGTCATATTATCTCTTCAATCTTGATGATCATGGTAAGCTCATATTCAAATGAGTGACTACATTTTATCATGAAACACAAATTTTATAAGTGGGAGATTATGTTCCCTATCCAGAGGTTTATGCACTTTGTGCACCATACATGACATTTGAGTTGTGCATTCTTGAATCGTGTTTGATTTTAACTTTATGGTTGTTTGACTTGTTGGGAGCTTTAGAGCTCTTAGAATTTTTGACCTGAGCTTGATGAAGAAACCATTTGGGCTTCTTATAAGCTAATGCATGGCTTGTCTGATCCCGAGAAGTGGGAGAAGAAAGCAAACATTTATGATTGACGATAGGAATGAGATAAATGATGGTGGGATTACCCCAGTCATTGATAGAAGAATAATGTGATAGGTGAAAAGGATACAGTCCAAGAATTGAAGAGGATGGGCTCCTAGGAGGTGAGCCACTTATAGAAGATGACAAAGGGATGCTAGGATATGGATCTAAGATGGAAGAAATTGGGCTACGAGGACATGACCCAAGAATAGAAGATGATGGGATACCCAGAGGTGTCCCATATATAGAAGAGGATGAAGGGCTACTAGGACGTGGCCCAAGAATAAAAGGTAATGGGTTACCCCATGGTGAATCACAAATAAAATATAATGGAGGGCTATTAGGACATGGTCACAGAATAAAAGAAGATGACGAGGGACTACTAGGGGGTGACCCACAAGTAGAAAATGGATACTGATGGTGGCCCTAGGATAGAAAAAAGATGATGCAGCTACTAGAACATGGCCCAAGAATGGAGGATAGTGGGGTACATGGAGAAAACCCACTAATTAACAATAGAGGGCTACTACTATGTGGCGTAAGACAAGATAAGGATGGGCTACCAGGATGTGGCCCATACATAGAAGATGACAAATGGGATACCAAGAGGTAATTCAAGATGTGATTGTGATTGAGGAATTGTGATAGATAAAGAATGATTGGGTAATGAGAAGATAGGGCCATGGATCAATGTCTAGACCTCACATCTCATCATGCTCAGAGGAAGGTGAAGATGGAATAATAGAAGAAGAATCAAGTTCCATGACCTTAGAACTCTTCTTCATTGTTCTGATAAAAGGAATCAACTTCTTCCTCCCCATATGCGTGAGCGTATCAAGTTCTAGAAAGAATCCTTGTTTATAATCCTCTAGAGGGATATATTCAAGTAGTCTGATTGTTCCTTCATTCTAAGAAAAATCAAGCAATAGAGGTTGTTGTTCTTCGACCATAGGAGGTTGAATAGAAGAAACGAGTTCAACAAGTATGGAAATTTTAGAAGATGTGTGATGATGTAGATGAGGGGAAGGCCTGACCTTATCATGTCCATAAAGGAATTGGATAGTGTATCGTAAAGATATCATAGCCCATCATTTCTTGTGAATTGTTATACATGGATGCAAACATAAATCTTTAGAAGATGGATAAGGATATTGTTAGACATGGTTCAAAGGGCTCAAGGTACCAAAGAGGGATTTGATTCAGATTGATAGAAAAGATATGACTCACGAAGAGATAAAATGGATTTACCTATATGATGATATAGTGTTAGAAAGACTATAGGAATTGATTCTGACATCTGATATTGTGATGTAGGACTCGTGGGATGACTTACTATAAGGACTTCGAGTCACATGAATCCTTGAAGAAGAAATAATTCGTTGAGGTGACTGAAGAAAGAGGTTGCGATGCGAAAAATGAGGACCATGACTTGGGAGTCATACTTAGATGATTTATTTGAAGAACTTTGATTCACATGAGATCTTCATAGGAGGAAGGGGTCATTGAGGCAACTGATAAAGGAGGTCTATGAAGAAAGGGAGGACCGCGACTTAGGATTTGATTTAGAGGATTTTGAAGAAGGTCTAGTTTGGATTAGACTCATGACATATGGAAAATAGTTGAATAATAGTTTGGATCCGAATAATTTTCATTTGAGAATATCAGATGGAAGAGTAGGGGGAACCCAAATAACAATTTGGATCATAAGCATCCAAACCATACCACCAACTATGAGATGAAGGTGGGGAATAGGGTACCCTAATGCGCTTTACAATGCGAAGAACCAAATGAGGTTTAGTCGTAATGGGCATATTTTGATGTGAATGCCTAAACCTAGGTTTGTATTATTGTAAGTGTGAGGAACCACAATGATAGTTAGTCATTGTTGGCGTCGTTTAGGTACTAAATGCCTAGACCTAGATAGTGTGATGGAACTTATTCAAAGTGAAGGAATTTCATGTCGATTTAGGGAAGCATAATGACATCCAACTAGAACATTTTATAATAGATTGGGGATGTTTGTGTGATTCTCCAAATAAGATCTAAGGAAAACATACATCGTAATGACACAATTTCCATGATCTAATCAAGGTTTGGAATAATTCATTGTGTAAAGGATCAAAGAATCTAAAACGACTGTTCCTAGACAAAAAGTGTACAAGATGAATGATCACAAGGAAAAATCTTGCTAATGCAAAGTAAACCAAAATCAAATAAGAATTTACTCCCTTGTAAATGCATTTCTCAATGATAGTTCAAGGTAAATATTATCAACTCAATGTTAATACTTATGTCAAGTTCAAAATGAACAAGGCATAAGTATTAGCAAGGGGTAGATGTGACTCCAATCAAAGGATACATGGCATGAGCATAGCAACCAAAAGGCCTAAACGTCAAAGGGTGAGAATTACAAATGTAAGATACATAACCACACCAATTGGAAATGTTAATCAAGTTCACAAAGAAGAAAGATATTAGTGTCAAAGTGGTATCAAAATGATGCAAACAAAGTAAGCGACACTCTTCAATATTTTGGACAATGTTTGAAGTCAAACTAAGTCAAATTATACTAAGGATGTGCTAAAATGTGGGCAGCGTAGCACCACAATGTGGACACTTAGATCATGTTTACAAGAAATGGGATGTAAGTATCTTAATTGTGCCGAGGCAATGTGAACAAGGTAACATGTCTAAGAATATCAAATTATGAACCAATCCTAACTATGATGATGATCTTGAAATCAAGATCAAGTGGCTATCAAGATGTAAAAACATACCCACACACTTTAGACATTTAACAACTCATCTATAAACATGGATGAGCGTAAACAAACATAAAAGTGGTGAACACAATCCATTGATAACACTCACAAAATATGCCTTCCCTTGTCCCAAATGGGCAACAAGAATGCAAAAGTGTAGATCAAGTGGGGTGGAAATGAACTAAAAGTTACTTGGGTATATTTTTGCTTCGTCCTAAGGTGAGAAAGAAACTAAGCTAAGTAATACATTATAAATCTCGTGATGAGTGACACTTAGTTTCAACTTAAGTGGACTCTTTTCCTTGTTCAAAAAACAAGGTTTTGAGTTCAAGTAAGTCATCACTTCATGAGAGTTTTGACAAGACATGATGGTTTGGACTAGAAAAGTGGGCTCCAAGAAGATATGGCTTCCCTAGGTAGTTCGCTCAACTAGGTGTCACAAGTTTATCTATTGCGAGCTTGATTTGCCAAGGTTTCCTAAGGAGTATCTTGGCTTTACTTTACCCCTTCTAATACAATGAGAAACTAATGCATTCAGTTGTATTCTCACTAGGGTCACTATATGGATAACTTTGACTCTAACTCACAAAATGTAAATCACTAGTCAAGTGGGTGTGCAGAGCACTTCCCATTTCATCCACGAGGTTACTTAGCGGTGGAATACTTTGGGTTCCTAGAACCACCCCCATTGTTATAATTTAAGGTGTTATGCCAAAGGGGTTACATTCTAGTTAAGTGGATAGGGACGTACCCTTTTTGAACCTGCATATACAATGTGTTGAATGTGGTGTGTTTTTTAATCTTTTTAGATTTGGTGTGGTTTTGTGTAGAACACCTTTTGGAACCTATTTATCAAACATGTTATTCTTGTTTTAGCCTCCGTTTCTTTGACAATCGATTTTGGTCCTACACCAAGATTAGTAATTTTCCAATAACATCATATAAAGAGGATAAGATGTTTCTTTTGATTTCCCAGATCATCCTAAGATGCAAGGAAAGAGCATACACAACATGCTATCCCACTCAAATGTGGTAAGAAATGGAAAATACTTAAGTAATTGTGAAAAAGAGATTCTTTTTAGCCAACTTTGAAAGTTAATCAGTTATAAAACTTAAATTAAAGTTTTGGAAAACAAGAAGAAGGTTTTTGAAACATTTTTTGGTTCCCAAGATCACCTAGAAGGTGTGAGGGAAGAGCATACATGCTTTAAAAGACCTCTACAAATGAAAAATGCAAACACTTAACTAAGTTAGGCTAAATAATATAAAAATAACTTTCAAACCACTATTAGAAGCCTACAAATTTGTTAGAAAAATCTAGAAATTTGACTTTACAACTAGCAACAAAATTTTATTTTTTAACAGTGACTCATGTGCACTCAAAATGAAGGGTACACATGCTTATCAATGGATACACGCTTTGAATGATAGATATGCACAATAATAGAAATAGACAGTGTGGCTTTACACTTGCACGAGAAGAATGACATGTGCACATAGGTTTTAGCGGATACACATCTCAAAAGGTAGGTACGTGTGCAGTGCAAAGTATGAGGTCAACAGAGTATTCGAATAACACCTACGCATCCCGAGAGGTAGGTACGCATGAAAGATGACACTTGTGCATGGAAAATGACGGGTATGCGCACCTTTGAAAAATGGGTTGACAATCAAAATGCAAGCAAAGAGGTGCATGAATAAGATGATGGGTGTGTGCCATGCGATCCATGCGTTGGTTTAGGATGCCTACATACCCCTTAAAACCACAAAAAAACTATGAAAAATGAAAATCTCAAAAAAGTAAACAGGTTAGTTTTCTACCATTAAAACCTATTTATAGCTTTAACCCATTAAATACTCATGCAAAAGGGAGATTTATCCCACTTAAAATTTGGAATATGTTAGAAAACAAGCTATGTAACCCTAAAAAGAATGAAAATGGTTAGATATGGAAATGAAAGGCTCAAAAACTACTTCTAAAGGACTATGGCGTAACTCCCACTGGGTGTGCCATATGTGCTCATGAATAAATTAGTTGTGCTATGGAAATGAAGCTAAAACATATAAGCTCAAAAACATAAACTTAATCTACACTAAACCATCATGGTAAGAGATAAGCAAGAACACTTCTATCATTGCATAAACTTAGATTAAATATAAACTAACATGATAAAGCTACTCTCTACTCTTTAGATCACTAATTAAACATTGAACCTAAGAAGATCAACTTAGCAATCAAAGGGGTGATTAGTTTTTTATGATTATAAAGCCTTCAAGAATGGAGTCTCACCATTAATGGCTACAAGACCATATGATTCTCTCCATATTAATTGAACTTGGATTATGGAACATTAATGAAGGTATTAGCTCAAGATCAATGGAGGAGGTAAGCTTAAGATCAAATGTCTAATTAGATTAAAGCTAATACAAATGAGATCCCAAACCTAGGTGTTCTTAGTGTTCATAAGATATCCTAAGTGTGAGGGTGTAAGGTTGAATGAGAAGGCCTAACCTTGTATTTATAGTTTTCTCTTTGGAAGAATTTGAACTTTGGGTGCATGTGGGACTAAAGATAAGCCAAAAGCACTTTATGATTAGGAGTGATAAACATGCTTTAGACTAGCCAAGCTAGGTTTATGCTAGTTAAAATTGATTAGCAAGTGATTAGATACTCATTGAGAGTTAGGAGGGGTATGATTAACCTTAAGTGATTGATAGATAGCCTAATAAGCTTGCATAAGTGATCTAGAGGGGAATAGGAAGATGCTTAGATAATAAAAGGGGGTTTATTAACCAAATGGGTTGAATATAAGAGGAATACAACTAGGAAGGTGCCGTAAATGGGCAGACGAGAATGGAGAAAAGAGTAGCTAATTGACAAAGTGTTGTCAATCAATTGAATTGGAGGAAATGCTAAGTGTAAGTGTATTTTAGGTGTCTACAGAGAGAGAGAGAGAGAGAGAGAGAGAGAGAGAGAGAGAGAGAGAGAGAGAGAGAGAGAGAGAGAGAGATTTATCTTCACTACCTCATGCATATTCCTAATAATAAGAGTGCGTAGAAAAAAAAATTGTATGCTATTTTACATTCTATGCTAATAATAGATTAAGATAAATATATATCATGTTTTTATCCTATTATTAGCTTGACCTGTGCATGATCTTTTACTTTTCCTGCATGTGATTTTTCTGAATATAGATTTCTTTTTTTGCATCCTAAGCCATCCTTATTTTTTCTAATTATAAAAATTGCTTGGATGTCACTCCATCTATGCTTTTCTATTTTTAACCATTTCCTTAGAAAATTGGATAAACCCCTTTTATTTTGTATCTGTGTGTGTATCCTCGCACGATGACCCATTATACCTTTGCACGTACAATTTTTTTTCTATCCTTTCCTTATGTGCATGCGTACTCCTATGCATAAGTCTCTGTTCTATCTTATACTTAGTCAACTTTCCCCAGCCAACATTACCCCACACTAGGGATATTGTTCATCCTCAACAATATTAAATCAAATAATATCCCTCAAGAATGTAAAAAAATAATGTAAGAGAAAGAATCAAGGCATTCACCCAATCAATTAAATAATGTCTAGGTGTGCACTTAGTTTCACTCCTGGGATGATTGTAGTAGTTCAGGAAACTCTACATTTATAATAGTCTCCAACTTCTCCCATTCTACTAGTTCTTTGATAGTTGTGTCTGGTACTGACCCAATAATATCCGAAACATATGCAGGGTCCCTATTTTCACCCTTATTTTTTAACTTCTTGATAATCCTTACAAGGCCTGATATCATTCTCTCAAAAACATTCATCCTCCGTGCGACTAAGGAACCAATATATTTGAGCCTTGTCTCAAAATCTTCCCTTATAGTCTTGAGTGCATCCTGCTTCTTTACAATCTCAACCATTATTTCTTCTCATCCAACCTTCTTGTACTTCTTGGCTACTTGTGCCTATTTAAGCTCGTTTTCCTCCCTAAATATGTATACCTTGAGAATGGGGATAGGGTATTGACAATTGTCAAATGCCCATCTTACCTTCTTTAGCTCATCCTTCATCGTAGTGCCCAATGCCTCATACTCCACTTTTTTACGCGTTATAACCGACTTATTATTTTTCTATAATGCAACCAATTATTTTTTTGTTTTGATCTACACATGCTTATGCTCCTATAAAAATATTCTTACAAGATCCTCCAAATAGTGCAGTTCTGTTTGATACTCATCTTTAGCCCTTTCTCCTAGGTCCGGACACACTATAGTAATTGAATCTGAAATGTTATTAGCCTTGATAAATGTATACTTTGTTTCTTCTCTACCTTATCTCAAACCTCTGTAAGCTAATGGAACTCTTTGTTATTTATTCTTTTAATTTTATAGTAAGACCCTAATATTTCCCCCATTATCCATATTCCCATGTACTACTTCTGCTGCCATCTTTTTTAGAGTGTTACTAGATTGCTCATTAGTTAAATCTAGAGGCTTGACATTCACAAGGGTTGTTCCTAGCACTTTCTTCATCTTACACCTCACACATGATTTATCACTAACCTCAAATTCAGGCTCTTCCATGTGGTTCTGTATATTCTAGGAGAGCATCTTCCTGGTGTGCATGGTTTCTCCTTCTGGGTTGATAACTTCCTAGCCATAGAGTTATTTTTTCTGCAATGTACTCTTAAATCACGTGTAACACCTTGGATTGATCATCAATATAGCTTAGTTGATGATTTCACATGAATTCCTCTTTTTTCTTCCTCTTATTAGTGCATCTTCCTGTAGGTACCTGTGACCTTGCACTCAGGTACACACTACTCCCATCTCCTCCTGAGGCTCCCACAAATTCTCTGGATGGCTTTGCATCGATATTCTCTTTCTGTTTCTCTTCTCCTATGGGGCCTTTAATTTCATGCATGGTAGGAACCTCTTTATCATGTTGCACATTATAATATTTAAGCTCTTCTTCATCCTCATCTAAATTATGAATGACTGGAGTTTTTTCACCGTGCGTAACCTCTTCCTCAAAATTCTCATCCTCGTTGTCCTTAATTGTGATAAATGTTTTCCTTTTCTTCACTGGAGGGGTTTTCTTATCTGTTCTTGGCTGCGTTGGAGTAAATATTTGGGACCTCTTGGGTGCCTTTGTAGTCCTTGTGACACTTCTTTATACCATGCACCTCCTTTGCATCTTCTTCCTGTGAATGTGGTCAAGCACAATGTCATCCTCTACCTCCTCCTCATAATATTTCTCCTTTTCTCCTTCTTCTTATTTGAGAGGGGTATCCTCAATCTCTTTATTTGTTCCCACAGTTTGCTTTTCCCTTGATGTCTATGGGAGTGGAAGGTATTCTTCATCAAAATACTTTCCACTGGCTATTTTATGGTTCAAATAGATAAATAATTTTTTTTCTTCTTCCTTTCCTATTGCTAGAGTTTGGGAATTGATGTATATATCATCTGACTTCATTCTCTCTACATATGTTGTCCTGTCAGGATACATAAATTTCTTGCATAATGTATGGAAGTCCACATTCACCTTGTCTACATCAAATGTCAACTTTTGTGCATCATAAAACTAGTTCATTGAAGATTGGAATTATCTCTCTGTAAAGGCAAATGAGAGTTTACTCCAGGGAATTTTATCACTAGACTTCATATAAGATATTGCCAAGAAGAAATGATGATACATTGCAAACTCAACCTAACCATCTAGGACTGAAGGCAACTCCCTTGGTATGCGCTACTCATGCTCAAATGCCCCACACATCTTCATGTACCATTTATCCACCCTAAGTTTGTATTCATTAGTTATCCCATCAAACATATACTTAGTGAAAGTCTTCGTGAAGGAATTTTCCTCCAATCGATAATTCCATACATTAATATTTGGCCCATCTAAAACCCCAATTTTTGAAAAGAAAAGTAACACAAGGATGGAACCCCAAGTTATCTTATCACCTCTTACTACTTGAATGCACACTTATTCAATAATTCATTAAAAAATGAAGGAGGCAATGTTGTACTTATTTTTATTTCCCATCTTCTGCGCAACATGGAAAAAATTCTTTGTCACTTGGGCTTATCTCTTCGATGTGCCTAACTTGTAACTAACCAGGTGTGTAGAAAATATTATAGTTGGGTCAAAAAATTTCATATTATCCATTGCATGGCATCCTCTTTGATATTTAAAAGCAACGACAGTGGCCTCCACTTCGACATCGTCCTCTAAGACAAGCTATTTCTTAGGGATCAAACTATGTAAACCTATGATCCTTCTTATTAATTATGTGGTAATGCATATTCTTATGCCTACAAAGTAAAATTAGTCCTTGTGGACTCACAACATCAACCATTGGTATAAGTGATTAGGATTTCCAAAGAAAGACAACTCATAAAGATAAAGGACTCATGTTGTCCCCAAGTCCTTTTCTACCTTGTTGTCATAGACCAATTATCCTTTCATCCATATTTTTCATTACTTCTTTCTCTATTTCACACTCATTCATATTTGAATGATGGTTGTAGTCACTAATCTTGCACTTAGTCGAGTGTGTTTTTGATGACTACTGTAGACACCAAATTTGTGTCTTATGACCCCCCGTGCCCCGCATCTCATTTCGCAACCTAGCCTCACCACCTAAACCTTGCACAATTATTTATTAATTACCTTATAATTAATAAATCCACATCTCCAAACCTGCCACCACATTTCGCCACCTCATCATGACCTAGCCCTAACCCTAAACTAACCTAATTAAGACCTATAACTTGGTCTACATCCACACCCATGACTAATTACTCCTCACCCGCACCAAAATCAACCTAATAATGACATGACCAAGCCCACAACTAATTCCTCGGGAGAAAAGGAGGGAAAGTTGGCTATTTTACTAAAAATAGCCCACTTTGACTTAACCGACATCGGTTCCTACTCGACCGCCGTCGGTTACGTAACTGCCATCGGTTCCCTGTAAATGACCTCCCCCAACCAAAAACAAAGGGTGGATTTTCATTGACCTGGAATCTGGAATCGGGAAATTCATTGGAAAGATCAGGAATTCACTTGGCCGAGCAGAGACAAGTGAAGGAAAGAAAGGAGTTTGCAGAGAAGGACATCAAGCCCAAGACTGCAACTGAGTAACCAGAGCCCAGTGACACTCATCCAAGCATTGGGAGAGAAGATAGCTCATCTTTGATTATCCGATCATCCTACCTGAGCCCTGCCTTCGTTATCACAGTCTTTGGACCTGTATCTTCACAAGGAACTAGTAAGTAGTATCTTGTATGTTCTTTTGATAACATTTATTGAACTTCTGAATCACAATAATTATAAGTCTATTCCTAGATCTACTACCCGGTAACACCCTACATCTAACTATCATTCCTCTACCCCTACACTACCCCAAGAACAGCTCCCATACCCTCTGAGCCTTCTCCATCACCCCATTACCTATCCCCAATCATTTACTAGCCTTATAAACACCATAGCCACCTTATAGCCAACCTTCACTAAAAGCCCCTAAACCACTACCCCTACCGATATCGGTTAGCAGAAACCGGTACCGGTGACAGTGACCGGCATCGGTCACTGTGATTCAAAACCAAAACTAGCCCTTTCCTCTATTGTTTTAACAAGGTAATTAAATTGTAATTTTGCAATAATTTGTGTTAATTCATATTAGCAGGGGAACTGACCACCTTCGAAAGGAAGTTTAATACTTCCTGGGCCCAAGGCAGTTCCCTCATTTATTGTCTAATTAGAATCTGGTGGTCTTGTATTCTTACTTGCAGGTAGTCCTTCCCAGACAAAAAGGAGTTCTTCGCAATCGATCTGATCTCTCTCTACGGTACGCGCACACCCTCCAAAAATTCAACAGGTATTCCTCCTAGCCCTAACCCTTATCTGTTTCTCAAGAGAATGAAAGGATAGAAGCAACTCTATTCTAAGAACTAAAACATTCTGTGCGAAACATTTTGGCACGCCCGGTGGGACCCATTTTGGGTTTCTTTCTTTCTTGCTTGCTTTCATATAGGGAGCACACTTGCTATTTTCTTCTTCTAAAATATTCACAAGATATTTTGTTACCTTTTGGTAAAAGAATTTGTCTTGCTTTCACATCTTTGCATTAGTGAAAATCATCTCCTTGCTTCATCGAATATCATTTTCGATTTGGGTTTAAAACACGTGCATCACATTCTTGCTTACTGTTTTCAATTCTAGTGAACATAGATTAAGTAACAGGTCGTACACGTGGGGGTGATATCCACGGTATTGACAAGAAATTAATCTTACTTTCACTGCACAACACATACCAAATCACGTCATAATCAACACAACAACTCAAACATCCCCCCTTTTTCCGCGGTATTCCTCCGCCCGATTGAGGTAACCTTATAAGCCAAAACAAACTTGACATTTCCCCTAAGTCTTTTGTTTAGGATTGACATCATCTTGCGTCTAAGGCATAAGCCCACAATAATTAAAACTAATCCTAGGGTTAGTCTGTTAATTTGCTTGTGCATCTTGCTTGTTTTTAGTTCTGTTTCTTTGTCATACACTATTTTCTGTGATCACTTCAGAACAGTTTGGTAGGTATACTAAGCATCGTTAACCCCAAATCAGCAACTTCTTACAGATTCTTACACCAGTCCTATTCTACCGACATCGGTTAACTTACCGACGTCGGCTATAGTCTGACCGACATCGGTTACCTGACCGATATCGGTTACTGTCTTTTGCAGTTCCCAAAACCAGCAACCTACCAATTCCAACATTTTGTTGCTGCTTCTGTTCCTGATAGATTGCATCCTTACTGTGTACTCTTGTCCATGGTTGTTGTCACTCGGAAACAAGCTGCAGCCATGGTTTCACATGCCTGCTCCGTGCCTTTGCCTGAATCACCCCCTTCACATCCTGTGGGGAATCCTACGGACACCAGCGAGGTTCCCAAAATCCCTGTAGGAGATAAGGAATTTGTGAAATTTTTGGACGCTAATCCTAGCGCTGTACAATACTATTTGTCTCATGCCCCTGACCGTACACCCGACGGTCAACTCCTTGTTGGTATGCCTATTAGTATAGCCGCTCACTTAGCTCCTTCCCCACCTGATAACTCCGCCTTGCCTTCTTCATCCTTAGCCCCGTCTCCCAACTCAGTGGCTTCAGAGGTTCTTACCACACAGATTGGCTTTCCTTTTGTTAATCTAGGGCCCCACATATCATTACCGCCAACTGTTCCTACCTCGTCTCTCTCGCAGACTGCTCCTTTCATAACTTGCTCTCTGCCACCTATCCACACGAGCTTTCCTTCTCAAGCTCCGCCCACCTTTTCATTTCCACACACTTATCCGGTGGCTTCAACACCTTATATAGGACATCCCTATTTGGTTGCCTCAACATATTCATCCTCAATACCTTATCAACATTTAGCCCCCCCATTGTCTAGTGGAGGCCCTTGGCCCAATCCTCCACCTTTTACAACAACCGCACCATCATCTCATCCCACCACTGATTTCATCAAACAAATGATGGACAAAATGCAAAATCTGGAGGCTTCTGTTTCAGGAAGCCGTAGCACCCTGACATACGAGCAAGTTTTTCGGGAGCCTATTCATCCTTCTGTCCCCCTTCATTCATATCCTCCTCAATGGGAATTACCAAAATTCACTCGTTTTAATAGTAAGGAGGATCCTCAACAACATTTGCGATCATTTAGACATGCCTGCTATCTGATTGCTCATGACGATGCCTTACTACTCCGCACCTTTCCCATGTCCTTATCAGGACCCGCCTTGGAGTGGTACAGTGCTTTAACCCAGCACTCAATCTTCTCTTTTAACCAATTAGCCCAATCTTTCTTGGATCATTTCTCCATTAACATTGCCAAGAAAGTATCTATCACCGACCTCTATGCCATCCGACAATTTGAAGATGAATCTATCACAGATTTCGTTGGACGATGGCGGGGCCTTATCAACCAACTTACTTATGCCTTGCCTCAGGCTGAACTTATCGAACTCTTTACGCGGGCCTGCGCTAAGCACATTTCTCCTACCCTCCAAATTCAAACTTTCCACACATTTGACGAGGCCTTTACTATGGCTCGGAAACTAGAAATTCGAGCCTTAGAGGAAGAGAAATTGCGGTTGCGCAACAAAAACCCCAATTTCCAAACCCAAGACTCCACCAACAAACCTAACACCACCAATCCTCACGCATCGACTGCTTCGAAATCAAAAGGAGCTGTACACGCGGTGATGGTCAAATCCCAAACACCATCTAATACCCCACCAAAAACCACCTATAAGTATAAAGCCGAGCCCATCAATTACACTCCCTTGGGAGAAACTTATGGTGTGATATTGGAAAAATTGCTCAAAGCAGGAGCTATTACCTTACCTCCTGTTAAACCTCACTCCGGGTTTGATTCCACCCGCGCTATACCTTCTTGGTACAAAGAAAATGACTTCTGTAACTTCCACCGCGTGAAGGGACACAGTCATGAAAACTGCAAGATGTTGAAAAACATAGTGCAGGAAATGGTTGATGCAGGGGATATAACCCTCGATAATCCTAACGCCCCTGCTAACCGAAATTTGAAAATCTTCAGCAAACCATTCCCAAACCACTCTTCTAACAGTAACATAAACCAAGATATCTTAGCCGAGGAGAGTGTTCATGAAATCCATGCGGTCTTCGACTCCCAACCAAACACTTCTATCGAGAAAATTCTGAATCAAGCCTCTTCACTAACGCAGGGACCCGAACCCCCTTCACCACCATCAAGACAAGACGAAATCCTTGCCATTCCTTTACCCATAAAGGAATTAACCGCCCAGAGTTCTCTTCTCACAGATGAGCCTTCTTACACCACATCCTTGCAAGACTGTGAGCGGATGTTATCTAACTTATCTATTTCCCAAACATCTCCTTCTACCACTCTTGCTGTACAAGAGGAAGGCTCGCCACTTTTTTTGTCATCCTTAGACGAGAAACCCCTTGAACCGACATCACCAAATTCTTTAATCATGACGGATCCTCTCAAACATGCCCTCCTACCTATTAGTTCTTCATCGCCTAAATCTTTTCAGCGACCGGTTGACCTCTTAACGCCCATTGATACAGTGCCTCATTTACCCCCTGTATCACACCCACAGTGGACCGGAATCACAACCCACCTTTCTTCCATACAAAAGTTCCTATTCACACGTGAGGATTGTCACCCCTCAGAAGATAGACGAGTCCTATGGGAACGTTTGAGTACACCATATTCTACTCAAATGCAGATGACCGATCCAGACGCCTCTACCATATACCCGAAGTGTTTACAAAAGCTTAAAATGCCTATGTCCTCATCTTCACCCCCCTCATCTCTACCAAATACCTCATCCACCTCTATTGACCTAACCAAACCTTCCCCTACGCTTGGGACCTCACCAATACCCAGTCTAACACACCCACCTAAACAGTTAGATTTATCCAAAAGTAAAGCCGTCCACCCACTTAGGAGACATACCCAATCTCCTCAAGTCCAACCTATGTCTCTATCACAACTAAAACCATCACCGTCACACCTACCTTCTATATTGGGACCTCATCCCTCCACCTTGCATCAATACATCATACCTCCTGCGTTTTCTTTAAAACGACCTACACCTTCTGCACCCATACAAAGATCCAAGGGTATATCAACACCGTCACCCCAAGTATCCTGTCCACCTATCAACCCTAAACAAACTCCATCATCAAAGGATTTGTTTACTGTCACTCCTCTTTCTCCGTGGTTGTTTTCTGCTACCACGTCATCTGACCAGCTAAACATAACTTCTGCGCCGAAGAGGTCACGTTTAGTTAAACCCAATTATCAAAACCCCTTGGCTAAGCCACCACCCATACAAATCAACCATACCCAGTCATTTCCGAAACCTACCCAGTCAATAGCCTCATCTTCCTTTGACTTTGACCCGCTCAAAGGGTCTTACGCCAAAATCCTTGCTATGTTGATGGAGAATGCGACCATTTCCCTACCCCCACTTAGACCCTATGATCCATCTAAACCTCGACCTATAGGTTATGATGAGTCTAAAATCTGCGCTTACCACCGCACACCAGGACATGATGTAGAGGGATGCAAAGCGTTGAAAGCCATACTTCGTCAGTCACCTCTCTCGGATAGAAAGGTTAAGAAAGACAACTTACGAAGGGAGAAACCTTTAGCTTCAATCCCCTCTCCTATACCACCTGTCCCCTCCTCACCAAGATCTATCATTATTACAACCCCACCTCTCGAAGACCATGACTTATCCCTACCGTCTTCCTCCTCTCGTGTTCACGAGATCAATATGATTAGTGTTGCTACTCGAGGGCAGAAAAACAATGGGAAAGCTAAAGAAAGCACACCTGCGGCCTCTCTTTCTCCGTCCACCATCCCGATCGCACCACCACCTAAAGTGGTTATTCGTGGACCTGCCTACCCCGTCTCTAATGGAGTTTCCCACCGAACCATGATCAAACAGCTTCACCAATCACCTGTAAAAATGACACTGTATGATCTCATTCAGGCCTCTGAATCTCATCGACAAGCTCTCGTTGAAATCCTTCAAGGGATAGAGGTCTTACCTAATGAAACCTTGCCCGTTACCTCCATCTTAACACCCAACCATGTTGCCTCTCTCACCAAACAATCTACCACTTCCGTCCCTGTACAACAAACCGCTGCTGTCAGTTTCTCCGAAGACGAAATTGTTGACTTTGGTGCAGAAGATCCTGACCCCACTCTTTTCATCTCAGCTTACGTTCGGGACATCCGAGTACGTCGTGTTATGATTGACGGGGGTGCTAGCCTAAACATCATCTCTTCCAAAGCCTTCCAACAAATGAATATCCCCTCTAGCTGCATGTGTGCCAACCCCACCATGCTGCGTTCATTCAACGATGCTATTACTTCTACCTTAGGCACTGTGATCCTTAACATTCGTGTAGGGCCACGTACCTTACCTGAACTCTTCTATGTCCTTGAGGGAGAATTCCAATACAACATGTTGTTAGGCCGCCCTTGGATCCGGGCTATGGGATGCGTTCCCTCCACCTTACATAGATGCATAAAATTTGAGTACGAGGGGAAGTCCTATACCGTAAAAGCTGACCCTCCCCCCTTCAAAACCTGCAATATGTTATATCGCCCCAATGATGTGCTTGTACCAGTCAAGACACCCATTCATCCAACCCAACCATCCACTTCAACCACACCTCAACCATCCACCTCAACCGCACCTACACCTTCAACCAATGAGACCGCTGTCGCAAATACCACTTCCTTTCCCGCGGACAACATCCCAACCTCAGACCCTTTAGTAGATGTTTTTCAATGCCTTACGCTGGGGGAGTATCACCTATATAACGTTAGCTCTTTCCATACCCCACAGGAGTACGGACAGTTACATGCGCATCCTACCTACGACCGTCGTGTGGGGGAGGTAATCTCCTACGGACCACCTAATTGCCGCACCAACCTAACGTATGGGGGTGTCGACACATCCTCTGTTACCCCTGAACCTCCCCTTGGTGTGGTTCCCTTCCAATCTGATTTTCAATACCTGACAAATCGTCGTTTCGCCCTCACCTTCTTGACTCGCTGTGCTTGGAAAGGTTTTGGTTTTGGTCTTTATGAACAAGGCCGACATACAATCATTCCCATTACTACACGCAAACACAAAGATCGTAGTGGTCTTGGATTCTCTGAACCACCTACACTGAAAACATCGCATATCCGTTGTATCCAGGAAGACGACGAAGTCACCCCTTCCGAACCATCATCACCCATTTTGCCATCGTCACCCACAGAGTCGATAGACCCTGAATCTATCCCTCCTAACTTTTTTTTTTCATAAACGCTATCTTCCTAGGTCCTCTCACTTATCAACGTGGTAATGAAGACCCATCTTCTCTTCCCCTTCTGTATCCAGACATGATCGAAGAGGACTCACCTTCAATTAATGTTGTTGAGTGCCAGGATGACGACTCCATCCTCACTTACCTTGGTGCGGACGACTCTTATATTCAACGCGCCTTGCCATCTGATACTCAAACCATGTTGAATGAGTCGACTATAGAAATCAACATCCACACCGAGGACGATCCTCACATTGTGAAGATCAGACAATCTCTTACCGCATCAGAACAAACTGCCTTCACTACTTTCCTCCGTGCCCGCAACCAAGCTTTCGCTTGGTCCTACGCTGACATGCCAGGAATTGATCCTGACATTGCTGTCCATAACATTACCCTAAAACCCGATGTCAAACCAGTTAAACAGAAACTGAGAAAAATGCATCCACGCATTGCCCTCTTGGTCAAAGAAGAGCTTCAACGACTCCTTTCTGTTTCCTTCATCTTACCTATTGACTATCCTCAATGGATCTCTAACATCGTACCTGTTACTAAAGCAACGGGGGGACTTCGGATATGTACGGATTTCCGGGACCTTAACCTCGCTTGCCCGAAGGATGACTTCCCCCTCCCAAGTATTGATCAACTTGTTGATCTCACTGCGGGCCATGAGATGCTTTCTCTCATGGATGGCTTCTCGGGATACAATCAAATTTTGGTAGCCCCGGCCGATCAACATAAAACTACCTTCATAACTCCTTGGGGAACCTTCTGTTATCGTGTCATGCCGTTTGGCCTTAAGAATGCTGGTGCGACCTATCAGCGGGCTATGACTTACATTTTTCATGACATTATGCACACTATCCTTGAAGATTATGTCGATGATCTTCTTGGCAAATCTAAACATCGCAGTGAACATCTCGATGTTTTAACCATTATTTTCGATCACCTGTTACAATATTGTGTTCGTCTTCAACCAAAGAAATGTGTCTTTGGTGTCCTTTCGGGAAAAATTCTTGGTTTTATCGTCTCTTTGCGTGGCATCGAGGTCGATCCAGCTAAAGTCAAAGCTATCCTAGAAATGCCCCCACCTACTAACCTCAAACAATTGCGTAGTTTGCAAGGTAAACTCCAATCTATCCGGCGTTTCATCTCCCAACTCTCGGATCGATGTCAACCTTTCCATCACCTCCTTAAAAAGGACATTGTCTTTCAATGGAGCGAAGAGTGCCACCAAGCCTTTGAGGCTCTTAAAGCCTATCTCTTGCAGCCACCTGTGCTTATCCCACCTCAGGACGATCGCCCTTTCTACCTTTACCTTTCTGCCACCGACCATGCTGTAGGAGCCATGCTCGCACATCGTGACTCCGAGCATCGAGAACAAGCTGTTTATTACATAAGTCGTACTCTCGTGGATTACGAGACTAGGTATACACATGTAGAAAAGTTGTGCCTAGCCCTATCATTCGTAGCCACCAAACTCCGACACTACCTCCTGAATCACAAAACTTTTGTCATCACCAACACGGACCCCATTCATTATATGTATGCCAAACCTCATCTAAACCAACGCATCGCCCGATGGCTTATGCTCCTCGCTGACCTCGACCTTGAATTTGTACACCAGAAGTCAATCAAAGGACAAACTATCGCAGACCAACTCGCGGAAGCCCCTTTACCTGGGGAGCAATTTACCAATTTTAATTTCCCTGACGAACTCATTGCCACTCTTTCACTCAGTGAGGAGTCGTATCCAATGACCCTCTTCTTCGATGGATCCAAATGCCAGCGCGGCGGTGGAGCCGGCGTTGTTCTCATTCCTCTTAATGCTGAGCCTATGCCTCTTTCATTCCGGCTCGATTTCCCCTGTACTAATAATACAGCGGAATACGAGGCCCTTGTTTTGGGTCTCCAGGTTGCGTTACACTTAGGTGTCAAGTCTATTAACATTTTCGGTGACTCCCAACTGGTAGTCAATCAAGTTATGGGCATCTACCAATGTAAAAATGAGGAACTTCAAAAGTACAAACATTACGTGGATTCACTTTTGACCTTATTTACTCATTATTCTATCCAAACCATTCCCCGCTCCACTAACAAATTTGCGGATACTATGGCTTGCTTAGCCTCACAAATTCCTGCCTCACCAACTGACTCTGACATATTCGTCTTGGTCCAACAACTCTTTGCCCCATCTTACTCCGCCCCAGATGTTTGTATGATAAATAATGTGTCTGCTAATTCGCAGGATACCTGGTATCACCAATTTCACGACTATCTTACAACCTCTGTTCTCCCACCTGACCTTACTAGTAACGGAAAAATGTGCTTTTCTTAAAAGTGTTTCTCGTTATGTCATCATGGGGGGACTCCTCTATAAACGTGGCTTTGATGGCATCCTCCTTCGATGTCTAACCGGTGCGGAGGTCACCTATACCATCCAACAAGTCCACGACGGTATTTGTGGTGGACATTTTAGTGGCCTTGCCGTGGCCAAACGAATCCTTCGCCTAGGCTATTATTGGCCTACTCTTAATAACGACTGCTACAAATATGTTAAGCGTTGTGTTATGTGTCAACAACATGCCAACCTTCAACATACTCCTAGCCATCCGCTACAGGTCGCACGAGATCTTTGGCCTTTCTCACAATGGGGTTTAGACCTTATTGGTGAGATTCACCCACCATCTTCGCAACGTCACCGTTGGATAATCACAGCAACTGAATATTACACTAAATGGGTGGAAGCCATTCCACTCATTTCAACCAAAAAAGAAAAAATCGTCGAATTCATTAACCATCACATTATCTGTCGTTTTGGCGTTCCTCATCGCCTGATAACAGATAATGGAAAATCTTTCAAAAATAAGTTGTTACAAGACCTTTGTGACAACTTTGGTATCAAACTTAGCTTCTCATCACCTTACTATCCACAAGCAAATGGTCAAGCTGAATCTTCTAATAAAACCCTAACCAAAATCCTCATGAAAGTTGTTAACGATTCTGGAAGCAATTGGCCTGATCACATCCCCTTTGCCCTTTGGGCTTATCAGACTAGCATTCGCACCTCCACTAATGCCACCCCATTCTCTTTGGTATATGGTACCGAGGCTGTCTTGCCTCTCGAAATACAAATACCCTCCCTAAGAATATCTCTTCAGGATATTCTCACCAATGATGATTTCCGCCAAGAGCGGTTAGCCCAATTGGAGCTTCTTGATGAGCGTCGTCTTACAGCTCTTGACCATCTTCAAATCTATCAAAAACGCATCAAGCGTGCTTATGATAAGTGACTCCATGAGCGTACCTTTAAGGTTGGTGATCTTGTCCTCAAAGAGAATCAGCATGTAACCAAACTAGAAAAGAGCAAACGTGGAAAATTTGCTCCTAATTGGATTGGGCCCTACATTATCACTCATACTTACGGATCAGGCACTTACCGTTTAGCTTCGCTTAATGGTAAACCTGAGCCTGAACCCCTTAATGCCTTGCATCTTCGACCATTCTACTATTGAATTTAGTGTTATATCACTTCTTATCTACCTTGCGCTCGTCCCTTGAGCTCATTTACTACCTCATACACTTTTGTTCCATGCATCTCAAAATAGAATCAAGCTCACGTGGTTTGGTCATTACCTCCTCTTAAAGATGCCTTCCCCTTTTTAGTCTGGTCCATGACTTAAAAGTATCAAAATAACATGTTCTCAATTGTACACTTATGGGATATTCTTGAGTCAAACTTCCTACAAAACTAGATGCTTCATGCCAAACGGACATCTAGACCTCTAAGTTATACATAGACTGCTCCCTCGAAGGATAGCTATGTGCAAAGTCACTTCTACTATTATAAATAGACTGCTCCCCCGAAGGACAGCTATACACAAAAACTGCATCTGCTACTATAAATAGACTGCTCCCTTGAAGGACAGCTATACAAAGTCAGCCTTTATCAGAAGCTTCTCGCATTGATCAGCTTCGTGAAGACCTCAAGAACAACAAAATACATATCCCCTATGGACTTCCCGCATTGATCAGTCTATATCCAGAAAAATAAAAGCAGTATTCCAAAGCACTTTTGAGTCATGGACTTGTCTATTTAGGTTTGGTTCTCTTTCGTCAGAATAATCACCTTATAATAAGTTCTCTGCACCCCAGCTATACCAGCCACCTCACCTCACCATTCGTCAACACAACAAAACTCAAGGGACGTGACGTATATCCGATATATTGTGATAATACGACTCTTTTCACCTATCGACTTCTCGCCTATGCAAGGCACCTAGGGATTCAAGCCCCTCCTATGTTAATATGTGGTTTGTTTAGCTCTTCTCAACTACGGGACAATTTTGCCTCTTTTACTCGACTCTAGGATTGTGTGTTGACCTTAATCAGGACACGATTCCCTACTACTTGGGTAAGCTAACTTTCGTTTCACCTATACCTACACCAACATCGCCAGTCCCTTACCAACACCAACAACGTTACCCTACCAATATCAATATTTTTACCAGCCAACAAATTGCCTAACTATAACCAAATTGCCTGAATTCACCTCTCCCTGGTCCTAAGGGAGAACTACATCGGTCTGAGGCCCCTCCTTGCTTTGTGCAATGGGCTATGTAGGCAGCACTTAGGAGACATGGGGTCTCCCAAGGTTAGCTCGACCATCCCCTACCATAACCTATCATGTGTGGTATATATAAATCTATTTGTGTATTTCTATTCGCTCACATTCATCTTTATCCTTTTTCAAAACAAAACATTCAAAACACAACCATTCTTATTATTATCATAACTCAAATCAACATACATATTTAGTTTTATTTAGATGTTAAACAAATACATCTTCTCTATCATCGACGCGCAGGTCGGCATCCTTATTTATTCTTATACTCTTATGAAATTCACTTAGACCCTTGCGCCTCCTCCCGAATCAGGTGGTGATCGTGATCGTCGATGCCACTCACTTGGCCTCTCCATCCTCAAAGGTGCCACTGCTATTGGTTCCTCCCACTGATCCGCCAACATCTCCTGTAACATACGAATACGTCCTCTTGCGTGGAGGAATCTTGCCTCTAGTCTCTCCACTCGTGACTCTGCAACCGCTAACAATCCCGTTGTCTCATTCACCCGCGTTTGGAGCTGATGAACTAAACCCTATAGATGATCTCTCTCCGCTGTAATCACAGCTATGTCAGGACGATCACGTACACCTCGCAGCTCTGCTACCCACCATAATCTATAGGCCTCTGTCGCTCCTGCATCCATTACCCTGCGATCGGCTGCTATCTCCTCTGGCCCTTCTGGAGGTGTTGGCCGGGGAGGTGCGAATGCTGCCTCGGCGTCGATCCTCATGTATGGTCTATAAGCCATAGGTATATCCTGAACAAATCCAAATTGTCACCGCACGCGATCTAGAGGAATCCTCTCGTACTCACCTGGCCTGTGCCCTGCGATCCACCTCAATCGCTCTACACCCCTCAACTCCTCAGCTATGTGCTCCGTCACCATATAGTTCCCGTAAGGTCTCCAACAAATATCTGCAATCGTCACCATCTCCCATACCTGCCTATAATACTCGATGTCATCTATCACGGCCTGGGATCTCGCCTCTTGTTCTGTCTGGACCCATCGTCTGAATCCCAACCTCTGCACTCCTGTCTCTCCCGACTGGATGGGTCGGCCTATCGGTCGCACACAAACAATGTGCTCATAGGCCCAACAATGTAATAAGTATGAACAATCCAGTGTCGTCCTGTGTTTTCACCTGCAGGCCCATAAACCCCTGTATAACTCCGCCAGATATGCGGGTGCCCATGCGAAAGTCACGCTCCTTTCTATCATTTCCCAAATAACACTCATCAATGCTTTTGGAAATCTTCCCCCCTCGCCCTCGGTAATGCATAATACCCCACCGCTATCATTAATACCACTGCCAACCTTGTTTCCTCAGGGTGTGTTGCATACATTGTACCATAAGTGAATGTCAAACCTCGCTGTGTCAAATCTCGTGCAGCTGAACCAAATACTGCTGTTATCGCTCCCCGCCCCGCGCTAGGCAACGCCTGATACACTGGTCTTCCTGTAATTGGGAGCCTCAAAATTCTAAACACATCTTCCAACGTCACTGTCATCTCCCCTGTTGGCAGATAGAAGGTATTCTTTTCTGGATTCCACCTCTCAATCAACGCCTGCAACATAGCATGATTGCGTGTGATTCGTGAATAATAGCGGATTCCACTTAACCCCACACGGTTTATCAATGCCCATTCAGCTGGTGTTACATCCACTCGGATTCGTGACAACAAAGCTGGCACACTATCATTCATCCTCAACCCTGCCTCTGCCTGCATACATCAAAACGACACACAACCATTCAATAAATCAAATCCCCAAGTGTTTTTTCTCACATTCTGGAAATTCCTACAGTAACCGGTATCGGTTATAGATAACCGATACCGGTTTACTAACCGATACCGGTTATCTCTAAACGATATCGGTCACTGTCAATCCTATACAGCCTGCTTAAAACCACCACCTACGATAATTATTTTGCTCGTTTACTCCTCTCTATACCTATAAACATACGTGAACACCCTGCTTACCTACCCCATAACACTCACTCTATCCCAAACCCTTGCCTATCACCTTTTCTTTCTCATCTCTACCCTCTTACCTTCTCTCAGCCTATTCATCAAAACATGCAAGAATTAAAATACAACCAAACAGTTTACCTCTTGGGATGCAGCAGCTTGGGGTGGAACTTGTCTTCCCTCTCGTCCCTGCCTGCTGGATGTTTCTCCTCGTCCAGCCATGTTCATCACCCTCTTCAAATATAACTTGCCTTTCTACTTTCTTAATCTCAGCCCACACTCACTTTACCTGTCTCTTTCCTCCTTATCACTCAATTCTTTCATGCAATTACCTGTATCAGTCGTCAAACAGCGTCGCATTCACGTATTTAACTTGTTGCATGACTCTAAAAATAAGAACTCTAAAAATAAGACCTTAAGTTGCCGCCCAAGCTTTTCTATTTTTAGAAAAGCTCGTTTTGGCATAACCGGTATCGGTTACTTAACCGATATCGGTCCTTGTTCTACCGACGTCGGTTAGCTAACCGATATCGGTCACATGTCTCGTTTTTCTTAAACCTACGCCTTTTCTTTATTTTTTTACAAATTTTTGTGGCGCCCGCCTCTTTTTCCTGCATAACGACACCATTATCAATATTTGTCATCAAAATCACATCAATATATCATCACAATTTCATCAACATCATCTATCTACAATAAAACAACCATCAACACAAAATACGTACGACATTTCAATATCTACATCAAACCCCTCAGTATATACACCATTTGGATCTAACTCATCATCTATACACATTAAATTTCAAAAACCATCGACAAAACACATAAAACATTTTATACACACCATGTGGATCAAAATCATCATCTCTATATATATCAATGTTTAAATATACAACTTGCCCTGCATGGGGGCCTCTGTGATCTCAAAATAATACAAAGCCGGCACGCAGGCCGCTATCACTGTCAAAATCTCGACTCGGCTCGCAGGCCGGTCTCTCATGTCAAAAATATACTCGGCTCGCAGGCCGGTATCAACTATACAACCTGTACTCGGCTCGCAGGCCGGTATATACAACAAGAATGAATAAATGAATCATATGTGGGCATGCAGGCCTCTATATAACATAACCGGTTCGCAGACCGGTGCCTATATCCAATATACAAACAAAACACCCATCTCTGCTCCAGGGATGTCTCAGCTCTCCCCACCACCCTCAGCCCCTCTCCCTGTTGGTCCCTGTGCTGGCTTCCGCCTCCTCCCTGTCACCGACCCACCGGCTGTGGCTGCACCCCCCTGGGATCTCTGGCTCCGAGAGGTCTCGGCTCTGTGCGCCGCATATGGCTGATAGTCAGCCCCGGTACCATCAAGGACATCCTGATAATACCGGGCCTCCGCTCTCACCTCCATATAGCGGGCCCGTGCCACCATGGCTGCTGGGGCTGGTCCCCCGACTCCTAATAATAGTGGCCCCTGTCCTGCCGGTACACCCTGTGCCTGTACCTGTGGTGGTGCTGTGGTGTGCTTGTGGCTGGTGCCTGTGGTGGTGCCTGTGGCTGTGCCGGTGCTGGTGGTGGTGCCTGTGGCTGTACCTGTACCTGTGCCTGCACCTGTGCCTGGGCTAACTGCCCCTGTAATACCCCGATCTGTGCCTGTGCAGCAGCAAGCTGCCCCTGTAACAACTGCACCTGTCCTACGAGCCGGTCCCTCTCTGCTATAACAGCCGCTAAATCTGGCTGTGCGGGCTGTGCTCTCCTAGCTGCTCTCTCCCCTGCCCACCACACCAAAAATGAACCTGTGCACCCAGCGTCGTCCACTGTATCGTCTGCTGGCCTCTCTGCTACCCAATCTGGGTCAACGGGCTGCGGTGCAGGTAGTGGGGCCTCTACATCATCCCTCCGGTACTGTGGGAAGGGAGGTGGCTCATCCTGTCGCAGCCCCAACTGCCGTCGTACCCTCTCTAGGGGTATCCGCTCATGCTCTCCAGGCCTCCGTCCAGCTATCCAGAAAGTATACTGGATCCAGCGCATCTGTGCTCGGGCTCCTCCTCGGGGCTGATGGCCTCTGTAGGGCCTCCATACAATGTCTAGCGCAGTCAAGCCCTCTAACATATGTCGGTAGTAGGCTACGTCCCATCCTGCGAGCACCGCTCGTGGCTGGCCCACGACCCCCAACCACCTCTGAAAGCCATATCTGTATATAACCTGTGGCCCTGGCTGCTGGGGCAGCCCTACTGGTCGTATACATATGATGTGCTCATATGCCCAGCAGTGTAACAAAAATGTGGAGCAAATCCCAAATCACCTCATCCGGCGATAACCCCACAGCTCTCTGTATAGCTGCACCAGATATACTGGTGCCCAGGCATAGCACGTATGCTCCTCTACCATCTCGTGCAGCACTCCCATCAAAGCCCGTGGGAAGCGGCCTCCCTCTGAGTCCGGGAGGGCGAAGCATGTGATACCTATCATCATCAACACGGCAAGCCGTGTCTCATGTCTGTGGGCGCGATACATGTCCCCATAGGCAATGCTCGCACTGTGATAAGTCAATAATGCGGCTGCATCTCCAAATACCTGAAGAATGTTGTCCATAGCCATCTCCGCATCTACCTGGAATATTGCCTCCCCTACAATCGGCAGTCTCAGGATGCGATACACATCCTCCAGGGTAATAGTCATCTCTCCAGTAGGGAGATGGAAAACATTGGTTGCCGGATCCCATCTCTCGATGAGGGCAACCATAAGGCTGTGGTCCCTATCCACAGCCCTATACCGCTGGACTCCGCCGAGTCCCACCTCGCGCATAATGGCCCACTGCGCTGCGGACACATGTGGCCGCATCCGTCTCAATAGCGGGGGCATCCGATCCCGCATCGTAAGCTGCTGACGTGCCTGCAAAAACAACCCACTTCATTAGACCTACCCTTTACAAAAACAACTACTTTAACCCTCTATACCCCCTTTTACCCACCCGACCACACCCCGACTCTATAACACACATCTACACCCACCTATCTTACCCTAAAACATCTACGATATCCCCTTTCCTTATCTCACACCCTACCAACCACCCCGATCTACTCTCGCCATCTAACTATGCCCCTACCAATTTAACACCTCCTAATTCATACTCAACACCTAATCTATCCTAACCGAACCAACCACACAACCACCCCATTTCCCCCCCCATCCCAATCACCTTTCCTATCAACTCTACCCCCTCCCTCTTCACCCCAAACAACAACAAACCAAAACACAACAACCAACACAAAACACCAACAACAACGAAACAAAACAAAAATAAACCTAACTAATGACCGGTACCGGTCACCCTTGACCGGCACCGGTCCCCTATAGCACATGATATACACCGGTGCCGGTCGACATACGACCGACGCCGGTCTACCAACAACCCACTTTGCCTAAAAAATTTGGTGACCGATGCCGGTCGCCTAGTGACCGACATCGGTCACTGTCCAGGTCCGGAGCCGAACCCGACGCGGCCCCCAAAACCATATTTTTGCCTTTTTCTACCCTTTTACCCACTGGAAAACCCTACAAACCTACCCACCCTACCGTTTTAGCCTAACTAACCTACCTACCCACTCCATTTTTCAAATTACATCCATTTATTCATTATTTCATTAAATTTTGGATTCCTACCCAAAACCCAAATCTAAACTTAAAATCATTAAATTCACATAATTAGAGGTTTAGAACCTACCGGTACGACTACACGTCGTCGTGGTGGGATAGGTGGTGGTGGTCCAGCTGGTCCAGCACCTTCTGCTTCTCCTGGCTGTGCCATGGCTATAACTCTCCTCTGCTGGGTCCTCCACCAATCAAATTCTGCCTCCTACTCGCTGGGGTCTACCAATCACTCACTCCTCCACTTAACTACTGCCAACTCAGCGTACAAACTCAACAAAATCACTTTTAACACCCAGACAAGCCGTATTGGTTATCAAATTGACAATGTGACAATGACAGGCCGTATTTTTCTTTTTATAGGTTTTTTTTTACCTATAACCGATATCGGTTATATTGTGCCCTAAACCACCGGTATCGGTCATCTAACCGATACCGGTCATAGCTAACCGATATCGGTTTAATACCTTTTTCACCACAATTTCTGCCCTTATTCACCAATCTCCCTTTCTCACCACATCGCCTATACCCTCCTTTGCTAAATAGCCTTTTTTGACTTCATTGGCCCAATTCAAGGCCGCAACCAACCATTTGGCCCGACCCAAGGCCGCAACCAACCAATCAGGCCCGACCCAAGGCCGCAACCAACCATTTGGCCCGACCCAAGGCCGCAACCAACCAATCAGGCCCGACCCAAGGCCGACCCAACCAACCATTTGGCCCAACCCAAGGCCCAACAACCAAGGCCCGCAAGGCCGCAACCAACCATTTGGGCCCAAGGACCCAAGGCCGACCCAACCAACCATTGGCCCGACCCAAGGGCCTGCAACCAACCATTTGGCCGACCCAAGGCCGCAACCAACCAATCAGGCCCGACCATTTGGCCTGACCCAAGGCCGCAACCAACCACTTTGGTCACCCAGGCCGCAACCAACCAATCAGGCCCGACCTAAGGCCGCACCACTTAAATACCTCACCCAAAACCAACAACTTACAATTTTATCCACCCATTATGTAGCTTTTTGTTCAATCGAGCTCACCTGTTCGTGTTTTAGCATGATTAGGGTACTTGACTTGATCAGTCGACCAACTTTTCCTAGACCAAGACCGTGACGTTTATCTCAACCAAACCAACCATTTGGTACTGCCGAACATGCCTAAACGTTCCTGTACCTTACCCGTTATATCCCTTGGAGCTACTTCCTATGCCTTGGATACCAGGATTATATCACCCTTGTTTGGATAAACTATCGACCTTTGCCTATGAATTGCTTGTTTGCTCTTCAAATCATGTACCCTGGTCGCACTACTGCATTTCAACGTGCGTCTGCTTCCTTGGACCTACCCCACCATCTTACCATCATCTCAACACCATTTACCCTTTATCAACCCTATCCCTGATTTCACGCTACCTCAATCTGTGATAGATTTGAGGGGGATTACCTATACCCTTAACAGGAGTAACCACTTCTTATTATTGTCAGTGCAGCTTTACAAGACAAGCTACACGACAACAAGGGGCTAATGTAGACACCAAATTTGTGTCTTACGACCCCCCGTGCCCCGCATCTCATTTCGCAACCTAGCCTCACCACCTAAACCTTGCACAATTATTTATTAATTACCTTATAATTAATAAATCCACATCTCCAAACCTGCCACCACATTTCGCCACCTCATCATGACCTAGCCCTAACCCTAAACTAACCTAATTAAGACCTATAACTTGGTCTACATCCACACCCATGACTAATTACTCCTCACCCGCACCAAAATCAACCTAATAATGACTTGACCAAGCCCACAACTAATTCCTCGGGAGAAAAGGAGGGAAAGTTGGCTATTTTACTAAAAATAGCCCACTTTGACTTAACCGATATCGGTTCCTACTCGACCGCCATCGGTTACGTAACCGCCATCGGTTCCCTGTAAATGACCTCCCCCAACCAAAAACAAGGGGGCTGGATTTTCATTGACCTGGAATCTGGAATCAGGAAATTCATTGGAAAGATCGGGAATTCACTTGGCCGAGCAGAGACAAGTGAAGGAAAGAAAGGAGTTTGCAGAGAAGGACATCAAGCCCAAGACTGCAACTGAGTAACCAGAGCCCAGTGACACTCATCCAAGCATTGGGAGAGAAGATAGCTCATCTTTGATTATCCGATCATCCTACCTGAGCCCTGCCTTCGTTATCACAGTCTTTGGACCTGTATCTTCATCAGGAACTAGTAAGTAGTATCTTGTATGTTCTTTTGATAACATTTCTTGAACTTCTGAATCACAACAATTATAAGTCTATTCCTAGATCTACTACCCGGTAACACCCTACATCTAACTATCATTCCTCTACCCCTACACTGCCCCAAGAACAGCTCCCATACCCTCTGAGCCTTCTCCATCACCCCATTACCTATCCCCAATCATTTACTAGCCTTATAAACACCATAGCCACCTTATAGCCAACCTTCACTAAAAGCCCCTAAACCACTGCCCCTACCGATATCGGTTAGCAGAAACCGGTACCGGTGACAGTGACCGGCATCGGTCACTGTGATTCAAAACCAAAACTAGCCCTTTCCTCTATTGTTTTAACAAGGTAATTAAATTGTAATTTTGCAATAATTTGTGTTAATTCATATTAGCAGGGGAACTGACCACCTTCGAAAGGAAGTTTAATACTTCCTGGGCCCAAGGCAGTTCCCTCATTTATTGTCTAATTAGAATCTGGTGGTCTTGTATTCTTACTTGCAGGTAGTCCTTCCCAGACAAAAAGGAGTTCTTTGCAATCGATCTGATCTCTCTCTACGGTACGCGCACACCCTAATGGAAGCATTCTGTGTGAAACAATACCTTGCAATGGCACTTCCTCGGTGGGTATCTCACATCTCACTTTTTCTGAAAGACGACTTTCCTCTTGCTTGCCATCAATCAACTTGTCGACCTCATAGCAGACTTGAGACTACCTTTTCCCTTACCCTTGGGTGATAGCATGGATTCACAGGCATAATTGGTGTTATTCATTACACTAGATGAAAAATAATTACATATTTCTTGATTCCAAATCTTAGGTGACCTAGTTACTACTGAAAGTCATGCTTCTTTGCTTCATGCGAAAACAGGGTTCACTTGGGTTCCAAACTTCTTGCTTCACAGACTTTCTATGTTTTCCTTGAGCAATTCCAGTAAAACTATAGATTAAGTAACTAGGATGATACATCTTAGGTGAAATCCACGGTGTTGCCTCTAAAGATCATTAATCGTTCAAGTTTCATCTTCACCAACCTTATTCAATAACTTCTCCATGCTATAACTTAACACTAGACAGCTGAAGTGTTCTCACCGGGAATCTTTTTAGAGTTGTCATATGCTATCCCATTGAGGTAAACCTTATAATCCAAAATCAAATCCTTGGATCGATTTCCCAAAATTTCATAATTTTGCACTTTATCGGATTGAATGCATCAAGCTCTTCTAAGGTAATAAGAACTCACATGTAACCCTTTTAGTTGAACTAATCCTAGGAGTTAGTCATGCATTAATTCAATAACTAACCTGCATCGTACGTTAACATTTAAATACAGTTTTGTTTATCAAGTCTTACACTAATTCTCTTGAAAACTTCTACATGCAGATGGAAGTTATAATCTTTTGGGAAAGAACTCAACTGACAACTGATGTAAATTTCATACTATGATGCACAGAAATCTACACTACAAGTGGGAACATCTTCCTGTAGGAGTGCATAATGCCAAGTTTAGATCTGGATGATGTTTTCTAGATTGGGGCACCCAAAAGTTACATCTGTGTAGCCTCTTTTCTCATGGGTGCCTCCCAGTCTGAGGAAAAGTCCTTCTAGAACTAGTGTTCATAGGGTCAGAAGGTGATATACAACACTTTGTAACTACCTGTCGCATTAATTATTTTGCATACATACACCAAACTCTCCAATTTATTCACAAGATTTCAAGGCAACTAACCTATCATCCAAGATTCCTTGAAAAAATAAGTCATCAAAAGCTTCCACCCCAAAATAAAGATGTTGACATGAATGGGTTGGAATCCTCAGTTGACACCAACAGTGGGCTTACTAACTAAGTGTTACACTACAGTTTTGGGCTTACTAAATTGCACTAAAGCATAGAAACAATGAAGGAAACACATATAAATGGAATGCATTAAAGAAATATAATCTAAGTGGCAATACTACCTTATTACAAAAACCAAGAAGACTTATTTATAGTACGGCTTCAACCTATTCCCATTGAATTAACTAAGCAACTGTGTTCCATCTAGCGCCTCTAACTAGAAAGCACCTGAATCAAGTATATAAGTCCTAACATACAGTCCCAACCAATTCACCTTAAGCTTTCCCTAGATGGTAGTGCAAAAACTTTGCAATCATACAATAAGAACCATCTGTCCAACTTCAAGCTTCTTATCCTTAATATGTACCTATCATGTCATGCCTTCTATCCTAGCCTTTTCTTGCGTTTTAACTCCATCGTGTAATGAAGTGTCACTCATCCAATTGCATAAATTTATTAATAATCTCATTCAAGTTACTTGTCTCATCAGCATAAACCTCTTGCGCACACAATATGCAGGGAAGGTAACATGAATTCCACTAGTAATAATAACCTTTGCATGCCAAACACCAACTGAAAGGGTGTGACCTTATTCAACCTTTTGTAGGTTGTCTTGTATGACTAAATTACATGGCAAAAACTTTATCATCCCAGTATCCTTTCTTCCAACATCACAAATCTTTAGTCAAGGTATGGTTCCCAATATTTTTTTGAAGGCCTTAGTAGTTTCATTTTCCTGAGGGTGATAAGGTTTTTTTTTCTGGTGTGCAACCATAAACTCACCTATGAGAAATATCTAGATAATATCATTTAAGGAAATGAGTACCCCTATCACTTGTCAAACTCAGTGAACAACCATACCTGTTGATAATATTTTCGCTACAGGAAACTGATGTTGTTGTAGCTTTCGTGTAATCCTTTGTATAGTGCACAACTTCTTCTCACCTGGTCAAGATAATCTATACATTTGCTTATAATATAGATTGATCTTAGTCCTACACACATGGGTGGGGAAATAGGAACCTATAAATTAAATTCCTCCTCTTCTCAAAAGGTTCTAGCGCTCAGCAATGGGTCTCAATGACATTTCATCTCTATTTTTTAGGATTCCTAAATCTCTAACAATGATCACATGCTTTAACAAAAACCTCAGCATGTTTGTACAATGTCTCCCACCATAGACCTACTAAAAAGATCTTGCACACAATCACATCTCCTACATAATTACCTCCTATTATTTCTCTATGAGCAGCCTCCATAATGGCTTCTCACTCATGTTCACGTACACATTGATGCAAGACCTCATCTCTACCCATCTTATAAAGGTCTCCTCCAATAAGATGATAAGGAGAAACACAAATAGAAAATTAATTTTTCTCCAAGGTTTTCATCCTTTTTGGTGCAAGTTTAGTGCATTATAATAATTCTATGTCCTCCAAATATGTTGGTGTGTAGTTCAACCTGAAAAAATATGCATCAGGCATAGTGTCTTCAATACTCTACACGTCCTCTCCAGAATTGATCCTTAACAAGTGACCAAAACCCAAGTTTCTCTTGTCTGTCTTTACTACAATTGTAAAATTAAATTCCCAAAAAAGGAGTATTTACCGACATATGCTCCCTTGTAAAATAATTTTTTTGACCAATTAATTCAGTGCCATGTGATCTATATAAAAGATGAATAATGTGGCCAAAAAGTACTGTCAAAATTTGTAAAAGCACATAAATCATGGATAACGTCTCATGCTCTTTCGTCGTGTAAGTTTATTCTTCGGGTGTCAACTTCCTTTTGGAAAAACATATGGGATGATATACATTCCCTTCTCCTAGTTGCATCCATGCCAGAGCCATGTACATGAACATGGAAAGGATAGTTCCATGAAGGAAAGTAAAAGATTGAGGCAATGGTAATATTCTCCTTCAGTTTCTTGAACACTTGCTGTTGCACATCACCCCAATAAAATTTTCCCTTGGCCTTGAGAAATTATTCCAGGGGCATAACAATATTAGCACACCATTTGATAAATTTTTTGTAGCAACCAGTATGCCCTAAGAATCCATGCACCTCACTTTGATTGGTTGGTTCTTCTAGTACTAAAATCAATGCAACCTTAGCTATATATACCGAAAATCATTCCTTATAGATGATGTGACCAAGAAACATGCCAAAGGGGGTGGGAAATATTCACTTATTAATATTGGGAGAGATGTGTAACTACTTGTATCTCTCAAACATCAATCGTATATTATCATAGTTATCCTTTACTAACCCATAAACAACCCAATAATCTAGATAAAAATGTAATAATTTATGGATGAATTCATGTAAGGCTTACACAACTATGCGTGAAAATACTACTGGAACATTTTCCAATCCAAAGGGCATCATAGTATAAGAAAAACTTCCCCATTCAGTGGTGAAGGTAATATTTTTCCAGTCCTTGTGCGTAATGTGCACCTAGTGATACCTTGAAAATCTATCAGTAAAGGAATATATCTTGTACCCTGTGACACCTTCAAGGATCTCTTTTGTAAATGTTGTGGGGAATGGATCTATTACACGAAGTATTAAGCACTTTGTAGTCCACACAGATCATGATCCGACCATCCTTCTTAATGCTGATCACTATGAGACTAACCCACACAGATTCCTTAATTGGTTTAATAATGTCAGACTTAATCATTTTGTCAATTTATTCCTAAACTTTCATGTGTAGGTTAGGATTCATCCTACAAGCCCTCTTCCTTACCGGTTTCACACCTTCTCTAAGCTTAATCTTAATCTCACCCAATAAGGGGTGCATTCCTTTCAACTCATGGTATCCTCTTAGAAATAGGTCCTGAAAGTCACGTAACATTTCAATGATCTTGGTGACATATTACTCATACGACTAGTCTCCTATAATATCCTCCTAGGTTCATCTTCAGTCCTAATATTAACCTTCTTAGTCTTCATAGGAACATGGTACGCACATGCCTTCTCATCCACATATTCCATTACCTCATGTGAACCCTATATGTGGCTGATATCAATTTTTTCTACCTCCTCATCATCAATGAGGTACACCATTTTACTCTTTTCCTTCTCTCCAGGAACATACAAACTAAAGCTCCTATGTTTATTCTATATCTTCATGCACTTTAGTCTCAGGTTCACCCAATAACTATACCAAAAACTCATCTAATTTTACGCCATCTCCCAGTGTGATGCACTTCATAATATGCAAGGCCTCATGTACTAGTGGCTTATTAGAAAAATAATCAAAATTAGTTATCATACCTTCAGTCATATCTTTCCAACTTGCAGTTTCTTCCTTAAGCTCAACATACACATACCATGCACACGTGAATCCCTTCAATATAGAATAGAACTTATGAACACATAGAGATGGTGGTAAATCCTCCTATCTGTACGCCCACTGTCTCTCATGTTGTATAAATGTGGTACTGAAGTATGAGTCCTTACCAATGAAATTCATAGATATTAGGGTAGGCATTGTTACTTCATGATAAATCTTATCAGAGAAGGTGATTCTCATGCTTCTTTCCATTCCAAAATATTAAATCCCTATAAACCACCCACCATCATGTTGCAATTCCCGATGCAGAGGTATAGACTAGCATATTCCTTCATTTCCACTTGATGTATCCATTGAAATTCCATAGTGCAATAAAGGAAGGAATTTACGATTTCCTTTCACCAGTGTACCTTGGTACCTATGGGTTATTTCCCAAATGCCTAACACAATGCATAGTCTACTTATGCTTGTGAATCTGCACTTAACCTCACTTCGCACCTAACCATTTCATAAGTGTACTATGTGCCTAGTTGTCATAAAAAACACTAGTAGTGTCACTAATAGATTGTGCATCTTCCCACTGAAGTACACTTTCCTTAGATGGTTCCACGTTCTCATGGTTGTGCACCATACATGCATAAATTATGTTTATCTCCTCTTCACGCATATGCTTAGTGTAAGGTGAAGCCTTCACATCATCCAAAGGTATGAAGATACACTCCTCTTTCTTATTAAAACTAACATATCTTTTATTGAAGTGTAGGTCCACATTGTTCGTATAACACCAAGGATGCCCAAGAAGTGTTAGAAAGTTGTCCATCTCATCCATATCCAATACCTCAAAATCACTAATAAATTTTGCTCCCTAGATAGTGATTGAGGCATATTTTAGTACCCCATAGGCATGGCCCTTGTATTATTTACCATATACATGATATTGGAAGAAGACTAAAATTATGGTCTCCCCATCTAGTTCCAGGAATCCAACGTTAGAACATTAACCTTTACATTGGTGTTAATAAAAATGTTACTTACCAGCCAACCATATACTACTACATCCAATGTAATTTCCTTATCATACTTATGGTTATGAGGTGGTAAATTTTCATGTAAGATCTAGTGCTCCCTCTCAACTCTAGTGCACGGTACCTTCTCATGTATCCATTCTCCTAGTAACATAATGATGTTATCTTTCCGCAACATTCTACATATTTCCTTGTGGTCATCTACATCCCTTTTTGTAAGTTCTACGTCCTTCACGTGTTACATTTCCTATGAATATTCCTTCAGGTGTTGAATCTCACCTTGCAATTCCCTAATTACACCCATGGTTTCTTGATAAAATTCCTTCTAATGAGCCACATCTAGATACATAACATGAATGACCTATTCCTTCCTGATAAGGGGCTTTACTATGATATTATCTCATTCATGAGCTGCTTCGGCACACGTTGTGACCAACAGAGGTTGAATAGCTAGATCAAAATTCTTAGGCTCTGACTGTTCTTTCTTAGCGCACTCCTCCTTGATCATTTCTACCCCTTTTTCCTTGTTGTTATTCTTACACACATGCACGTACAAGTCCATATAACCTTCCACCTTATGTTACTTCCCATAGTACGCGTAAACTATATTCTTAAAAAAATCATGCTGATAGTGGTCAAGTGACCCACAAGTATAACAAGTTCCATGTGCAAACCGATCTCTACCACTGTCGTGATGTCTTCCTCTATATCCTTCCTTAAAGCCTCCACTTCCATTTTTGTGCCCTTCTTGATTTTTTCCTTCCTGCTCTTTTGAGCCACTTGCTACGTTGGTCAGGTACAATCCAATCTCACAAGCCTCTTGGATGTGATCAATCAACCTGCAGTCAATTGTATCATGAGTATGGGAATTGTAAATCTTGCATTACATAAATACATTCTTTTGGGTTATTTGTTGCAAGAGTGGGAAATTCCGCACATCATGATTCTTGTGAAAAAAATAACAAGACTGTAATAAGGCACACATATATTGAACCAATTTTCTTGTCCCTATTTTAGATTAGTAAAATGAAAACAAGAAAATAAGAAACTCCAATATGAGAGGGTTTAAGGTACCTCTAGATGGGATGATGATATATATGGGCACACAAGAGAGATCCTCCTTGTAACAAGCTTGATTACCTACACAATAAAGAGAAACTCAACAAAAAAAGGATTAGTACATTAAATAGTGGGTTTCCTGAAAATA
Organism: Taxus chinensis; assembly: GCA_019776745.2. Classification (NCBI taxonomy): domain Eukaryota; kingdom Viridiplantae; phylum Streptophyta; class Pinopsida; order Cupressales; family Taxaceae; genus Taxus; species Taxus chinensis. The sequence goes on from CM034152.1 coordinate 90,476,450, forward strand.
ACAGTCACGAGAAGTGAAAAATTTCTAGGATGGATGTCAACTCACTTTTAGATAAAATAACGCAATGATGGATCTGATATGATGCAATAGGATCTAAGATAAAATAGAAAGCTAAAAATGCAACAGATAAAGTAAATGTAGATCTCATCCAAGTAAATGTAAACCAAATCAAACCTGGGTGGGTTGATGGTGACTTGAGATAATAAAGCATAGTCGAAGACAACTAGGATAATGTAAGAAGAAAATATAAAAAAACAAATTTAAAAGGCATCCTGAAGCCTGATCAAGAGCTTATCTAAACTAGGGATGATGATGAGTTGTGAGGAGAATACTGTATTTGATGAGAACAAAAATGATGCAAGAAAATTAATGAAATATGAGATCTGATTCATAAGGTCGATGGAAAAAAGTATCAATAAATGGTGAATGGATCTAATGAGGTTGGGATATGAAGTTGCAAGTGTGTAGAGTGGAAAGATTGATAGATTTGAGAGACTGAGAGGTCCAAAAATAGATAAGGGACATAGTGGATGAAAAAAAGCTAAGAAAATATAAATTGAGTCAACAACGAATCGACATGGTTGATGTAAACCAAGAGTGATATAGGATTTGATGGAAAAATATGGGTGAAAATGCCGATCTACAAATGGTAATGTAGTTAAAAAATGCAGAAAAAAGTCTCTAGGATGGCTGATGAACCTACAAAACTTGATGAAGAGGAGTGGTAGGATGGAAATAATGGACTCAAACATGTAAAGGATAAAGAAGACTTCCAATCTCCAAATATGGAGCATGATATCTCCAAAGTAGCTCCAAGATAGTGACAACTTTTGCAGAGATGAGAAAGAAATGAAGGAAAGATTGCAAGAAACCTTAAAGTCTCAAAAAGTACATCTTTGAAGAAGGAGGGGTATGGTCGTATTTATAGGGTCGATGAAGACCTAGATAGGTCACCAGTGACTACAATGGACCATTCATTTGGGCAGTGGGATGATGCCCAAATTGATGCAAAATGGGCCTAATGAAGGAAGATTAGGGTTTTAAGATGCTTTGGTAAGTTAGGGTTTTCTAAGGATGATAAAAGGTAGGTGAGAGGTGAAAAACATTAAATAAAGGGAAAGGGGAGGTAAAATTATTAAATGAATGTGGTTGGGTGCTTAGGGATATTTTTGGGAGGATAAAAAATATTAGGGGATGATTTATGAATAAATAAGGGTGATTAATGATGTTTAGGGAAAATAAATTAATGGTGTGGTTAAGATGAGATTAAGGTGGAAATGATAATTAAAATATAATTTAGGAGGGAAGGGGTGTTTTACCGCAAATTAGAGATAAAATAGATAATGGGTAAGGGCGAGGAGGAATACCTGTGATAGTTGAAGATAAGTTGTGCGTGTGTAAAATGTTTACCAAGTTGATTATGAAAAGCTTCCCTTTGGCTAGGAGGAATGACCTAAAATAGAACACAAGACCACAAAATAGAATTAACAATATCGGTTGGTGGTTTTCCTAACGGAAGCTAGATTTGGGAAGCGAGGTATAGTTTAGGTATCCAATAAAGAACAAGTTAATGACAATAAATAACATGAAATAAGAGACCTAATGCCAATAAAGAACATGAAATAAAGAGACCTACTTTAGTTGTAAAGTTTAGATATCCTACACAAGTAGATCAAATCTAGTCTAATAAATGCATGAAAGACTAAATACAAGAAGGATAAATAGTTAATAGATGGTTTGTGGGTGTGAAAGAGACTATAAATGAGGTCTAGACAAGATTTGGTGAGGTTTTGGGTTGTTGGGAAGAAGTTATAAGCTTGCTAGTTTAGGAGAAATTACCAGTCATAGAGACTAGTATCAGTTAGATGACCGATGCTAGCTAATGGTAAGTGACCGATGCCGATTGGGTGACCAGTGTCGGAAAGGGAAATTAGGTAAGAATATTAAAATAAGAGGTTTGGCACTCTATGTGATTGTAAAGAGACTGAAGGAAGCTTAGTTAAGGTCGTGAAATGTTTATAAGGACTTAGAGATATTAATATGGGGTGTTTGGGTAAGGTACAAAGGATAAATGGGTGGATGATTAAATGAGGTGTTGGTGAAAAGATCCAGGAATAGTATAGGATGGGATGAAACATATAGCTAATAAATAAATAGTCTATTGAAACCACTGACAAAGTAGAGATATACTTACTTGTAAAATGCTGGTGGTGGTAATAGATGAAGTATAAGTTGACCCCAAATGAATGTAACAGTGGTAGGAGGGAACAATGCTTCCATGTGAGTGCAATGGAGCTCTGGATCAATCAGTGGATGAATGGTGTGGTGTCTAAATGTTGTATGGGCCTCTGGTATGTCGTCATATTTCTAGAAGACTTGAGAGTCAGGATGTAAGGTTGCAAGAGTTAGAAAACCAGATTCAAAACCTCAACCAAAAGTTTAGAAATTCTATTTAAGGTAACCGGTGATGGTTAGGTATTTGGCATCAACTGAGAGATAACTGATGTTGGTTAGGGAGAAAAGGTCATATTTGCTAAAAATAACCTAATTCTTCCTAAATTTGGCGTGATTGAGATTTTGGTTCCAGGTCACAAGTGTGGAATGACGCTAAATAGAGTGGGAGAGTAATTAGAGGAATAATAGGCCATTACGATTAGGGTTAGAATAAGTCCTAGTTGGTTTAAGGTGAGTGGGGACTTAGTTTTGGGCAATAAATATGGTTGGAATGAGTCTATGGTGAGGTGGATAGGTGTGGTGGCTGGGTGAGGTGAAGAGGTGAGGTAGATAATTAACTTAATTCTGGTAATAAAATTAATTAAAATATATGCAAGTGGGCTTGGTGATGGGATGGTATGGAATTAACTAATCAAAGGGGTTTTATAGGATTGAGACCCAATTTTGGGTGTCTACATTTTCCCCCTTTTGTCACGTAGCTTGTATTGATAAGTGAAGATGAAAAAAACAAGAGGTGGTTGCCCCAGGTATGGGTATAAGTTAGGTTGCCCTAGGTATGAGTGGAGGTGATCCTCCTCAAACCAGGAAGTGATGAAGGAATATGATGAATTGATGATGGGTTCAATAAAGTGGTAAGTGGTGAAAAGTGAGGTTAGGTGTGGGTATAGGTGGGGGAATTCAAACACATGTAAATATATAGAATGCAACAAGGAACTAGGATGAAGAGCTCACAAAATCTACATCATCATAGGTTGATAGTTTATCCAAAAAAGGTTGATGTGGTCTAAGTATCCAAGGTATAGGATATAGTCCTGAAAAAAAAAAGAGGCTAAGTGTAGGAATGAGCATTAGGTGCGTTCCAAAAGCACCAATAGGTTTGGTTTCGTTAAGATAAATAACACGACATAAGGCAAGGAAAGGTTGGTAGGCTAAACAACACAAGTAGCATCATCGTAAGGTACAATGAGTAAGCAAATTCAAGTTTCAATTGCGTGGGTTCGGGAGGAACCAAAAAAGAGGCAAGATGCTCCATAGGTGGCAAGGACCATAATGTGCATACCAAAGATAGGCATATGAACATAAAACCCTAGAAATATTACACGATTGATAGTTCTTAGGGTGAAAGAAGTTTCCTGATCACAAATTTTCGCATGTGTGCCACATCCCTTGAGTGGGAAGAAGAAAATAAAATAAGGTAAGGTGGAGTATTTTTTGTAGCATAATATTTTTGTGGGACAACATGCCCCTTCTACAAGATACCCAAAACCAAAATAGGCAAATGATAAAAAGTTTGTATTGTTCTTGATTTTTTATTTTCTTTTTTCATGTATAGATTGATTGATGCAAGAAGTCTATATGGGATTAACATAATATCTCCTTGAGGTCTTCATGAAGCTGATCGATGTGGGAAACTCTAAGATAATTTTTATTTTTTCTTTGACAGAGTAGTCTTCATTTTGGATAGACTAAATACAATATTTGGTTAACTTTTAATAATTGTCCTTTGAGGGAGCAGTCTACTTATAACAACATGAGAGAGAGATAGATGTCCTTTTGAGGGATTCATCTATTTGTAAGAATTTTTAATCAAGGAGTAGAGTTGGTGTATACCATATATATATTTTTGTATTATTTTTGGACTTTAAGTCATGGAAAAAACTATAAAGGAGTATAGACCTCTTTTATGAAGGAAAAACCATAGCACGACTTAAAGAAAAAAAGTGGACCTTTTATGGTCATGTGGAGAATCAATCTCTTCTTTTGACTATCCAGTAGTCATAAGATTTTTTAGCTTCTATGTTTAATACCTGGAGTTGTACGATCTTCTCAGAATACCTTATGGGTGTTCTAGCAACTTGTATGCAAAATCCTATGTCTATATCAATAAGAAGGTCTCATGTGTCTGGCTGTGGAAATAATGGATCACAACCAAATGTTTTATCTCTTTCAGGTTCTTGTATGGTCATATGGATATCCTATCAAGGTAATCTATAGTGTGGTTGATTTGACCAAAATTCATATGATTTTTCATCTTCGATGTTCAATTCTCTCAATTACTCAATGATTGTTTGTGGGTTTGTCGTTGTTTGAAAGACGTGAATTCTAAGACCTTGATCTATATTTGTTAATGTTGTGAAGAGATTCAGATGAGGAATTACTGGTTCGAATATGTAATCCTTGGGCTCTCTGGGTCCCGTAATTGTCATGAAATAAATAACCAAACTTAACTGAATGAAGTAAACTAATTATGAAAATAAATTTAAGCTATGTTTGTTATTTTTTTATTTTTAAAGACATGAATTTGAATGAAATTAAAGAGCGACTAATCTAATAAATTTAGATAACGAGCAATTAATCTAAGAATAGAACTATAATAAGCAAGGTAGCCAAATGTAGCTATTTTCCTATGCACTTTGTGAATTGATCCTGAATATAAATAATTAATTAATTCAATTGAAAGACCTTCAATCTTACCTCAGAAGTGAGGAACAAATCATAGCTTCTCAGAAGCTATCATTCCTCACAGCTTTCCTGGTAATTTTGAAAGTGAGCTTAACTAAAATGAAATGATTCACTACTCTATTTGATATATTGTAACTAAAACTTTAACAATTCAAACCTGGAGTTTACAGAATAGAGGAAAATCTAGTTGTATTGTAGCTTGTGCCCTTAGTGTGATCTCTTTGTTTTTATCTATTCTTGTGAATCTAGAAAAGTGGGAATGTGATAGTGGCAGCATGAGAAGATATTCAAACAATGGCAGCTTGGACAAAAACTGAATGGAATGCAAGTAGGAGAGGGATAGTGCAAGAGAATAGAGCTTGGCTATGGAATTCCTAGCAGGATTACAACACAAAAACACTGAAAACTCTAGGATCTATACTTCTTGTGACAAAACAATGACCTATAACTCTAGGTAGAAACAAGATTCAAACGAACTTAATCTAGAACTGAAATTGTTTTATGCTAAGATGTTTGTTTTGAGAACAACAATGTAACAAGGTAAAACTAGATATATCAAGTGATCTCTAAATTAGAAAGAAGGAAAGGAGCCTTGAACTGAGAGGATGAGAACTTATACAAAATCTAGACCTATTGAGACTTGTTGAGGAGCTTTTAAACACACTAAATAATAAATCATAGAGAGATAGGGGCCATTTACTTGTAAACAAGCTTGGTATTTATAGCATTTTGATTTACCAGAAGGTAAGATCAAATTGAACTCTTCTACCTATTAAAAAAAGAAATTACTATTTACTAAGGTGGCTAAAACTTTAATGCAAGCAAGAGTGGTTGAGAATTACAAGCACAACTTGAATTTTTACATTGACGAGTGCGTTAGAAAGTTATGGAAAATGCAAACAGGACCGCCACCCAGAGCAGGGTGGTGGTTGCAAGACTGCCGCCCTGTCCTGGGTGGCGGTCATGGGACCGCTACCCAAACAGGGTGGCGGTCCTTGACACTAAAGACCAAAATGCAAGAAAAAAGAGGATAAGGGGTTAGAACAAAGCATGTGAAGGCCAAGTAAGGCATTTTAGGATGCAAATATATACACTTAGCACGCTCTTTGGATTCTAAACACCTTGCAAAGAGATTTGAATCATCATTGGGGTTTCTGTAACCTCTTTCCGACAGTATAGTACATACAATTTTGGGTATGTACATATTGCCCCCTTGGAGAAGCGTTTTAGCCATGAAGGGGCATAAAACGGTGGGTCCAAGTATGGCGGTCCTGAAATGGGGAAGTTAGAAGCTATACCTGACATGCTTGTGTGTCGTAATGTCACCATCCAGATTCCCGTTATCTGCAAAATGAAAAGAGGACTCAAGTGCAGATAGATAAAAGAAATCAAAAAATAAATACTAAATTAAAATGAAATGCGGACTTACCATTTGCACGGGGATAAGAACTTACCTCCGTCGGCGCTCCAACTCTGTGAAAGAACATTCAAAACAAGGTTAGAATATTATATATATATATATAAAATGAGCTCATTTTCCTATTCATTTATGCGTATCGATTTGGTAATTTTTTGAGCTCTGGGGCCCACAATAACCATTTTTGACGAGAGTGTAGTCAAAACGTTCATTGTGAGATTGTGATCATGCCTCCGAGAGCAGGAGATCGACCTGTGAAGTCTCAGGTTAGTTTTTCTCAATTTATTGTTTTTAAACCTAAAATATAAAAATGTTGAAATCTTTGTCTTGGGGGGGTTATTTTCAAAAATCTTAGTGTTAAATGAGTCTCTAGGGGGGCACCCATAGGGTAGGATTTTATTTTGCTCAAAATGGTGTATTTTTGCATTTTCTAAGCATTTTTAGGGCATTAGAGTCGTACGCCGAATTAGCGCAAGACTGCCACCCTACATAGAGCGGTGGTCACAGGACCACCACCCTATGATGGCAGTGGTCGACCACCGACCATGTAGTAGGTGGCAGCTCACGGAACCACCACTCTGCACAGGGCGACGGTTTTGGATAGAAAGAAAAAGATAGCCATAAAAGTAATTTTTTTGGTATTTTTGGTATTTTGATGAGCTTATCTATCAGATTATGTTGCTAACTTTCTCTTTTTCTCTATTTTGGGTGGATGCAGAAGGAGGAGTATATTCGGTGGAGTAGAGAGAGCGGGAGTGTGATTGGCTCCCAACAGTTTTAGACATACTGACCCAGACAGAGTGAGACACTCTTTAGAGGGCTGATATTTTGAGGATTTCATGGGTTCCTCATGTTTCTCCTTCCATTCACATATTGCGTGACTTATTCTCATACTGGGATGTAGACCAAAATACTTTCCAGTTACCAAGTGTTAGGGGTGAGTGGACTATCACCCTAGAGGACGTTTATCACATTTTGGGGGGTTCTGATTCTTGGGAGGCAGCTGTCTCTCAAGACAACATGATCCAGGCCTCAGATGATTCAGTGGGCCACCTACATGGGGGATGTTGTTGTTTCCTTTGGCTCAAAGAAGGGGATGAACGTCCGATCCATTAATACTACTCCTATCCCCACCCTCCATAAGGCCATCATGGGTATCTTGGCCTCACAGTTGATTGGGGATGATGGAGGAGACACTCTGTTATACTACTGGACTCCTGTGATCGTGCAAATTGAGGCTCGTGGCCGTATTTATGCTTGGGGAGTAGATATTCTTAGGACCACCTACCATGATTTGTACAGGGTGGTTAGATTATAGGGGCAGTCTTTGAGTCACCCTACTTTGGTTATGAGTTGGGTGTATGAGCATATCATTCCCTATGGGATGGGTGTGTTAGTAGAGGACCCAGGGGCTGTCAGGGCAGCCAGGTGGATAGGGATGTCAGTGCTTAGGATGCCACACCAGCCAGTGGCTTCACTGACTACTATAGATATGGAGGCTACTCCTTATCAGGATATGGCATGATTGTGGGGGCAGGAGGTGACTACATTGGTTGCTTGCTCTACCACAGGTCAGTTGGTGGACATGATAGGGAGAGTGGAGATCCACCCTTTTGATCGAGTCCCTCAGCAGTTTGGTCTCCCTTATATTGATATGCTTCCTCCAGTGGGGCCTGTGTACATGACTGTTCGTGAGGCCTGGGGAGGTCCTAGAGGAGATCGAGGTTGGACCATAGTTACTCCTGGAGTACCTATCACAGTTAGGTGAGTGGTTCATGCCCAATAGGTAGTTGGTGCTCCTTGAGCACCCTTACTTCAGATCGGGGCTGCTCCTGCTTACAGTGGGGAGGAGGATGAGCCCATTGATGTGGACTCAGACTCTGAGGAGTTCACAGGAGGGGAGACTGAGGAGGAGATGATGGGAGAGGGGGTTGGAGGTGAGGCTGGTGGGGTGGCCCAGGAGGATGACAGTGATTCTGAGTGGCATGAAACTCATGATATCTTGAGGGTGGAGAGGGCGGAGGTGAGTGCGGAGAAGGAGACCTTGGTCTCAGAGGGATTGTCTTCTCAGGACATTGAGGGAGATGATGAGTCCGTGGCAGGACGTCATTTCGTTCTAGATTTTGGGGAGGCTTCCGCAGTCGGTAGCAGCATAGTCAGTAGGCATCTAGATCCTAGAGACCCTACTTGGATGCCTAGAGATCCAAGTGAGTTACCACTCTTCTCTTGACCCTGTTAGCTAGAGATGTTAGTTGATATTTATTTTTTGTTGTTTTTCTTGTTTTTGACTTGTTTTTGGTGATTTTCTAACTTGTTATTTCCTTTTTTTATTTACAGTGACTGCATAGGGATGGCGGGATCTGATTCGTTGGGTTTGTGTGGACACCCTATTGCTCCCTTTAGGGAAGACTCGGGCTCAGCTTACTAAGGACGTTGGAGAGCCTTTAGCAGCTGACAGACACACTGATGTGTTTTCCCCTGTCTGGAAGGTGGCAGAGTTAGTGACCTCCCTTTGTACTTAGGTAGCTGGATACGAGATTGCTGAGCGCCTGATGAGGCGGAGCCATTCTCATAGTGAGACCACAGCCAGTGGTCATGATCATGAGCACTCCCATCATTCAGTGCATTCAGAGCATCATCACTGTTGTAGCAGGAGCCCTAGATGTGGTCACACACCCTCCAAGGGATCCCACAGGGATTGATAGGGCATTGAGCCTTTATTGCTTTTGATACCATTTTTGATACTATACGATTTTTTTGTATTTTTTGGGCTCATTGAGCGTTTTGACCATGCCTAGTGCATGATGGCATTGTATGTAAAACATGATTCCTATATATATATCTCTTTTTGGATCTAGATCTTCTTTGTATCTAGAGTTTTGTGATTTGTTTCTCATGTGTACACTAGATACTTTAGAATCTCTATTTTTATATGATTTTTAGAATGTATGCAATGGATGACAAGTGATAACAAATGTTGAATAAAATGTTTCTTTTTTTGTTTGTTTTTGTAATGCTGATATGTGATGATGCAAACATACTGTAGTACTGAAATTTTGGCTTCTTTGGGAAATTTTCATTGCTTCTTCTTGTTTTGGAAAAACGTGATGAATATGTAGTGATAATGAGATGAACTTGCCCCATTCCTAACTCCACGCAACTAGTAAGATGCGAGGGCTCAACACCAAGAGCTGGGAAGGGCACAAATTGTATGAGTTTGACTGAATGGAAATGATGAGAGAAAGACAAGGTATTGACAAAAACCAAATTTAGACCTACGTACTTACCTTACTCAAAAACTACTACATAGCTTAGAATGTAACTTACTTTCTAGTTTATCTAGACTTAGATCCATAAATGGCAACTTGGTTGACAAAATTTGGTTTTGAGGATTTGATCTCTTTGGAACTTGGATGCTTAATTTCACTTTTCACAATACACTTTGTTTTGAATTTTAAAACACTAAGATTCATTAATTTGCGTGAATGGACCCCCTATGCCCTGCCCCATGCTACTAGTAAGAAATATGGGCTTATCACCAAAGGCAAGACATAGGCGAGTAAGGGCAACTTCTTTCCTTTCCCAACCTCACACCACTAGTAAGAGATGCGGCCTATCACTGAAGGTTGGTAGGGAAAAGAAGTGTGTAAAATAAAATATTCTATTTGTTTAGCATTTTTGTTCAATTTTACTTTGACATTTCTGATATGTGATTTTGGAGTATCCTTGTTTCAAAGAGATGTAAGAGGGATAGATGTGACACCAAGAAGCTTCTAGAATAGACCGTAGGTAAGAACAAATTAACCTAGCAGAAGAAAATAAGTATGACCAAGTATGCAGGCCTTGGTATGGTTTTTGTCAAGATTTTGTCTGTCAAATTAATGAGATGATTTCGAAACTATTTGATGATATTATGAAAATTGAAGAGATATGATTTGAATGTTTTGCCAATATTTTCAGAAGTTTGTAATAAATTGCTTAAGAATAAGTTCCTTGACCACAAAATTTTATGAAATGAGTAAACAGAATGAACTAACTAAATGGCTAATGCAATGCAGATGAACATAGTATACAAATGGTGATGTTGATGACCTATGCATAAAACCATTTAAGATGTAAGGAATTAACAATTTCATTGAATTCCTCACCTTCTAGTGTACACAAGAGATATGCACCGTTTCCATAGTCTTTCATGACTCGGTATGGACCCAACCACTTGGGACGGAATTTTCTTCCTTCTTCGGTCTTCTTGTCAATCTGGCTATCCAGTCTCAGAACTAGATCTCCCTTGTATATTTCTCATTCGTAAACCTTCTTGTTATATTTCCGGCACATCCGGTCAGCATAGGCTCTGTGCCATTGTTCGGTGTTTAACCTGGCCTCATCAAGGATTTCTAGTTGAGAGAGGTGTGCCTCTCTATAGGCTTCTTCTCCCAAGATCCCTTGTAATGAGATGCGGAGACTGGGTATTTTGACCTCAAGTGGGAGAACTGCTTCTACCCCGAATACCAATGAGAAAGGGGTTGCCCCTGTTGGTGTTCTTATTGATGTTTGATAGGCCCACAAGGCCGGGTATAATTTTAAATGCCAATCCCGTTTGTTCTCCTTAACTGTTTTGAGGAGAATGGATTTTAATGTTTTGTTTGTTGCCTCAGCCTGTCCATTGGCTTGGGGGTAATAAAGAGAGGCCGTGTGATGGTTTATCTTGAATTTTCTGCATAACTCACAGACCTCATCGTTCTTGAAGGATGTGCCATTTTCTGAGATAATGACTTGTGGGACACCATATCTACAAATTATTTGATTCAGAATGAACTTAGCGATTACAGAACCTGGTATGGTGGTGAGAGGCATGGCCTCTACCCATTTAGTAAAATATTTTGTGGCCGTGATTATAAAGTTATGGCCATCTATTGATGAGGGAGATAATTTCCCTATCAAATCTAGGCCCCACGTGGAAAAGGGCCATGGGGTTGCGATTGGTTACAGAGCCTGTGCTGGCATGTGAATCTCATGGGAGAACTCTTGGCATTTATGACACTTGTGCACAAATTCTACTGCGTCATGTTCCAGAGTGGGCCAGAAATAGCCCATCTGATGTATTTTGTGAGCAGTGGCATGGCCACCAAAGTGGCCTCCACATATCCCACTGTGGGATTCATAAAGAATCTTTTTGGATTCTTCCATGTCAACACATCTTAAAAGCATTCCGTCAAAGGCTCTACGATAGAGCACCTGTTCTAAAATAACGTATTTAGCAGCAATAATGTGTAACCACCTTCTTTGTTGTGATGTTGCCCCTTCTGGGTAAGTATGGTCTTTTATGAAATTGATGATGTCAGTGTACCATGGACACGTAGAAATGGGGGGCCTAGTTTCGACAAAGTATACACACTCATCTAGAAAGTCTAAATCAACTAGATTGCCACCATCCATTGGGTTATCAGCTAACCAATCCAAAATAATTTGTCCTTTCATAGACTTTTGGTTAACAAAAGTCAACTCGAATTTTCCTATTAGTGTTATGAAGCACCCAACCCTTTTTGACAGTGAACCTTGATTTAGATAGGTTCATAAGTGATCAGTTTTGATGATTACCCTTGTTTCCTAGTTCAACATATAATGTCTCAATCATTTTGTTGCAAAGACTATAGCTAGGCACTCCTTTTCTGCCTATGTGTAACGTGTCTCATAATCAAGCAATGTCTGACTAATGAAATAAACTACACGTTCTCGTTTATCGTCATCCTCTTGAGCCAACATGTAGGCTAGTGAAACATCTGTAGCTCATGAATACAATATCAAAGGGTGATCTGATCTAGGTAGAATTAGCGTGGGAGGAGACAACAAGAATCGTTTAACTGCCTTGAAGGCCTCATTGCATTCTTCTGTCCAATCAACGCTATAATCCTTTTTCAACAAATTGTTGATTGGATGAACAACAAAACTTAAGTCAGGGATGAACCTTTGAATTGCACCAAGTTTTCCAAGAAATGATCTGATACCAGACTCATCTGATGGTGGAATCATTTCAAGAAAAGCTTGGATTTTGGCTGGTCGACATCAATCCCTAGTGACGATATAATGTAACCTAGAAGCTTGCCTCCTGTTACATTGAATACACATTTTTGTGGATTCAATGTGATGCCATATTCGATCAATCATGAGAGAATGATACAGAGCACCTATGGGTGATCACAACGCTTCCTGGCCTTGGCCAGTAAGTCATCTACATAGGATTCCATGATCTTATGAATAAGGTCATGGAATATGTATGTCATTTCCCGTTGGTATGTAGCGCCATCTTTCTTAATACCGAATGAGATGACATCATAACAATAAGTTCCTGAAGGACTTATAAATGTAGTTTTGGCTTGATCCTCTTCGGATATTTTGATTTGATTATATCTTGAGAATCCATCCATGAGAGACAACAACTCAAATCCAGTTGTTGCATCAACAATAACGTCAATGGATGGTAAAGGGAAGTCATCTTTGGGGCAAGCTTTGTTAATGTCCTGGAAGTCTATGTAAATGTGTATCTTCCCATTTTTTTTAGAATAGGGATGATATTAGATACCCATTGTGAATAGTCAACCGGTTTGATGAATCCCACTTGGAGAAGTTTCATTACTTCTTCTTTCACCATGAGAGCCACTTTTGGCTTCATTGGTCTTGAATTTTTCTTAATTAGCTTTGCATCTAGTTTGGTGACAAGATTATGTACCGCGATATGTGGTGCAATTCTCGTCATTTCTTTGTAACTAAATGCGAAATCCTTTTGATGTTCCTTGAGGATCTGGGTATGTATTTCTACCTCCTTTGGAGTTAATGAGGATCCCAACTTCAAAATCTTTGGTTCTTCCTCTGTTCCAATATTTATATCAATCGTTCCTTCGATTAAGGAAGTGTTTCCTTCTTCAAATTCAGGTGGGGCCGGAGGTAGTTCCAAAATTTCTTCATTCTCTACCTCATAGATTTTGAGATTCTTTTGCGGGGGAGATTCTATCATGGGATTTCCAAAATAGGAAGAGGAATATGGGATTAGGGAGAAATCTACCATGTGATGAGTGAGATGTAATTCTGCATAGGCATTTAGATATCCAAGAGTGACCCTATTGCTGTCAAAGTGATCTAGGATGGTAAACTCATTCTCAACTTCTATGTGTGTCAAGATTGGGGTTATTGGTATTTTACGCACCAATGGTTCAGTATGAAGTGATACCATGAAATTTGTATTTTCCAACTCACTGCTTGGAGTGAAACGGGAAGCTGAGGTTGCTATTAAATTTGCAAGAAGGTTCTGTTCTCGTGGAATTTATTCGATTTATATGAAGTCAAATCCCTTGGTTAGATCTAATACCACCATTTTATAGAGTTGCAAGTGCTCAGCTCTAGTCTCATATACCTCAAATACTTGGTTTACAACTAATTTGAGTCTCCTAGCACTCTAATGTTATCAGCACCCATCCTTTTGGCTATGATGAGGCTAAGGAGGAGGGCTTCGTATTCAGCCCCGTTGTTTGTACATTCAAAGTTTAACTTAAAGGAAAAAGGTAGGATCTTTCCCTCGGGAGAAGTAAGGATCACACCTGCCCCAGCGCCGAAACGACATCTAGCTCTATCGAAGTGGAGAGTCCAATAATTGCTCAGAAAAATGGATGTTGGAACATTCTTTGTATCTTCTTCTTTTGCCTCGGTTACTTCTACCATATAAAATTCTTCCACTGGGAGGAGCCAATTCCTAGGGTACATCCTATACCCACGGAATCAAACAATAGGAGAATAGGTAAATATTTCTCTAGTAACTTGACCATTTTTGCGATGGTTCCTGATGATATTGTCTCTATGATGTTGGTCTCATTTAAGATTGTTAGAATGCCTTTGACCAAATTCGTGACTTCTAATTCTGTTGTAGGTACCAGCTTTACTTCTGGCTTTGAATTGACTGGTTTGTTAAGTTGATTCGTTGGGAGCTCGAACTCAGAGTGGACACCTGGTCTCTTTTTCAAATTTGCTAAGTGTATGTCGAAAGGTTTTGGGTCACCCTACGCCACAAAGATTTTCCCAGGTGTACAAATCTTATTTCCTGGAATAACATGGAAGGGATTGCCTTCATATGATGTATCCAAGGTCAACCGAGAATCATATTATAGTTGGTTTCCCAATCTATAATATAAAATTTGGTGAGGACTATCTTGGGTCCTAAGGTGACTGGTAACACTATAGTCCCAATTGAAGTTTCCTTGAGGCTATCATAACCCCTTAGCGTATTTCATGTTGAGGAACAATTTGTTTCTCCATATCCTAGCTTTTGAAGAAAAGTGAAGGGGACTATGTTAACTTCTGCCCCATCATCAATCATTGCACACTTAACATAATTATTATAAACCCATACCTACAAATGCAAGGCTGGGTCACCTCTATGTGTAATTTCAGCATCCGTTGGCATTTTGCTTATATCAAATATAAACTCAGTATCCCTATCTGGCTGCCCCAGAGGGTAGACGTCAAAGTCTACATGGTTTATTTGCATTTCAGGAGGAGGAGTGATGTTAATCAGATGACCAAGACCCAACACTTCTAAGAGAGCAACCCTGTGAGTGGGAGAGTTTTTCAACAAATCCAAGAAGGAAATGTGAGAGGTCTTTGTTAGGTCATTAATTAGGTTGTAAATGCCTATAGGTTTTGTCAATGTTTTTTTAAAATTGTCTAGTACTTATGGGTAGGTTGGAACTGGTTGAGAAGAATAATCTCATTTTCTTGTTACGGTTTCTACCTATAGCTCGATGTTTAACTCTACCAGACCAACTATCTTCATTTGTGGTCGAGTTCCTAATTAGGGTGCGATTGGTGGATTTGATGAAGTTGAGGCTTCATGATCATTATTTCTTTCCATGACACTCTTGTTTGTCCCATTTGGATCTAACCTATTATTGTTAGAATGATTCGGGAGAGGATCGTTAAAAATATTGAGGGGTGCATCATGAGGGGAAACTGATCTTGTATAGGTGTTCAGCGTGGGTAATGCAGAATTTGTTAAAAACATATCTACAAAGTGTTGCCTTTGATCTTATGAAAAACTTTGCATGAATTTGTTATAGTTGTGGAAATTCCTACTATCATGGCCTTGAATCTTGTGGAAACCACAATACAAGTTGGGATTATAGTCCTAAGGTTGTTGGAGTGAAACCTGTCATGGTCCAAAATTTTGATTAGGTTGTTGGTTGTTATAGTTAAAATTTTGAGGTTGTTGCCTTTGGCTTTGGTTCTGATATCCAGTTGGGTTTCGGATTGGACCTTGTGTCTGTATTTTCCATTATTGTTATTGTTGTCATGATGGACGATTAAAATCCACCACGTTGATTGTTGGAGTAAAGCTATTATTTCATCGATTGTTAACGGGTGCTGGAGTGTTTACGACGTTTTCCCTTTTAACCTGGTCTGTGACTCCATCTGTTGTAACCCCACAGTTTTTGTTAAGGATCTTGGGTCCTTGATTGGTATTCCCGACATTAGGATAAGTTGTAGTGTTTTGATTGGGAGTGATTAATTTCCCATTCGTTCCATATGTCTTACGACTGCTGTCTATTACCGCTTGATCGATTCAGAGAGCACTCTTGAGTACTTCATCATAAGTCCTTAGTGGGAACTTTTGGACTTCTTCCTTTATCTCTCTGTTGAGAGAATGAAGGAATAAGTCACATAGTTCCATCTGATCCATGTTCAGAGCACTTGTTGATGAGTAGAGGACTGTACACCATCTTTGAATGAAATGAGTAGCAGATTCATTGTGCTCTTGTTTAATGTGTAAGAATTCCCTGATCCTTGTTCTTAACAATTTTTTCATGTCAAAATCTTTGATAAATTCTGACACAAGTTGTTTGAACGAGTGTATCAAGGCTTCAGGTATTCTATAATACCAATCAAGGGAAATACCCTCTAAGGTCTTAGGGAATATCTTAGCAACAACCGCATCCCAAGGGAGAAATTCTCGAATGGCCATGGCATAGGCCTTGATATGTGCATTTGGATCTCCCTCCCCCTTGAATTTAGGTAAATTAGGAAGAGGTATTGGAGGCATGATGCTTCATACGGTGAAATATAGAGTTTCTTTTAAATATTCTGAGTAAGTCTCTACTGCATAGGTTTCAACCATCGATGGTTCCTTATGAGGGGGTGGAGGTGGAACAGGTTGTTGATATGGCATATCATATGTATTTATAGGAGCATAAGGAAACCCCTGTGGTTGAACAAACATCCCGGGAGAAGAGAACATGGCTCCCTATGGTGATTTTGAATAAATGTTTAAGTAGGGAGGAGCATTGCTCTGATGTGGGTTGTTTGGTACTAAACTGGGGGGTATCATACTTTCAATTGGAGTAGCATTTGAAAATGTGGTTCTAGTTGGTGTTTGTTATGGGTATCTATATGAATGTTGAGGAGGCATGCCTAATGTGCATGTTCCTGTGAGGAGGTCAACATAGATGGGATAATGTAGAGGGTTGGAAGTTCCTGCTTGCCTGGAATGTGAAGTTTGATTTTTTTGAGCAAGTTCTAGTCCTTTAACCCTTTCAACTAAAGCTGAGATGACCTTGATTGGTGATGACATAGTGTTTCTCCTTGGTGGCTATTTTTGTACCCCTTGAGGTTGCAAAGGGGTATGGTACCCTGCTATGAATTGTTCATTACTTTGCCAAACTTCACCAAGAGTATTTTCCGTTGGTAGAGGAATGGGGGTATTTTCTTGAAGCAGGGTGTCGGGTTGTGTTTGCAAACTTCTGAGAGGTGGATACATGTTTTGGAAGCACTGCTCATTTCTAGCATAGCATGCTAAGTACTCCTCATCCAATAATGGGAGTGGATCTCATTGCTTACTAATTTGTGGTCTAAACAAAACCTGAGGAAATGAGCTGGATTCTCCAGTAAACATCATGATATTAGAGCCTGATGGCTCAAGTTGTTGTGTTTATGTGAGTTGGTCTAGTTCATTAATTCAAAATGAAGTACTATTGTTAGTCCCTTAAGGAGGAGTTTGTGATGAAAGGTAGTATTTTGAGTAATCGTTAGCCCATGCAGAAAGCAAGGGTGACAATTTCCTACTCGATTGGCCATAATATGCTTTGAGACCTGAGAGAGGTCTGTCATATGTGTCATATCCTGACATATTTGGGGGGTATGTAAATACCCATAGAAAAATTGGAAGGAGTGAAGATGGATGAAAGAAATGGAAATGAAAAGGGAGCAGTTGTTCCGTTCACGTTGGGTTCACCAATTTTATACGATAGAAAAGTGACAGGCGAGCATGAAAATTGACAAGTAGCCTTTCTTCGTACTTGACCTCCTGAGGTTGTGCCGAGACAGCTGGTGGAAATGAAATATATGCAGATGTGGAAAAACTAGTTGGGAAATCTTATATCCTCAACACGTAATAATGGGATCTGCGAGTCCAAGGCAAAGAAATCTCTCCTAACCTGAATTGGTGTAATGGATCATTTAGATATAATAGCCACTCGTAGGCTCCAATCAATGTTGAGCTCTACTGAGATCCTGTTTATTGACTGTTGGATGTGTGGAAAATAACTTGCAAGCACCTTGTGTAGATTTCCATATAAGGTCATGAAAAATGATGGTGCGAGGCGTAATGAATCTGCTGGAATTTATGGGTGATTCTCTGGTCTAGTCCATAAAATCTTAGCCTGATCGGCTACTATATTCAACTTGGAAAACTATGTGATAATGTTTGGCAGAAGTGGTGAGGACCTAAATATGAGAGTACATAAACTGGTGTCAATGTCTAATTGATTAACAGGCCCATTGGGTTATGGGACTTGGGGATCACAACTGTAAGTTCATGGTTGTTGTGGAACTTTTATGGTCATGTGGAGAATTAATCTCTTCTTCTGACTATCTAGTATTCATAATATTTTTCAACTTCTATGTTTAATACCAGGAGTTGTGCGATCTTCTCAGAATACCTTATGGGTGTTCTAGCAACTTGTATGTGTAAGCCTATGTCTATATCAATAAGACTCTTGCATCTGGCTGTAAAACTAATGGATCACAACCAAATTTTTTCTCTCTTTCAGGTTCTTGTATGGTCATATGGATATCCTATCAAGGTAATCTATAGTTGGGTTGATTTGACCAGAATTCATATGCTTTGTCGTCTTCGATGTTTAATTCTCTAAATTTCTCACTGATTGTTTGTGGGTTTGTCATTTTTTGGAAGATGTGAATTATAATACCTTGATCTATATCTGTTAATGTTGTGAAGAGATTCAGATAAGGTATTACTGGTTCAAATATGTAATCCCTAGGCTCTTTGGGTCTCCTGATTGTATTGCAAGAAATAACCAAACTTAACTGAATGAAGTAAACTAATTATGAAAATAAATCTACAGTATGCTTGTTATTTTTGTATTTTCAAAGACGTGAATTTGGATGAAATTAAAGAGTGACTAATCTAATAAATTCAGATAATGAGCAATTAATCTAAGAATAGAACTATAAAAAGAAAGGTAGCCAGATGTAGCTATTTTCCTGTGCACTTTGTGAATTGATCCTGAATATAAATAATTAATTAATTCAATTGAAAGGCCGTCAATCTTACCTCAGAAGTGAGGAACAAATCATAGCTTCTCAGAAGCTATCATTCCCCACAGATTCCCCGATAATGTTGAAAGCGAGCTTAACTAAAATGAAATGATTCACTACTCTATTTGATATATTGTAACTACAACATTAAAAATTCAAACCTGGAGTTTACAGAATAGAGGAAAATCTAGTTGTATTGTATCTTGTCCCCTCAATGTGATCTTTTTATTCCTACATATTCTCATGAATCTAGAAAAGTGGGAATGTGACAATGGTAGCAGGAGAAGATATTCAAACAATGGCAGCTTGGACATAAACCAAATGGAATGCAAGTAGGAGAGGGATAGCGATAGCAAATAGAGCTTGGTTATGTGATTCCTATTAGGATTGTTGCAGGGATACAACATAAACACACTGAAAAATCTAGGATCTATAATTCCTATGATGAAACAATGACCTATAACTCTAGGCAAAAACATGATTCAAATGAAATTAATCTAGAACTGAAACTATTTTATGCTAAGCTGTTTGTTTTGAGAACAACAATGTAACAAGGTGAAACGAGAGAGATCAAGTGATCTCTAAATCAAAAAGAAGGAAAGGAGCCTTGCACTGAGAGGCTAAGAACTTATACAAAATATAGACCTATTGAGTTTTGTTGAGGAGCTTTCAAACACACCGAATAATAAATCATAGAGAGAGAGGGACCATTTTCTTGTAAACAAGCTTGGTATTCATAGAATTTTGATTTACTAGAAGGTAAGATCAAATTGAGCTCTTTTACCTATTAAAAAAAGAAATTACTATTTACAAGGTAGCTAAAACTTTAATGAAAGCAAGAGCAGTTGAGAATCACAAGCACAACTTGATTTTTCATGTTGACAAGTGTGTCAAAAAGTTCTGGAAAACACGGACAGGACCGCCACCCAGAGTAGGGTGGCGGTTGTAAGATCACCACCCTGTCCTGGGTGGTGGTCATGGGACCGCCGCTCAAATAGGGTGGCGATCCTGACACTAAAGATTGAAATGTAAGAAAAAAGAGGATAAAAGTTAAAATAAAGCATGCAGAGGCCAAGCAAGGAATTTTAGGATGCAAATATATATACTTAGTGCACTCTCTAGATTCTGAACACCTTGTGAAGAGATCTGAATCATCATTAGGGTTTCTATAACCTCTTTCCGATAGTATAATACATACAATTTTGGGTACGTACAGATACCATCAAAGCCATGCTTGTAGAGAAGAAACCTCATGATGACATAGAGAGAGACACTTTTGAGGAAGTATTATTGTCTATTGTGAGTGAGTTCAAGAGGAAAAATTGAAAGAGAAAAATAATCAGTGAACTGCTTATACCAAATGTTACGTGGGTCAGTTTCAATTCTACCCACAAAATTTACGTTGCAAAATAGATAATAAGGTGATTGCAACCTTTGTACCGTGAAAAATATTTTGGAGTCATAAGTTGAGGCAGGTATTTAAGAATCAAGGAAAACCATGGTATCGATGAATTTGTTAGTGGAATGTAGAGTGATTTGAAGTTCGTAATGATCGATGGTAGTCAAAAGCATGTCAATGTGATGTTTATAATTTTCAAGTAACTCGTTACAAAACTGGTATAAACCATTGACTTGGTTCATAACCAGTTGAGAGTCACCAAATATATTAATGGATTTAACATCTAGGGAAAGAGTGACAATGGATTCATCAAGAAAATCAAATTTAGAATATTGATTTTCAGAAAGAGGTACATCAGTAAGCTGATATGCAATGGTTTGTCCCTTAAAAGACTTTTGATGAATGAATTCTAGATCTAGGTTTGCCAGAAGCATGTTCCAACGTGCGGCGCGTTGGTGTTGGTAAGGATTAGCATACATGTAGTGCAAGAGGTCACTTTTGGTGACGATGAAGGTTTTGTCGTTAAGTAGGTAATGGTGAAGTTTAGTGGCCATGAAGACTAAGGCTAGGTAAAGTTTTTTAGTGTGAGTTTATCTAGTCTCACAGTCTAAAAGAGTACGACTTATATAATTAACTGCTTGCTCCTTGTGTTTCTCGTCACGATGAGCGAGTATGGCACCCAACGAATGATCAGTGGTAGAAATGTAGAGGTAAAAGGGTTGGCCATCTTTAGGTGGGATGAGCATAGGTTGCTGAAGAAGGTATTTCTTCAATGATTCAAAGGCTTTATGGCACTCAATCATTCCAATTGAAGGAGACATCCTTTTTAAGAAGATGGTGAAAAGAGTGACATCAATTGAAAAGTTGGGAAATAAAACGTTGAATGGACTTTAATTTTCCTTGCAAACTACATAGCTATCAAAGGTTAGTAAATGGAGGCATCTCGATAATATCCTTGATTTTGGCAGGATTGACTTCAATACCACGTAGAGAGACAATGAAACCAAGGAGTTTTCTAGAGAGAACGAGAAAGACACACTTCTTAGGTTGAAAGACAACACAATATTGGATGAGACAATCAAAGATTGTTCTAAGCACTGGGAGGTGATCAACACAACTCTTAGACTTAACAAGAAGGTTATTGACATAGTATTCCAATATATCATGCATGATATCATGGAAGATATAGGTCATAGCATGCTGATAAGCGACACCAATGTTTTTCAAGCCAAAGGGCATGACGCGATAGCATAAATTCCTCCAAGGGGTGATGAAGGTGGTTTTGTGTTGATCTTCTGGTGTGAGTAATATTTGATTATAACCCAAGAATCCTTCCATAAGAGATAGTATCTCATGGCTGGCCATAAGATCAACAAGTTGGTTGATGCTAGGAAGAGGAAATTTATCCTTAGGGAAAGCGAGGTTAAGGTCACATAAATCTATACATATGTAGAGTCCCCCTGTCACTTTAGTAATAAGAACAATATTATAAATCCATTGAGGATAGTCAATGGGTAAAATAAAGGAAACAAAAAGGAGGTAATGGATTTCCTCTTTCACAAGAAGGGAAATGTGCGGATGTATTTTTCACAGCTTTTATTTCACAGGTTTGGCATCGAGGATAGTTACAATATTTTGGACCATGCTATTAGGGTCAATATCGGGCATATCGGCACAAAACTAAGCAAGAGCATTGCTATAATCTTGAAGGAAAGAGTTAAAGGCTCCCTGTTTGGAAGAATCTAAATATTGGCCTATCTTTAGAATTCGAGGGTCATCCTAAGTGTGAATGTTGATCTCTATGGTTGATTCATTTAACATGGTTTATATCTCAAAAGGTAATGAGGGGTGAATGTAAGAATCCTCCACACCTAGATAGGTGAGAATGGAATCATCATCTTGACATTGAATGACGTGATGCAACCTAGAATTTACCAGATAACACCCTAGTCGTGATGTCACATCACTGAACCTAGACTGTGCGCTCACCTGAAGCACGCAAAGGTACCAAGTCCCTCTTTAGGGTTGTTGTAGTAGGATGTTAGCGTGATGAAGGAAGAAACAAATAGACCCATAACTAATCCATCATTCTACAATGCATGCTACATTCAGATCTATGAAAGAACAAGCTTTAAATAGTAATCATGATTGAATCAATAACATGCACTACTCAATTATACATAGGAATGACACTTAGATTCAACCAATATCTTCCATATATTAATAAAAACAAAATATTCTTATAGTAATGTCAATCTATACCAATGCATGCATGGATCTAATACAATAATTCATTCATATGTGTATATTTCTATACCTTCATACATCCATCACACATATCTCTCTCTGACACACACACACACACACACACACACACACACACACACACACACACACACACACACACACACACACACACACACACACACACACACACACACACACTACTATGTACTTCACATCATATATATAGGGTGGGGACTTGCCCCTCACCGCTTATCTATTCCAAAAATAGGTTGCATGCTATTAATAGCCACGCGCCATTTACAAGCATAGCCACACATGCAATTGTGCTATCTATAGACCTCTTATAGTTAACTGAAGTGACAATCCTATTCTTAGCTCGTCTCCATGCAAAACACTTCAATCTGATCCTCCAAAGATAGATAATGCATGGTATGCAATCTCTTCATCGTTGGTGTGTTCTTCACACCATCATCTAAAAATAGGTCGTCATGTTCAAAATCGGATAAGTCCTCAATGTTGAACTTTCCCTCCACACGCGAGTTCTTCCTATTCCTCTACGCCCTTGATCCTGACCTTATCTCCCATGTGGGCTTCTTGTGTGATCTCTGATAAGTATTCTATGATCAACATGACATTTATAGAAGGTGTATCATCATCGATCATGTCAGGATAAAGGAAAGGAAGGGTAGAGGGTGCCTCGCCATCATGATTATAGGTCAAAGGTCCCAAGGAAATGGTGTTCACAAAAAAATTTAGGAGGGATGGATTCTGGATCCATGGAATCCATGGGGGAAGGTGGTGCAATAAGTGAACAAGGTGTGGATGGATTTTCATCTTCGATGAGGGTGATGCAAGCCTTTTTAGGAGGAGGATGTAAAGAAAAACTGAGTCCATAATGGTCCTTGTGATTTTGGGTAGTACAAGGTAGAGTTGTATGATGACCTTGTTCATATAGACCAAATTGAAAACCCTTCTAGACACATCGGTGAAGAAAAGCGTGGGCAAAGCGACGGTTAGTGAGGTATTAGAAATTGGATGAGAATGGATTAGTTTACCTAGGTAGTTCAGGAAAATGAGAAGTAGTGTCTAGTCCCCAAAATTTTAGGTTGGTATGAAGGTGGGAAGGACAATATGGAAAAATGTCATCTAAACGATGGTCATAACGTGGGTGTTGGTGAAGGCTTCCGTACTCCTGAGGAGTTTAGAATGTGTCAATGTTGTATAAATAGTATTCCCCCATGGTAAGGTGTTGAAAAAAACATGCTAAGGGGTTAGATATCAACACTTGGATAATGGGAATAGAGAAGCTATTAGAAACTTGAGAAGATGGGTTAGTAGAGGTGCTAGCTTTGGAAGTGGAAAAAGTAGTGGGGATTGATGGGCTGGTTGTGGAATATGTAGCGACAATAGTGGTAGATGAGGCTTTGGTAGAAGATGAAGTGGAAATGATTTTGGTTGAGGCAACGACGGTAGTGGTAGTGGTATTAGATAAGGAAGGTTCAGTAGTTGCGGTGGTTGTAGATGTCTTGACTGGAACAAAGACATCATTTGTTCGATACAACATATTTTAGGTTTTAAAAGGTGAAGGGTCTACCTAAATGGTGTAGGGGTGTCCCTCATATTAACACTTAAGGCAACGGTGAAGGGTCAAAGCAATACACCCCATAATGTGAATCCAAGGTCGGCCAATGAGAATGTTGTATTAGAATTACCCTTCAAGAATGTAGAAACATTTGGGAATGGTGTAAGAACCCACGTGGATGTGGAGGATGACAGTGCCAAGGGTAGAGATCATGGCATCATTAAAAGAATGCAACATAACTCAGTTATTATGCATGTAGTTGGTGGGTATACACATTTTTTCGTACATGTGAGAAGAAATGATGTTAATGCTAGCACCTCCATCAATAATAACATGATGAACATGAGTATTATTGATGTAGGTGGTGATGAAGAGGGTAGGATAAGGATAATCTGATTGGAGAGGGACGATCTCTTTATCAGAGATATTGACAATGAAAATATGAGGAGAGGAAATAGGGACATAAGTTTTACGTGAAGTGGTTAGGGTGGCCACATGATGAGGAGTGATGATGGCACTAATGGGTGTAGGGTCATTAAGTGGAACCTCAATAGATTGCAGGACCTCAATGAGGGCTCGACGATGAGATTCAGAGGTTTGAATCAAGTCATACAAAGACATCTTCAAAGGAGATTAATGAAGTTGTTTAATCATAGTACGATGTGTTACTTTGTCAGAAACGGGATATGATGGCCCACATATGGTTACCTTGGGCACATCTATAGATGGAATGGTGGGTAGAGGTATACTGGATGTATTAGTAGTCTTCTCTTTTCCTTTGTGTTTATGTGATCAAGTGGAAAATTAAATCATATTGATTTCAAGATCAGAGGAGGAAAAGAGGGTTGTGGAGGTAGAGGTGAAGGCCATTGAATAGATATAGGATGAGGCTATGTGGCAACTGGAAAAGGAGGAATGGAAGTCTCCTCCAATAGGTCATCTTCATCAAAGAGACCCTCTAAATTTCAGAGTTGCATGAGAACATTTTTAAGGGCTTTACAATTTTCAACATCATGCCCTGACACATGATGATAGGCAAAAATCTTGGTATTGTCAAACCCTTTTGGTTTGGGTTTGAGCGAGTCGTAATGGTTGAGAGGTGGTAGTGTGATAGCAGAAGTTCCTAATAGCCAAGTGAGGATGTTAGCATAAGACCCTGCCAATAGATCACAATGGGAATTGAGAGTGGGTTTGGATGGAGGTTTGGGTGACCTTTGTGGAAGAGTTACTATTGGAGGTGGAGTTGGGGGTTGAATTGGTTTAACTATGTTTTCGGTAGGTGGTGTAGTTTTTTACTTGGGATGCACCTTCTTGGGTAAAGGTGCAATGAGAAGTGTGTGAAGAAGGGGATGCAGAATATGTAGGTGTGCGAGTCAACCAAGGTGATAATGGAGGTGTGGTGAAGATCGTCATAGAGGGTAATGTAGAAGGTGTAGGTTGAAGAGAAGGTAAATGTAATGGTAATGGAGAAGGCATAGGTGGAATAGAAGATCGAGGTGAGAGTATGGGTTGCTTCACTTTAGGTTTTCCTTAGGGGAGAGGTTTCTTAACCAACGTCGATGGATATGGGCCTAAGATTGATGGAAGAGGTGAAGGTGAATAAGGAGTGAAAGAAACTAGGGTGTGAGGCCTAGGATGTTGGGTATTCCTCTTAGGTGCGTGAATAGACTTGGTGGAAAATTTTGAAGAGGTGGTCAAATCTAGCTTCACATGGGGATGGACAAGAATAGGTATCGGTAAGGCTCCTAATGTAGTAGTAGGTTTAGGTGCATGTGAAGGTTTGGGTGTGGATGGTGTTTTGGGTACAGGTAAAGGTTGAGATGAAGAAGAGGCTTATATGACTGGATTAGGTATGATATATTTGGTTGCCTTGAATATTTTAGGATAGATCCACGAAGTATCCTAAGATAACATCTGCATTTGGGTGGACATTCAAATTCAAAGCTCCCATAGAGTGTGGAGTAATCAATGTACTCTATGCGATCAACCGAACGAGAGAATGGCGTAGAAGTAGAAAATTATGATGATGCCTTGGTGGTAAATCCTATGAATAATTATGAAGTTTGCGAGACAAGTAAATTTTTGGCTTCTTAATCGGTAGGTAGAAGTGATGCAGAGAGGTTGACAGGATCTTGGAAGAACCTGAGTGAAGCATCCCTTACAGGAAGAAGATATAAATGTGACTCCTCTATGGGTTGAGGAGGGATTAAAATATGTGGTATAGACTCTTTCTTAGGTTGAGAAGAGCATAAGGTAGGCTCTTCCTTGGGTAGAGGAATGGGTAGTGTGGGTGCCTTGATAGGTGGAGGGATAAGTGGGGTAGACTGCATGGTAGGTAAACTAGTGGGTGTGGTTAACTCCCCCATGGGTAGAGGAGGAGGTGAAGTATGTTCCTCCATGAGTAGAGGAGTAGGTGAAACAAGCTCCTCCATAAGTAGAGGAGTAGGGAAAACAAGATCCTTTGTGGGTAAAGGAGCTTGCAAAAGAATATCCTCAATAGATGGGATGGGAGACAACTGAGTAGAAGGGACATGTACTATGTCAAAGAAGACATAAACCTAATGGACATTGGTGTCATTGGTAGAGGTCTCACCCACTTGGTTTGATGATAGGGTAAGGTTTGGAAAAGGTTTCTTGAAGATATGAAGGTATTGATTTGTCATCTTGTTAGGGTTATCCAAGATGAGATCTCTATTATCTGACATTTCTTGGATAATGTTCTTAAATGTTTTATAATTTCTGTCACTATGACCCCTAACACGGTGATAGTTACAGTAGTCATTCTCTTTATACCATGTAGGTATAGGATTAGAAGAGTCAAAACCAGTATGTGGTTTGATTAATGGAAGGGTGATGGCTCTTATTATTAAAATATTTTCCAATATAGAGTAAGCTTCTCCTATGGGGGTAAAACGTCTTTGCTCATACTTGTACTAGAAATTATGAAGATGGGAAATATTAGAAGGAGGTTCGGTTGGTTTTACGGATGAGATGGGCCATCTTTCAGAATTTCTACGTTAGTAGATCCTTTTGCCTTAACATGATTGTTTTGTGGTTTAGAAGAAGAAGAGGAGTCATTTGATTTAAATGGAGTGCTCTTATTACACAACTGAAGTTTCTTATCTTCAAGAGCACAGAGTTCTAGCTTCCAAGCCATGGTGAATGCCTCGTAAAATGTTTGAAATGTTTGGACTTGAAGAGTTAGTGAGATTTTCCTAGCGTAAGCCCTAGTAAACAAGTCTATCAGCTCGGTTTGTGGAAGTTGAAAGGTGAGATGATTAATAAGGCCTCGCCAACATGTGAAAAAATCTGTGATAGACTCATCCTCGTATTGGTGAATGGGATACAGATCAGTCATGGAGACCTTCTTAACAATATTAATGGAGAAGTGGCCAAGGAAGACCTGAGCCAACTGATTGAAAGAAAATGTTGAGTGCCTAGGTAAAACACTATACTAATCTAAAACAAGTCTTGTTAAGGACATGGGAAATGTCTTAAGGAATAAGGTGTCATCATGAGTGATCAAATAATAGACATGTTTGAACAATCACAAATGTTGTTGTGTATCTTTATTGCTATTAAATCAATTGAATTTAGGCATATCCCAATGTGATGGATAAGGATGAATGGGTATAGATGGATGAATTGGCTCATTACAAATTTCATCGTAAGTTAAGGAATTACGAGATCTAGAAACAAATGCTTCGAGGGTGTGCATCTTATCCATCATAATCTTTATAAGATCTGTTATAGGATTCGATTGAGGAACACCCCCTGTGGTATAAGGGGGTGGATGAGGTAGATAAGTCATAGGCAGCATGCCAGTGTATGGTGGTGCCGAATAAGAAAAATGTGATGGAGGTATGTAACAAGAAATAGATGATAAAGGCATGTACCTTGAATAATAAGTAGAGGTGACATGCGGTTGTTGAGCTAGTGTATAGGTGGGAGGAATTTGTGTGGAGACCTTCAAAGCAATAGGTGACAAATTTTGGGTATGGAGAGGACCAAGTTCCCAAAGGGGGTATGAGATGCCAAAGCGACTGACAGCTAAGAAGCAATGGGTACATGAGCTGCTGATGATGTGGGTATCCCTACACTAAGAGTTGTAGATGATGGTAAGGTGAACGTCCAAGGGGCGATAGATGCCGAAGGTGTGATAGATGTCGTGGGTGTGAAAAAAAAAGGGCGGTAAGGTAGAAACATGTAAGGCTACCCTAGTGTTGGCTGAGACCGAAGTGGGGGTGATAGCAGGAGAAATAGAGGTAGGCATTAAGAATGGGGGATAAATTGATGAGTTGCAGGTGGAAGAATAGGTGAGGTAATACTACAGGGCTATGATATTATGATCAAGGAATTTCGTGAATTCCTCGTCACCTACATGTATATCGGTAGAAGAAGTGGGGTTCGTGGGTGAAGAAATGGAAGGTGGTGAAGGGATAGGAGGTAGTGGCTAATGGCTAGCATGAAAGATTAGGGAATTGGCTTGTTGGAAAATCAAAACCATGTGAATGGTGGAAGAATAGGTGGCCTGAGCTCTGAAAATGATACCGAAACACATAAACAAATGACAAGAGAAGTCTGGAAAATGGTAATAGCTTGTTGTTTCTGATAAAAATCAAAAACACAGAAACCGATGTCGGTTAGGTACCGGTGTCGGTTGGTAAAAGGAAATAATGGTGGTTGTTAGACCGTTGCCAGTTACTAAAAATAATCAAAAGAATTAGAAATCTAGAGATGAAAGGGGTAAAATAGATGAAACTGGACTCTGTTAATGGTGGCAGAGACTCATAAATGAGTGTAGTAAATGAACACTCTTTTAGATAAAATGACCAAAAGCAGCAAGAAACCAATGTTGGTCAGTTAACTGATGCCAGTCACTGGACTGATGTCGGTTACTTCAAATTTTGAGAAAATGATTTTTTTTGAATTTGTAGTGAATTAAGTCAAAAATAAAAATGAACCCAAAAGTTGAGTATGGAAACAAGATGTCCTATCACACTTAGAAAGAACCATAATACACTAGTTATGGTTGTGGTGTGTGAAAGAAAAGAAAAAGTGAAGAATCGTTCTCATAACTCAAAATGCAATTCAAACGAGAAAAAACTAGCAAAACACGTAAATCCTAGGTATTATATTTTAATGTTGAGTGGCTTATGCCTTTTTAAACTAAGTGTGAATGAAATAGTGTTTTTGGATAACGAAGGTGCCCTATAATCAAGATATGGCTAGTTCTAGGTAAGTTTTAGATAAAGTGGCTTGATATACCTTTTAGTATGTGTGGTACATGCTCTCATATGACAACCCAACCAGAACACCGGTCGGAGCCCACCGTCAATGGGTTGTAAAATCCTTGATGGCTTCTTCCTAGAAAGGGAATGTTAAAGAAATGTGTAAATTATTTTAGTGGTTTGGCCTGGGAGTGTGTGCACAAATGTGAACTATGATTAATCCAAATCTAATCACCAAATGGTCATGACCTCCATAGTGTGGCTACTAATTAAATCTAGGTGATCTAATGCAACACTCAAAGAATGAAATGCACAAATTTTAAAACCTAATTCAAAATGATATTCAATGTAGCAAAATGAGAATAGGAAGATGAATGCTCTTTCACTAAATGCAATACAAAAGAAAAGAAGTGTTATTTTTAAGCACCAAAGGACAACTTTATTTTAGATAAATAAAAAGAAAAGAATATTTCCAAGGAGAGAGTTAGTGTGAATTTTTTCATGAAAGAAACAAACACACAAATGCACCCTATATGAACAATGAAAAGAACCCACAAATGAGGGTCCCACAGGGCGGGCCAAAATATTTCACCACAAAGTAGAGATAAAAATAATAATGGGTAAGGGCGAGGATGAATACCTGTGATAGTCAAAGATAGGTTGTACGTGCGTAGAATGTTGACCAAGTTTATTGTGAAGAGCTTCCATTTGGCTAGTAGTAATTATTTCACCAATATGTTTTATGCTTCTAGGATGAAATAGATAGAAGGTAAAATAGTTAAGGAGGAATACTTGTGAGGTAAAGGTGGAAGCTAGAATGTGCGTGTTGTATAGTTTTGATCCAAGTTGATTATGTGAGATTTTCTTTGGCTAGGAGGAATGACCTGTATAAGAAACACAACAAGACCACCAAATAGTATTAAATAAGAAGAGTCAGAGGATTTCCTAACAAGGCTAGATCTGGGAAGCGTGATGCTTCCTCAAATGGTTGTCAATCCTTTGTTTAAGGTGAGTTGGGATTTAGTTTTGGGAAATAAATAGGGTTGGAATGAGTCTAGGATGAGGTGGAGAGGTGTGGTGGCTAGGTGAGGTGGAGAGGTGAGGTAGATAATAAACTTAATTTTGGTAATTAAATTAATTAAAATGTGTGAAAGTGGGCCTGGTGATGAGATGGTATTGAATTAACTAATCGAAGGGGATTTAGAGGATTGCGACCTAATTTTGGGTGTCTACAAGGGGATTTAAATGGGAAGAGAGGTATGTGTGTGCAT
The DNA here is from genome assembly GCA_019776745.2 of Taxus chinensis. Taxonomy (NCBI): domain Eukaryota; kingdom Viridiplantae; phylum Streptophyta; class Pinopsida; order Cupressales; family Taxaceae; genus Taxus; species Taxus chinensis. The sequence continues at coordinate 90,507,111 of CM034152.1, forward strand.
GATGATCAAGAGATAAAACTTGGGGTGAGGGATTAAAGATACTAAAAATTGGTGTCAACATTTGCCCCTTTTTTTAGTGGTTTGAATAAGCAAACCACGAGACAAAAAAATAAGTGATGATCGATGATTGTTGAGGTGATCCCCCTAAAAATTGGGATCAATGATATGAAAGGGATTCAATCATGAGTTTGAAAGAGATAGATTGAAAAATATGGAAAGGATGAAAAAAGAGAGAGGGAGACATGATGCCCCAAGAGGAGAAGGATAAAAAGAAGAAGTAAAACATGGTGGTGATTTTGGAATCACTTCGGTAGGGAAAAAAGTATAACCTCAATGAAGATGACAAAAATGTCCTACAGACCTATGAGTCAGAGAAAACCAATGTGATATGGAGGGATTCCAACTGGTCAAAGACAAACACCAAAAATGTGCGTAAATAAATGCGAGGATAATTAAAATGTGATATCCTTTATACATGAGGAATTGAGGAAATATGCATCTTGGTGAGACAGAAAATAAGAGATGGTCACAAAATTGAATGAGGATAAAATAATGGTTCCCCAACAGGGAGTAGAAATATGGCCATATAGGAAAATGATGAATGATGATAAATAAGCAAGCCACACAAGGCAAGATACATTGTGTTATGGGTGACACTTAAGGAAGAATGGATAATTTTTGAAAGAAAGAGTAAATAAGAAAAAATAAAAGGGGTGGAGATCACCAAAAAAGGCTGAGTTGATGGTGACCAAGCTAGGTTGAGGGCAATTAGGAAGGGGTCGATGACAACTGGTCAGTTCACGGAGACTAGCCAGTTGACAGTGACTATTGGCGGCATGACTATAAAAGTGGAAAATTCAGTCGAACAAGCTCATTTGCATTGCAAAAATTTGATGATTGAGAACCTAGAGGTATAAAAGGCTGCGATTTGAAAGTAATGGAGTCCATTGGAGGAGGAAGAAAGTGCCATAGGAAATAGAGAGTAGGGGTTTATGCTTAGGTTATCTGATCTTGATTACACCCTATAGTGGGTGGATACTTTAATGTAGACATTTTTGGTGTATAAAATTTCAAGATAGATCCCAGTTAAGGTCCATCCTATATGTATGAACTCTTTTGATGATATATTATGCATTGTGTGATGATATATTATGATAGTTTATGATGCTATATATGGACTAGATACTTGAGTAGAGCATGGATGTTTAACTGTGATGTGATGTCATGATAAACTAAACATGATGCAGATATACGTGTTAGATAGATGTTATAGAAATGGATTGATAGTTGTTAGAGTAAAAATAGATGATATGACACATATTATTGTGATGTAACAAAATATAATAGATGTGATTTTTGAGATGAGGATATATGTGATGGATTAAATGGACAATATGGTACGTATCTAGGATAGATGATAAATGGTGTGATTAAAATAGATGGTCTAATATAGGATGTGACAATGGAACATAATATGATATATGTGATTTTAAGATTAGAATAGATGTGGATTAAATAAATCTTAACATTATATGATAGGAATTAATGTGATGCGAGGAATATAATGGAGGTGAATTAGAGAGTAAAGTGGATGTGATGAATTTTAGATGTAAACATGGATTAAGTGATTAGATTATGGATGAGATATTATGGATATGAATGGTAAAGGGGATCAAGATGACAGTGTAGTATTTAATTTGATACAAGAAGTCATGAATTGATAAGAAATGATCAAAAAGAACAAATGACACTTAGTCATAGTAAGAAACACATGTAGGATAGATTGTGTTGGAATGGATTGGGGGTAAACATGAAAGAGAAATAAATATAGCAATGCAATTGCAGCCGTAGCAGGTGTTAACACATAACCAACAATAGTTAGTCATACCTAAGATCATGAGGAAAAATATGGAAAGTGAACTTATCAACATAATTTCGACACGTAAAAGGAGTCTTATATGTGACTTGTACGAGGGGTGATATTTTTTTTGTAGGTATCCGTTCCTAGGTCTATGCCTAAACTTTGAGCAATATGGCACAAATTGATCAATGTGGGAAGTTTGCTAGATAAGAAAGCTAATCAATATGAGAAGCTTTCTTAGGATGCTTTATTTTAAACTTTATGCTTTTTCTTTTGAATATGTAGAAGGTTGATCAATGTTGGAAACCTTTACTTCCATGATATAAGATGGTATCCATCATTCAAGGGAGTGGTCTACATATTATTTTATTTTAGGATATTTGGATTTTTTTACTTTTTTAGATGACAAGATAGATGATAGTTGTTCTTCAAGGGATCAGTCTAAACTTTTGAAAATTTGTTTTATATAAACAACTATCCTTTGAGGGAGCAATCTATTTTTTGGATATGATATCTTTTAATGAGTATAAAGAAATTTTGACTTTTATGGAAGAGTTATGGATAGTTAAGTAGACCACTTAGGAGGGGATGTAAAATGTACAAGTGACACCTATGGACCCTTATCGTGGTTCTAATAGGTAGATAATGAGGAGATGGATGTAATAATTGCAGGTTTCCCATTAAGAAGGAGGAAATTATCTATAAGAATATGATATGAGAAGAGCCATGTACTCACCTTTTCTTTACCCAAGACCTAGGCACGTTGCCACCTCATCCAACCAAGAATGAACACTCACCTGAAGAGCGCAAAGGTACTAGGTTCATTTTTGATACCAAATTTTTCAAAGAGTTAGCATGCATGAAGATACATTTCATAACCATAACAAATACACAAGTGCAAAGTGTAAGGGATTCAGATCATGACCATATGTCTAATGAACTAAACAAGGATCAATATGAGATCTACCATACAATAACCAGTTACATAGACATAAATGACTAGAAGCCATCCACAATGATCCATTGTACTAATCCATCATGATAATGAGGATATGGATGTAATAATTACAGGGTTCCCATTAAGGAGGAAATTATTCATAAGAATATGGTATGAGCAAAGCCGTGTAGTCACTATTTATTTACCCAAGACCTAGGCGTGTTGCCACCTCATCCAACCAAGAATGAACAACTCACCTGAAGCGTGCAAAGGTACTAGGTCCATTTTTGATACCAAATTTTTCAAAGGTCTATAGTTAGGTACTCCTATATATATATATTACTTCTCATTATCCAGAGATATTGACCATACTAAGGTTATGTTTTCTACGCATGATCTTGTGATTTAACACTCTTGATATATTCAACTACTTTTGTTATGATGGATTAGTACAATGGATCATCTATGTAATTGGATGATTTTTAAGAGCTAGAAGGTGATATTCATCTAACAATTCGAGTTGTGTAAAATGTCTTGGCGATAATCTTCATCAGAAATGAAGTCGCAAAGAGAAATACACAAAGATGGGATATGGACTTCAAGAGGAAGAACAACTTCAGAATCATGAATAAGAGAGAAGGGAGTAATGCCCATAGAGGTGTTGATGCTATTCCATTTGGGTGGTGGGATGATGCCCAAATCGATGCAAAATGGGTCTAACAAGGAAAGATTAGGGTTTTTAGATGCTTATGTGGGTTAGGGTTGTCTAAGGATGATAAAAGGTAGGTGAGAGGTGGAAAACATTAAATAAAAGAAAAAGGGACGCAAAATTATTAAATTAAGGTGGTTGGGTGCTTAGGGATAACAAAAGGGATGCTTAGGATAATAAAAATATTAGGGGATGATTTAGGGTTAATTAAACATGATTAATGATGTTTAGGGAAAATATATTAATGGTGTGATTAATATGAGATTAAGGTGGAAAATGATAATTAAAATAGAATTTAGGAGGGAAATGGGATTTAAATGGGAAGAGAGGTATGTATGTGCACGATGATAAAGAGAGAAAACATGGGGTGAAGGATTATCTATACCAAAACTTTGGTGTCTACAACACATTCCTATATCAAAAACTATCCTTAGTATGCCCCTCCACGTCATAATCAGTGCACCATAACCCACTACGTGTCTCATGCACTGCATTAGAAGAGAGGTTCTCCAATTGTTAACCCATAGCTTCTATTTGTGCCTCAAGAACAAGACTCAATCCAGTTTATACACTACTAATTTACTTCAGCACGTAGATTTGTTTCCAAATCCTCGTGTGGATTAGTATATGTTTTATGTGATAAGGCCTTTTGAAATAGAGTAAGAAAACCTCCAAAAAATATTGTGCATATTGAATTGGACGTATATCATAAGAGATCTTAGAAAGTAATGTCTTAAATTTCCCGTCATACTCCCTCACGCTCTCTAACAAGCCCTGTGTAATGTCCTTGAGTGTATTGATACTCTACTGATCAAACTGAGGGATATGAAATTCAAATAAAATTTTTGTACACAATGCATCATAATCCACTGCAGTCTGGTGTGGATCATACATCTTGTACCAACTATATGCATGCCCTTGAAGTGTAGTGGAAAATTGATTCTCCTTTCAATTAGGATTTTTAATTCCTTTAGTGTGCCATAGTAATTAAAACTTGTATGCGTGCTCTGCTGCATCCTCCACACCTCTATGCTATGGTAAATGGAGTGACATCTCAAAAAAACTTGAGGTGTCATTTGTGTAAAAAAGTAAAAAATCATAGATAAATGAAGACAAATGAATAAACATGTTGGAGATCACAAGCACTAAGAGGGGGGTGAATCAGTGTAGATTAAAATTTTCTCACTTAATGCTGATTTTAGATCCTTTAATGATGTGTGGCTTTAAAATATGAGCAATCAATCAAACATATGTCATGCACAATAACACTAAACATGAAGATTTACCAAGAGAAACCATTTTGGGAGAAAAACCCACCAAAACCATTGTTTATATTACATGAAGTGAGGATTTGTAAGAATATTACACATCCTACACGATTTACAGTCGAGAACCAACTCAACTTGTGAAGCACCCACTTGCAATGAACATCAACCCCTAATTTAATCAACTACAACTGATCTTTTATAGGCACCAACCCATAAGGAGGCTACAACCCCCTGACATTGTTAAGCTACTACTTAGACTTAATTTACATATAATTTTTGATAATTTAGTTACATGATTGCTTATACAATAGATTATGACCACCTTTCTAAATGGTTGTGTTCTTTTCATACTTTGTTTCTCATTTGATTCGATCCCTCTACTCAATCAATTTGCCGCCCTTATGCTCTTTTCATCTAATGAATCTTTTCTTCATTGATATGCTCTCCTCTTTCCTCTCTATTCTTTCATATAGATCTTTCTTAGTTATATTTCATCGTATCCTTTCTTTTTCAACTCTTCCTTAGCTTAATTTTTCTTTTCTTCCTTGAGAAACCACCTAAAAATAGCTCCAAGTTCAAACAATATTCACAATTGTACCAACTCTTTCACTTCGAGTTATGTGTCATGCACCTTCCTATTCTGTACCCTTAGAATTTGGCCCATTAAATGCATACAAATAACCACATATATTGTTCCTTCTATATTCAGATTGATTACACCACTTTCCATGCATTTTCAGAAGCTATTTATTAACCGTTGACAAAAATATATTTTCCTATCTTTTTACAATTTACAACGTGACACAGATGGGCGAGAAATTTTTTTTCTTCATTATTTTATTTCAAATTGAAATTCTAGATCTCATGAATAATGTAACAGTATTTGCATGAAGTCAATAAACATTAAACGTTGGCAGTTGGAATAGTAGATTTCTTAGTTCTTTGTGAAGTTCAAGTCGTGTACTTAGCCGCAATCACTTGACAATTGAATCACCATTGATTTGGAAAAATAACTCTCACTTGTTCAAGTTTGAATCAATTTGATTGCCATCAACCCTTGTCCAGTTCATATTCCATTATTTCACAGCTTTCCTCTACTCCTTTGAATTCCTCCTTTGTATTGCGACACTTTTGTTTACTTGGCGCTTTTCTCCTCACTCTACGAATTTTTAGTTATCCGCTGATCGTATTTTCTTCTCACAGATTTCACAATGTCTTATGGCTATCCTCATTGTATTTCACCTTTATGCAGCTTTGTTACATGTCTGCAACTCAATCTCTTCTACTTGCAGTTTTTGTAGTCTTCCGCGGCTTCCACGGTTCTTCACGGATTTTCTCCTTATTAGCGGATTTACTTTTGACTCCATTACTTTCGTGGCTTTTCCTTCACCTTCTCAATTCTTCCTTTGCATTCATGGATTCAAATATCTCACTTGCGACTCATCCTTTGACTCTATGTAGCTTCGTGACTTCATCCTTTTATGCACAGAAACTAATTTCCTTCCGTGAATTCCTTTAGCGTTCCATGGCTTTGTGTAGAATTCAGTGGATATCTCTAGGCTTTGACAGGTTTCTATTTTTGTTCACGGATTGCACAAAAATTGACTAGGTTCCTTAGAATTTTTCCTTTATCATCTTGAAGCCTTTGTGAGTTGACACTACTAATCAACCTTCATCTTTTCAGTATGTTCACTTTACCAAATTCACTCCCTTTTCCATCAATGTAACTTGACATCAACTGATTTAGCTTGACATCAATGACAAAAAATTTGACATAAGAAAAAGGTCCAACAATCTCCCCCTTTATTATTGATGGCAACACTGTAGCATTTCAAAGCTTGTATACTGGACAAAAACCAATTTAGTCCTTTTGATGGCAAAATACTTACATACTTGATTTCTATTTTCAACATCTCTTCCCTGTGGATCTGCTTCTCTTATCTTGTTTGATTTGTGAGCTTCTATCTTCAGTTTATCCCCTCCTTTAACTTTGTGAGAATTTTATTTCTTACTTTATGCTTTTCTCCTTTGTAGCTATATTTCTGCAACACCTTAACAATTTCTCTCTCCCTTTTATTGGTATGATCAACTTGGTTTCTGACAATATCTACTCTCCCCCTTTGTCAAAAATGAAAAAGGGCCAACTATTCCGCCTAAGAATGATGATGCATATTCTCTCCCTTTTATAAATGCCTGTTCTTTTCTCATAAATATCCTCCATGGATTATGCTTCTTATCCATCTATCCTGGTGTGTCTGTGGCAATGCCCCCCTGAACCGATGCATACTTTGATAAAATTGAGCTAATAGATTAGATCCCCCTTACTTTGGAACTGTTTAGGAGTTGATATTTCATGAAAGTTATCACTTTCCTTGTTTGCACACCTTCTAGTTGTTGGCAAGATCAGGAATGACCTCAAATTCATTCCATAAATGCTCAAATGTTGTTTTTGGTATTGGCTTAGTCATTATATCTATAATTTCTTCTTTTGTGCTCACATATTTTAGACTGATATTCCTATCATTCACTTATTCCCTCAAGAAATGATATATTAGAGGTATGTGCTTGGTCTTTGAGTGGAACACTGGATTCTTAGAGACACTTATTGCACTTATACTATCACACAATAAAGGAATTGGATTTTCAGATTTTACCTTATAATCCTCTAATGTCTGCTTCATCCATAGAACTTGAGTACAACAAATTTCAGCTGCTATATACTTTGTTTAACATGTTGGGAGTGCCACTAATGATTGCTTCTTTCTCAACTAGGAGAATAGACAATTTTTAACGAAGAATGCTCCTCCGCTTATGCTCCTCCTATTATCCACACTACCTGCCCAATCTATATCTGTATATGCCTTTATTCTGAAGTCATTTATTTTGGGGTACCATAATCCATATTCAATTGTGCCCATGAGATATCTTAGAATTCTCTTGACTGCCTTGAGATGTGTTTCCATTGGATCTTCTTAAAATTTTCCAACAAGACCTATTGCATGCATGATGTTTGGTCTTGATGTGGTGGAGTAAAGTAGACTTCCTATCATTGATCTATACAATGTATTGTCTACCTTTGGTGAGTCATCATCTCTGTTTAGCTTGCATCCAACTTCCATTAGTGTCCAAATAGGTTTGCAATCTTCCATCCTAAACCTCTTCAACATTTCTTTGATGTACTTGATTTGGGATATGAATAATTTGCTATCTAATTGATTAATCTGTAGTCCCAGAAGGAATGACAAATATCTTAGCATTGATATCTCAAACTCTTCTTTCATCATGTCTACAAACTAATATGTTATATTATCACAATCTCCCCTAAATATGATGTCATCCACATATACTATTTCAATGAGCAGATGTTCTCCTTCTTCTTTGAGGTAGAAATTATTGTCTACAACACCTTTTCTAAACCCTTTCTCAATGAGATATTAATCCAATCTGCTATACCAAGCTTTGGGAGCCTGTTTGAATCCATACAATGTCTTTTTTAACCTACACATATAATATGTGTCTTCAGTTAGCAGAAATCCATTAGGTTGTTCAATGTATACCTATTCATTCGTAAAACCATTCAGAAATTTTGACTTCACGTCCATCTGAAATACTCTAATTTTATTGTATGCCGCGTAAGCCTGACATAGTCTTATTGCTTCTATTTTTTCTATCGGTGAAACTGTCTCATCAAAATCAATTCCTTACATTTGCGAATATCCTTTTCACACTAGCCTTTCCTTATTTCTTGTTACTTCACCTTTTTCATTTAGATTATTCCTGAATACCCATTTGGCACCAATCACATTCTTGTTCTATAGTCTACGTACCACTTCCCATGTCTCATTCTATTCAATATGATCTAGCTCTTCATTCATGGCATCTACCTAATGCCGATATTTGATTACCTCTGTAACATTCTTGGGTTCTATAATTGACATGAGTGATATGTCTTCATGGTTTTATTGCTCTCTTAGTTTTCTTCTTGTGAGAATGTTGAAATCCTTGTTTCCAATTATATGATTGGAAGGATGGTACTTTTTTACTTTCTTGGAGGGTGCTTTAGTGTCTGGTATTTCTTCCTCTTCATCTCCTTCTTCACATGGAATTTCCAACTCTTCATCATCTTCTTATTATTCATGGCCGCCATTATGTTGAGTGATAGTTTTAGCGTACTGTGTCTCGTCCACCTTTACATTAGTGCTTTCAACAATATTTTGCAACCACTTATTATAGCACCTGTAGGCCGCACTAACCACTGAGTAACCAAGGAATATGCCTTCATCACTTCTTGATTCAAATTTTCCTAGGTTGTCTTCTTCTCTTTTGATATAGCATTTTCTTCTAAAGACTCTTATGTGCTTTACATTGGTTGGTCTCTTTTTCCATAGTTAATAAGGTGTCGTATCACTATTTATTCTCAGTTGTGCTCTATTCAAAAGATATACCACGATGTAAACTGCTTCACTCCAATACCTATCTAAGAGTTTAGATTCATTAAGTATGGTTCTTGCCATTTCTTGAACAGTCATGTTCTTCCTCTCAATAACCCCATTTTGCCGAGGTGTCCTTGCAGCTAAGAATTGTCTTCTAATTCCATGTTCTTCACAAAATTCATCAAATTTATTTGACTAGAATTATTTTCCTCTATATGATATTAGGCATTTGATCCTTTTATTTTTCTCATTCTCCACCAATTCCTTTAATTTCTTGAATATGTCTAAGGCTTATAACTTTTTCTTTAAGCATGCTACCTATGTCATTCTTGTGTAATCATTTATAAGCAACATGAAATATACCTCACCATTTATACCTTCAGTTATGGTGGGTCTGTAGAGATTTGTATGGATCAGTTCTAGTGGTCTAGTTGTAGAATACTCTGATTTGAATGAACTTCTAGTTTGTTTGCCATGTAAACACACATTGCATACAGTATCCGTGGGTTTCACAATATTTGGCATATATATGACACATCCTTTTGCACTTAATTTTACCATATTTTCAAAGCTCATATGACCCAATCTCCTGTGTCATAGCCGATTGTAGTAAAATTTTCTTGTAAATCACTTCTCTTTATTTATTTTGTTAAGAACATACATGTTGTTCTTTTTCCACTTGGTCTTTTCAACCTTATTTCCAGTTTTATAGTTTATTATATCACAACCCCTATCATGGAAGATCACATTATATCCTCTTTTTCACATTTGAATCACACTTAGTAGATTATGTTTAAGACCTTCAACAAATAAAACATTCTCAGTTATAGTTTTTCCATTATCTAGACTCAAGGTTACTTTCCCAACTATGTTTGATGAGTTGTTATCACCAAATCTTACAGTACCTGATGCATTATTAGACAAAGTAATGAATTTACTTTTATCACCTGTCATATGGCTTGAGCATTCACTATCTAAATACCGGATTTTAACTTCATTTTGCATATGAAATGTAGTCTGTACTATTGAGAAAGACTCTTTTCTCTTGTTCTCATCCTTCTTTACAACATACATCCATTTCCCTTGTTTGTTTTTTGAAACCACATTACTCTTCTTATGATGATTATGTTGGACACCATTATAGTTTGATCTGGTGTAAGATGGGCCAAATTTTCTCCTATAACCTCTAGAGAGTTTTCTACACTTAGCAGCCTTGTGTCCAAATTGATTACATGAATAACAGTAACCATGGAAAGAGTGAGTGTACCTCATAGCATAGGTGATCTGTGGTACAGTGGTTCTTCTTCTCATGGATTTTTTGAATCCTTTTTTTGTAGTAGACGAGGTACTTGGTGTTACCGCGGACTTGTTTCCTTCATTCTTAGTTGGTTATTTTTCCTTATTTTCTCCCTTAAATCCAATTCTAGATTTATCAGTTGTGTCTTATTGATTGTTGAGCATATCAGTTAGCACATTTGAACTTTTCTCTAGCTTTTCATATATTTCTAGCTTACTGGTCATTTGTTCCATATTGGATTTTAGTTGCTCTAGCTCAAAGTTCATTTTTGTGCATTTTTCTTCTTTTGATTTGTAGGATTGAGAAATATTCTCCAGATGTGTTTCAAGTTCCTTAAGCTCATTTTCCTCTTATTCTTCTCTTTGGGATTGTCTTCCTTCAAAGATGTGGATTTGTTCTTCATAGTCCTTTAATGTGCATCTCAGTTTCTAATTTTTCTTCCTACACAGTTTTAATTCTTCAAGAGCACATACCAACTCTGTGTCTAGATTCACTTCATCTTCTTATTCATCTAAATCTTCATACTCAATTGTGTTCTTCCCTCTAGAACTGCATTCTTCAACCACATCCATAGCCATAAATAAAAAGTCTGATTGATATTCACCATTTTCATTCTTAGAGTTTCTTGAGTTGTTTGATTTTGATCCACTTGATTCTTCTTTTGATTAAAAAAATCTTTTATTTTTGAAGAACCTCTTGTTGTTATTTTTCTTTTTAGACTCATTTTCTCTTTTATTTTTTTATGACTGCATTCTTCATGTTTAGATTGATTATCTCTATTCTTATTTGGAAACTTACTAGAAAATTGACCTACTTGTCCACATGCAAAACATTTAAATGGAAGTTTCTATTTGTACTTACTTGAGCCCCTCTTTAATCTTCTCACAAACATGGCTTCAATATTTTCATCATCCAACTCATTCCCTGAAGCTGATTCTTCTTCTTCTTGCTTGGACTAGGTTTCTTTCTTAATTTTGAATGTTACTTCTTCTTTGGTAGCCTTGGAACCAATAGTCCTCATCTCATATACTGACAGAGTGCTTTACAGTTCATCCATCATGAGAGTCTTTATGTCTTTTTCTTCCTCTATGGCTGAAACCTTTACATCATACTTGTTGGTCAGGGATCTCAAGATATTTTGGACTAAAAATGACTCTTCTATTGTCTCACCTAGGCCTCTGAGAATATTAATAACTTCATCTATTCTTTGCATGTAGACAACTATACTCTCATCATCTTTCATTTTTAGATTCTCAAACTGAGATTTGTAGGTCTGCAACTTTTCCATCTTGAATTTTTCATATCCTTCATAAATACTCTACAACTTGGTCCATATCTCCTTCGTTGTTGTGCAGTGTATTAGTTTGACAAAAAAAAAATTTGTTAGTCCACATAGGATGGCATTCATTTCTCTTGAGTTGCATTCATATTTTGATTTATCAACAAAAGAAGTAATTGGTGTGGCTGGAAGAGTGTATCCTTTCTCAACACATTCCCAGATATCAAAACCAAGAAACATAAAGTATGGTTTCATCCTTTTTATCTAGAATACATAATTTGTTCTAGTGAAGAGAGGTGACCTTGACAGTGATAAACCGTTTTGTGCCTGATTTGCTGCCATGCTTATGATAAGAGGATCTCCTTGAAGATGTTAATATTCTTGTTATAAGGATGTCTCTTTGATACCAATTTTTAGAGATCACAAGCACTGAGAGGGGGGTGAATCAGTGCAGATTAAATTTTTCTCACTTAATGCCAATTTTAGATCCTTTAATGATGTGTGGCTTTAAACTATGAGTAGTCAATCAAACACATGTCATACACAATAACACTAAACACAAAGATGTACCATGGGAAACCCTTTCGAGAGAAAAACCCACCAAAACCATTGTTTATATATCACAAAGCAAGGACTTGTAAGAATATTACACATCCTACAAGATTTAAAGTCGAGCACAAACTCAACCTGTGAAAAACCCACTGCACAATTTTAGTAACACCCACTTGCAAGGAGCATCAACCCGTAACTTAATCAACTACAACTGATCTTTTGTAGGAACCAACCCGAAAGGAGGCTACAACCCCCTAAAATTGCTAAGCTAGTACTTAGAATTGATTTACATATACATTTTGATCATTTAGTTACATGATTTCTCATACAATAGATTATGATCACCTTTATAAATGGATCTATGTTCTTTTCACACTCTGTTTCTCATCTGATTCGATCCCTCTGCTCAATCAATCTTCCGCCCTTATGCTTGTTTCATCTAATGAATCTTTGTTTCATCAATCTTCTCTCCTCTTTCCTCTCTTTTATTTTTTATAGCTCTTTCTCATCTAGATTACATCGCATTATTTCTTCTGTAGCTCTTCCTTAGCTCAAATTTTCTTTTCTTCCTTGAACAATCACCTCAAAATAGCTCCAAGTTCAAACTATCATCATAATCATCCTGACTCTTTCACTTTGAGTTGCATGGCATGCACCTTATTGCTTTGTTGCCTAATAATTCGGCCCATTAAATGCATACAGCTAATACCAGATATTGTTCCTTCTATATTAAGATTGATTACACCACTTTCCATGCATTTTTAGAAGCTATTTATTAACCATTTCCAAAAATATATTTTCCCATCTTTCTTACAATTTGCAACATGAAACAGATGAACGAGCCATTTTCTTCCTTCATTATTTTATTTCACCTTGAAACTAGGGATCTCATGAAGAATGTAACTACATTTGCATGAAGGCAATAAGCATTAAATGCTAGTAGGTGGAACAATAGATTTCTTCATTCTTTGTGAAGTTCAAGTCATGTACTTAGCTGCAATCACCTCACAATCGAATCTCCATCGATTTTGGCAAACCGACTCTTTCTTGTTCAAGTTTGAATCAATTTGATTTCCTTTGAACCTTATCCAGTTCATATTCCATCATTTCACGACTTTCCTTTATTTCTCTGACTTTCTCCTTTGTATTGTGGCACTTTTCTTTACTTTGCAGATTTTCTCCTCACTTTGCAGCTTTGTAGTTATCTACGGCTTGTCTTTTCTTCTTGCGGCTTTCATAATGTCTCACAGCCATCCTCCTTATCTTTCACCTTTATGTGGCTTTGTTCCATGTCCGCAACTCTATCTCTTCTACTTGTGGTTTTTGTAGTCTTTTGCAACTTCCACAGTTGTTTGTGGCTTTTCTCCTTATCAGAAGCTCTGCTTCTGATTCCCTTACTCTTGCAAATTTTCCTTCACCTTCATGGTTCTTCCTTTGAATTCATGGATTCACTTATCTCACTCCCAACTCGGCCTTTGAATCCATGTAGCTTCATGAATTCATCCTTTTATGCATGACATCCAATTTCCTTCCACAACTTCCTTTAGCATTTCATGGCTTTGTGCGGACTTTGGCGGATATCTCTAGGCTTCGTAAAATATCTCCTTTTCTTTACAGATTGCAAAAAAATTGACTAGGTTCCTTATAACTTGTCCTTTATCATCTTGAATCCTCTGTAAGATGACACTACCAATCAAACTTCATCTTTTTAGCATGTTCACTTTACCAAATTCATGCCTTTTGCCATCAATGTAACTTGACATCAATTGATTCAGCTTGACATCAATGACAACACATTTGACTCATGACAAAGGTCCAATAAAACAAACAATTATACCTTCACTGCAATGATCTTGTAAACCTCAAGTAAGACCATGGAAGTGCTTAGAATTGTGTTGATCTTGTAAATTTTGATTTTTGGATGGTCTTGATTCAATTTCTAAATGGGCATGCAAATGCTACAAGTAATTTTCACAAGGATGCGGGAAACAAATTAAAAATAATTTGATGCAATTTTCTCAAAGCTCGAGGGATGGATTTGTAAAGGAAATGGAAAACTTTTATAGCTAAGGGTGAGGCCATGAGAAGTGGATCTTAGGTAGAATTTTCTCCACATCTAATAATTATAATTACATGAAATAGTAAGATGACCATGTCTGTACAGTTGTAGATTTGTAGGGGGCAATCATTATCTTTGAATTCATCCAAGAAGTAGTTACACATACATTATTGTTGCCCCCAAATTTGTAGGCTTCTGTAAGTGGAGTGAATTGGAGCATGAATAGATAATAGGATTTAATTAAATGACTAAAGTAATTAGTATTTAATTGTCAAGGAATAATTAACCATTTATTTAATTAAATGTTTAATTATATTAACAAAGGGGGTGAAGGAATTAATTTAATTCATTCCAAAGACATAATAGAATTAAATGATTTAATTCTATATGGTGGGAATGTGACTTAGGAAATAAGATTAGTTTAATTAATTTTATAAGGGGGTATTTAATTGATGGAATTAAGCTAATTAATTCTAAAGGGGTATGTTGTGGCAAGATAGAATTAATTTAATTAATTTTAACTGGATAGAATTGGGATAGAACTATGTATGTATTTTTGGGGTGTCTACATTTTCTCCTCTTTAAAGTGCCATTGCAAAATAGTAGTTCTTTAAAGATATTAGACACGTGTAAATTATAGAGTGGAAAGTGGTGAAGTATTTGGATACCCCAACAAGATAGGATGGTAAGGGAATGCCCCGTCAAGCAGGTGGATGATGTAGCAAGGTGGTGGATGACCGCTTGATAGGAAAGAGACAAGGAAGTTGAGAAATGAGGATGGGAATAATTGTGCTCGTAGCATGAATATCATTTGGAGAGTGTGAATATAAGAGCAACCTTATTTTTATTTTGTAAAATATGATTGTCACAATGATTATGAAAGAATCAAGATGGGTAACTAATATGAACGCAAATAAACACACACATAACAAAGAAAAGATAAAAAGAAAAACAAGCCCAATATGAATAGTAAGGGCATGCAACAAGGTTATGAAGGAACCAAGATATTATAACACTACTTGTAATTGGTTCAAGAAGTAAACATCAACAATGCAACACAAATTTGAAAAAATAGACAATCAGCTATGCCCATAATGCATGCCACAATGATGATTATGTAGATGTAAATGCTCCAAGGGTGAGAATATGATCAAATTGGAAGAGTGTAGTATACTTATATACTCCTTGTGTAACAATTTTTGGATCCACTTTACAAATTATTTGAAAAAACGTTCCCCAGGCGAAGTTATATTGTGAAGGGAAATTATTTTTGTGACTTTCCCCAATCAGAGAAAGCAATCGTACAAAGGGAAGAAAGTGATAATTGTAAGATTGGAACGATCACTAGGGTGGTAGATAAAGGTATGAATTTATCAAGATTGTATTGAAATGTTGAAAGATCCACTTCAAGGGTTTTCCAATTGTAGGATGTCTATGAAAAGTGAATGTTTGTTTGTAAAATTTTACGATTTTCAAATTTTTTTAGATTTTTGAAATATTTGATTTTTTTATGGTTTAACAATTTTTTAAGAAACAAATACAAAGAAATGTAAACAACCTTGAATATAAAACAAAAAGGAAAACAAACAAATGGATTATTTAATAAGGAGGAAAACACAACATGTGCAAGCGGTTAAAGACACAAGACAAGCATGGAAACAAACCCAATATGAACGGGAAAGAACCACACCAAAGTTATATGTGAACTAAGATGCAAATAAATTTCCTGTAATTGATCTATAGTAAAGATTAAAAAGTATAACAAAATAATAAAATGAAAGAAGTAAAAGCATCATCATAATGTTAACAAACTACAACAGTACAACACAATTTGCAATAATGACATATAATGACACTTCTAATGTGATCCAAATTGAAGATCTAGACAAATTTGAATTCCGCCGAGTGATGGCTTAGAATACAAGAGGATTGGATCTGGCCCAAGAGCAGAGTGATGCTTAGATACTCAAAAAGATTCTCTTGTCAGATCCCATTGAAGATTGACTTGTATTGGATTGAAATGTGAAATCAAAATGTGCCCCAAGTAAAGTTATATTATGAAAGGGTAAATGATTACTTTCCTCGAGCATATATATGCACCACGGGAAAGAAAAATGACTATCGAAAGATTAGCTGGAATGATCATAAGGAGCACCATCAAATGGTGAAATTGTTGAACTGTGTTATGCAACTGCTAAAATTTGGTTAAACATTATTTGAATGCTTTGATTTTTAAATTTTTATATTGTTTATGGATTTTAGACAGTTTTATACTCTTTTTGGAGTTTGGAACAATTTTATATTGTTTTTGTGTTTTGCGAAACATATTTGAATGTTTTTAATTTTGAAGCATAATTGAATTGTTTTTGTAGTTTTGAACATATTTGAATGTTTTTTGTATTTTTAGAAACATATTTAAATGTTTTAAAAAAAATTGGAAACATGTTTGAATGTTTTTTCAAGTTTTGTGGAAACATATTTGAATGTTTTTTGAATTTTTTGAAATCTATTCGAATTTTTGTTTCTAATTTTTGACTCGGTAAATGGTTGTACAGCTAGCTAGCAAGTGCAAAAAATTAGAAGAATTCAATTCCATTAGTAGAAATGTAGATGATATAAAGATAATATGTATCACTCCATTCACGACTCCACAAAAGTAGGAAGATGCGAGGGATCATCATTGAGAGCCAAGAAAGATGTGGTAACAAGGTGAATAGAGTGATACGAATGTGAAGAAAATGGATGCAAAGACACAAGGTGTAGTCCTTGTTTAACCCACTTAAATGTTATGCATGGTAGCACTTCATCTAGTCAAAAATGAATGCTCACCCGAAGTTCATGAAGCTACCAGGTCCCTCCTTTGTGCTAGCTTGTAGAGATGTTAGCATGCATGTTCATGATTACCTTTACTAAAGCATACATTCAGGTGTAGACCATTACAAATATCATAAGGAAACACATGTAATAAGGAAAAATGACAGATTAGATAAATACTAAGATCAATTGTTCTATGTGATCACCATACTTAGATACATCAATAATTAGAATCCATCCAAATTTATCCATTAATAACCAAAGAATTACATAGTAGAAGCTGAATACATAATAACAGTCACCAACGAGTCATGCACACCTAAGCACCAGAACAACATAACCCTATTACATCAGCCAAATCTCACATGTTGTCCAAAAAATGAATAACAATAAATATATAGGGGGTGGGTACTTTCCCTTCACCACCCATTCATTCCTAAAATAGGCTGCAATCTCAAAGATGTCATGTGTACATACAAAAGTAATCATAAAGAGAGCATGCATTTCTAATAAGCCTAATAATAGAGTAAATCTATAGATAAAGTCTTCTTTAATCCTATTATCAGCTTGATCCATTCATGACCCTTGATCTCTACATTGCATGCACTTTATCCCAAAAATAGATGTTCCTTGATCCTCAAGTCTCCTTGCATTTCTCCTTGGAGTGATCCGCATTCCAACTCACTTTTTATATTTTTAGCCTGTACATGCAAAATTGGCGAAGTCCTGGGATTATATTTTCTAGGTGTACACCACTTCAACTGGCTCTTGCACATGTTCACGTGCCCCATCTAGGTGCCTCACTATTCCGAGAACTCTTCTAACACTTAGTCAATTTTTCTAATCCAACATTACCCCACACTAATTACATTTCCATCCTCAGTAATGGGATTACACAACTTATATCTCCAAAGAATACAAGATTAAAGAATAAGATATACCACAATGAAAGAATGAATCAAATGAAAGAATAACCAACACACTTCAATCCTTAGCTGGTTGTAGAAGTTCAGGTTACTCCTTATTTATGTCTACCTAGAATTCATTACACTCTCCCAACCCCTTCTTTTCTTTATCAGAGACGTTGCCAAGTATTTTCTCCATTTAATCCAAAGTCACGTCCTAACCCTTGTGCTTCAGCTCCCTTGTCACTCAATCTAATCCCAATACCATTCCCTCCATGAAATCCATTCATCGTGCCACCAATTCCCCTAGCTCCTTTATCCATTCTTCATGGGGGTCCCTCGCTTCCTTGAGTGCATCATGTTTATTTTCTACCACGGCTAACTTCTCCTATCTCCCTAGGGACTCATCCTTCTTAGCTGTTAAGACATCACTCTCATCCTATACCATATATGCCTTAAGGATATTTTTGGGATCCTAATAGTTTCCTAATGCCAAATTTTCCTTCTTCAATTCATCCTTCAGTGTTTGGAGCATTGTGTCATGCTCTACAATCTAACATGCAAACACCCTTTTATTCTTCTCTTTCTCAGTGTAGCATCTATCTTTTTCTCCTCTCGCATGGTTAGCTTCTCATTGATCAGTAGGTATATGCAATATTGTAGAAAATACAAGGCTGATGGGTAATTCTTCTACGTTTGTTCATCAAATTCTAGATGTGCTTGTAAAATTTCACCCCCAACGCTAGCCATAAAATCTAGAATCTCTTTCTTGCACTTCTCAGCCCTGTTCTGTGCCACACTTAGTTGTTCAATATGCTTTTCCTTATTCTTATTATCTTCCAACAATGTCCTGACCATGGTCACCTTATGTAAGTTTATTCTAGCCACCTCTATTTTTTTTGTGAATGTGTTACTAGCCTTCTCATCTGTGAACTTGGTCATCTTTATTGTCAAAAGGGGTGTTTGAGGTGGTTTCTTCATCCTATGCTTGATGCTTGGTCAGCTTTAATGTCAAACTTAGGTTCATCCATGTGTGTTTGCATACTCTAGGAAATCTACTTTCTAGTGTGCATATTCACGCCCTTGGGATTTATTAACTCCTAACCATATAACTATTCATGTGCAAGGGTGCTTTGAAACCTTGCGCGGATGATCTTTGAAGGGTCATCCAAATACCTTAGATCTTACATCTTCAAAATTTATTCTCCCTTACTCCTATGGGAATGCTTTCCCCTGGGAATATTTGTCTTTACGCATGGAATTGGGTCTTCACCTAACGTGCCCCCATGCTCACCTAATGGCTCACCAATACTCTTCTCTTGTTCTTCATTTCCTCCCATGGGGCCTTCCTCCTCATGCTCATCATGAACCTCTGCGTCGTGTTGGGATTCTTATTATCTAATCTCCTCTCTTCATTCCACTTCAATAACTGGTGTTGCCTATACATTATGTGTAGCCTCATCTGATATCTCTTCCTCACTATCACCCCTAGGCACATACTTGTGCCTTCTATTTGTTTTCTTCTATGGACTTGATTTGATAGGTGCTATCGTTACTAAAATATTCAATGACTTAGAGGGTCTTGCGCAAGTTCTTTGTGTCCTATATTTTCTCCTCATCTTTCTCCTGAAGCCCTAGTCAACCGTACCTCCTTCCTCTTTTTCAATCTCCACGGCCTCAATCTTAATTCTCCCATATTTTTATTCGTGCCTTGGTGGAATTTCTTCATGGGGCCTCTTGATGCCCACAATCATTTTCCTTCTCACGGCATGATTTAGTGCACCAACATCCTCTATCTCCTCGTACTCATCCTTAAGCTCTTCTTCTTCTATCTTGGAAGGAGTAGTTTTGCAATCCTCTCTCGTGCCGATTATGTGCTTCCCTTTGGGAATTTTTAGGAGATTGAACTCATTTTCAACATACATCTCATTGACTAGTTTAGGCTTAAGGTTGATGTATACGTTAGCTACACCCACATTCCTAACTACAAAAGTTATATAATTTATAATGATATCATTTGATATCATGGTCTCATTGTAAGCAGACTTACCCAAATACAAATAGGTTTTGCAGAGTGTATGATAGTCAAAATAAACTTTGTCATCATCAAACCTAAGCTTCCATGCATCATAAAACATGTTCATAGATGCCTAAAAAAATGCACTATTAAATTTTAGGGGAGCTTACATCAAGGGCTCCACTTACTAGTCTTCATGCGAAACCTCCCAATGTAGTAATGTTGGTACACTGAAAACTCTGCCTCCTTATCAACCATTATAGGAAATTTCTTCGGTATGTTCCATTCATGTTCAAAGGCCTTATGTATTATCTTATACCATAACCCTAGCCTTAGCTTTTATGAGCCTCCTGTGGCTTAATCACATGTATACTTCTCAAACCTTTCTTCTAATGACTTATTTTCTAGTCTGTACTGCCACATTTTATCCTTGGGGCCATCTAGTACCCCAATCTCTACAAATAAAATCAACAAAAGGATCATTCCCTAGATAATTTTGTCTCCCTTGTGTGTCTCCTTAATGATGCCTTCTACTATAAATGAAGAAAGGATGTATACGGTACCTTTCACCATATTTTTTTCAATATAGAGCTATTTCTTATTCACTTGGCCCCAGCACTCCTAGTTATTGAACTTTGTCAAGAGGTGCATGGTAATTTTTACCATAGGGTTAGTTACTAGGCACATCCATCACGTGCCCTCATTTCTAATATGCCAAATCCATAGTAGTGGCCTCCACATCATCTTCATCATTAATATCTTGGGTAATTTTTGTGCCCAAACTTCTCAACCCTATAAGTTTCCAGATCAAAGGTGCGGTGATACACACTTACCTACCTGCAAAATAAAATAAGTTCTCATGGACTTTTGAAATTGGCCACTGGTAAATCATATGTAGTTTACCAAAGTATGGTAAATCATATATTTTCAAGACTCCATATTTTTACAAGGTTTTGTGTCTGACATTGTCATAAATAAGTTTTTCATCCTCAGTCCTCAAATTTGTTGTTTTAAATAACTCATTTATTTCATCTTTATTTGTTTTGTTGTGGTCTTATAATCACTTACCTTGCTCTTCCTTACATGGGACTCCTAGATGTGCCTCATGATGATGCCCTTGGGATAATGCATCTTATAAAATCTCTCTTCTAGTGCATCTTCTACCTCTACCTCTGGTTCATTTTTCTTCTTTCCTCTTGTAGTTGCTCCAGGTGCTCATTTCGGTGCCATTTCTTACTTACAAATTATCATTGTGATTTTTTTGCCTTCTACTTCCTCTGTAACCTTAAAATCATGTGCCCTAGCTATAGTTTCATTTTATCAAACCCTAACTCCTCGAACCCAATAGTTTGCACGCCTTCCACTTGCTTAGACAGTTTCTCAATGGAACTCCACTACGGCCATGACTAAATCAACTAGTTCATTGTTCTTTCCATCTGCACTCATACTTCATGCTCATTTGCTCTTTAATTCACTCTTCCAAGGCTCAAAAATTCAAATATATAAGGTAAGAATGAACTTTCATGCACCCCTTTTATACATTTATCATATTTTCCCACATTAATTGCTCATCACCTAACGTACTTAATATTTAATGATGTTTTTCTACTTTTTCTATACTTTTTTTTACTTTCTTCTGTGCCCCAGTCATAACCTTTTGGCATGCCTACTACTTCTTGGCCACAAACCTCCTTATGTTCACCTCCCTGAGCCAAATTACCTAACCCTTTTTGCCTCATACCAAGTAGTTTATCATGCCACTACCTACCTCACGTTACACTATGTGATCATTCTTCTACGGATGGTCTTTATTTTGAGAAAGTTTCCTAGGAACATCCCGAGCACCTATGACACCTTTATTGTGCACGTATAACCCTTAAAAGGACATTCATATTCCAACCCATATATATACTTGTGTGCCAATCTACACTTGAATCTTAGTACCAATAAATTCATGTGTGCCAACCTATACTTGAATATGATGTAGATTATACTTTCTCTAGCAGTTATGTGCACCCTTGTAGAGTAGTAGCAAACTGACTTGCCTTCCTATCTAAAGCTTTAATTCCTTTAGCATTTCATAGTAGCTCACAATTTTACACATACTTTTGCTACATCTTCAATGCCCATGTACTTTGGTAAGTGAAGAGACATCTCATAGTAAACTTGAGGTGGTTGTTGTGGGTGTGGACCATGCCCACCAAATCTAGAACCAAAGCCTCCACCAGTATTTCCTCCACCTCCTGAACCACTAGATTTGATATATCTTGATCCTCCTACTACAAGCACCAGACTAGTAGATGTGCTTCCTTGCATCCCAAATGTAATGCTAAACTAAAGTCCCATAATTTGCGAAGTCGTAGTACTCCCAAAATTATTCCCAATATTCTACGCACCCCACACTTTGTCCTGATAATGCACCTAAAAATATTCCTCCAATCAAACCTCCAAACAACGATGTTGTCTATGCTACCATATGTGTATGTGTTGTTTGATGCACTTCAAAATTCAATGGAAAATTATACCTACCTGTAGCTATTGGATTATCTATACTAGCATGCTTCTCAATGATTACTTATGGATTTGGAAAACCAAACGTAAGGGCTAGGTGGCTAGGTGGTATTAGATGCACATCTATGGTCCTCTTGCTCTCCTTTAACATGCTCTCATTCGAATTCTAATGAAATTCTATATTGCACTTTCCTAAGGTTGAGAAAGCCTTATGCTCTAGCTCCTCATCTTCTATGGGATATTCAAATCATTCACGATCCATCATCGTCCACAAACTCCATAGATTCCTCAACATCATGTTATTTCACCAATTCCCTCTCTCATGCCTCATTGTACTCGATTCATATTTCCTCTCTCTTACTTTTTGTCACCAGGTCTACCATCCTTCATCACACTTGCTCCTGCCCCTGCGTGCAGTGGGGACTTAGCTAGCCATAGGAAGACTCTATAAATCTAGATCTACCATCAAGATTTTAATTTCCAAGGGCACAATGCGCAAATACAATCCTCTAGGTTCATGTAAGAACCTGAACTCTACTTCCTCTAGACAAAAATAAATAGAAATAATGTACTCCAATGGATAATTTCGTAACACACCACATAACCAGTGATCTATAGTTCTCGTCTAATCCATGTCAGCATTAAATAACGTCTAGTAATCTTCCTGCATCCATAACTTTGAATTCTAGAACCAAATCTTCCTTTGAGCATACGTTGCCAACCACTCATACACTTCTATTAGAAAGAATATGAATAGAATCTTGTAGATTGAATCATAAAGATTGTATTCTACCCACTGTCACATATTAAAGTCAGGTCTAGAACTATATATCTGAGTAAACTTATTTTTTCTATCTTCAACCCAAATTTCAATGCTCTCAAGAGTAAATTGATACACTATCTACATGTAACATCCTTGCAGATAGTTTGAAAAGAGGTCCCAACAATGGAACCAAAATGTAGTCCTTGTTTAACCCACTTAACTGCTATGTGTGCCAGTACTTGATCCACTCAAAACTGAACATTCACCCAATGCGCGTGAAGTTCCCAGGTCCCTCCTTTACGTTGGCTTGTCAATATGTTAGCATGCATGTTCATGATTACCATTACCAAAGCATACATTCAGGTGTATACCAATACATATATCATAAGGAAACATGACAAATCAGAGAAATAATAAGATCAATCGCACTATGTGGTCCCCATACTTAGATACATCAATAACTAGAATCCATCCACATTGATCCATTAATAACCAAAGCATTACATAGTAGAAGTTGAATACATAACAATAATCACCAATGAGTCATGCACACCTAAACACCAGAGCAACATAACCCTATTACATCAATCATATCTCACATGGTGTCCAAAATAATGAATAGAAATACATATATATAGGGGTGGAGACTTTCCCTTCACCTCCCATACATTCCCAAAATAGGCTACATGCTCAAAAAAATCCATGTGTACATATAAAAGAATTCATAAAGCATGCATATGTTTCTAACAAGCCTAATAATAGATTAAATCTATAGATAAAGTCTTCTTTAATCCTATTATTAGCTCAATTAATGCATGAATCTCAATCTCTACATTGCATGCACTTTATCCTAAAAATATACATTCCTTAATCCTCAAGTCTCCTCTCTTTTCTCTTTGGCATGATTCACACTACAACTCACTTTTTCTATTTTTATCCCATACAGGCAAAATTGGATAAGTCCTAGTATTAGAATTTATGGGTGTGTGCCACTTTAACTGGATCTTGCATGAATTCATGTGTCCCACTTGTGTGCCTCACTGTTCTGTGTGCTCTTTTGATACTTATTCAAATTTTTCGACCCAAAAAAACATGAATAAAAAACTCATGTTTATGATTTTCAAGATCAATTATAGAAGTGAGAGAAAAGAGCATACAAATGATCTTATTATGATTAGAAAAAATTGAAGTAAATAACAAAATAAGAACTTAAAGTAATTAGGTACAATAATCCTACAGGAAATGAATTAGAAAAAACCCTAAAATAGAGTTTAGAGGAGACTAAACTTGTAGGAAAATACAGAAAAAATAACCAAAGCATGCTAGCGTGTGCACTTGAATGTGGTAGCATTAAGAACAGATGTTAGCATGTGTACATAAACATAAACACATGCAAAGGAGTGTAAATGTGTGTATTAAGATGTAGGTGCAATCAATGGAAATTTCAATGTAATGCTAGAGTACAAATGAGTATGAAAATGCACACACTGATATGCAAATGCATTCAAAGAGATGCTAGTACATGAACATGCACACTAGCACAAAAAATGTGAAACAATGGCATAGAGAATAGGGGAGTGAATAAAATGCCTTAAAAAACTACCAAAAACCTAGTTTTTTTGGATTTTCTCCTTCTCTACTACACCTCAAAAGCTTGAAAATTGAATAAGGTTAGAATCACACAAGGAAAACACATAAATGATTAGATTAGAAAAATTTAGACTCAAAATTATTAAAGAGGCGTGGGTGTCCCACAAGGTGTGCCCAAATGTAAGCATTGAAATTTTTAGCAGATGTGAAAGATAAACAAATAAAGACAAAAAAACCTTTCTCTGAGATTTTCCTTGCAAGAAGCGCATGATATATTAACTGGTAGAGCCAAAGATGGAAGAATGGGTAGGAGACCAAATTTTGAGTCCCATCAGATATATTGGAATGTAAGCAGTGAAAAACTTAGCAGAAGTGAAAGATAAAAAATAAAGACAACAAACTTTCTCCAAGCTTTTCCTTACAAACCTCAGTTAAGATGGTAGGATTATTTAAACATGTGGAATATCATAGTTTTTGGATTGTGGATGCTCTAAATTAGTCACCAAATGAAGGAACAATAATGCTATGAGTGAAGATAGAGACAAGGATGCAGATGGACATTTCGGAAGAAGTTGGTTGCAATTAAACAAAACTTCTAGGGATGATTTACAAATGATTGGTTTGTTATTTATAATAAAGGGAGAGGCCATGAATATTGGATTAATGTTTGAATGTGTTACAGGTTCATAATTATAATTTCTTGAAATAACCATTTGATTTGGTCTATGCAGTTGTAGCTTTACAGGGTAATGAATGTTTGGATTTTTATTTAGAAAGGTGATTGTACATGTAACTTTTCTGCCCCCACTTTTGTAGGATTTTACAAGTAGAGTTGAGTGAAGTGTGGGTAAATAAATATAATTATTTCTATTTAAATAACTAATTTAATTAGTTGGGAGTTGTGAGAGGATAATTAACCATTTAATGAAATATATGTTTAATTAAATTAGTTAAAATGGTCAGGAGTATAAATTAAGTGTAATTAGAAATAATCTAATTAATTCTAAGAAGGATGTGAGTCCCCAAGATTTCCCTTAGAAATTTTGGGGTACCCCTTTGAAATTTTTTATTTTTCATGTCTTGTGATGAGTTGTGTTCATGTTTTTTGTAGCTCTTTGGGTTACGTTGTTTACTGTGTTTCGGGTATTACCTTAATTAACTTGGGTTGCAGGAGTGCTTTATGATTCTTCAAGAAGTTGCTGGAGGTTTCTTGGGGTTGATTTATGAAATAATGATATTCTTGAAATTCCCTAAAAATTCTTGGAAAGCCAAATAATTACCCTCCTAACCTATCGGATTTCTTAGAGTGCTTTACTTCTAAGTAACAAGTTTTCCATATCCAAAAATATGATTTGCATGATTTTCATTCTTTGCACTGATTGGAAGTGCTTATGCTTGATAAATATCAATAAGACAAGTAGTCTCTTAACACCACATAATTGTCTTATCTTTCTTAGTTTTAAGCTAAACTCAAGTGCTCTTAATTATATTATTTGTGCTAAATTGATATACTCCTACTTGCCTTATTATTAAGACAAGTAAAGTAGTTTCTAAACACCGCTAAACTGAGCCTATTCATTGCGCTAAACTACCACCCCATTTCTTGTCTTCTTTGCGCTAAACATGAGTAGATTTACTTATCAGAATTTAAGACAAGTAAAGTAAGTCCAAAAAGCCGCATACGTAGTTACTTAAGTTATCGGTGAATTGGAACTACTTTACTTCTCTTAAAAAATGAAGTAAAGCTATTTTAAAAAGCCGCATAGAAGGGAGAAGTGACATGGCACTTGTACGATTAGCATTTAATGACATGGAAACAAATATAAACTCAAATAAATTCCACATAGGATCCACACATTCACTTGTGTAGAGAGAGAATTTTTCTCCTCCCAAAACCCAAGAAACTTCATGTGATCGACTGGAGAAGAGATTTTGAATTCCATCTTAAATCCACTTGCATGAGAAGTTAGTATTTTGTTTTGATTTCTTCTTTCCATGTTTATCTTTTCTCTTGTGTTGTGGTCTGTTCTAGATTGTTAGATTAATTTCTATTTATTTTTTTCCTCTATGTTTTTGGTTAAAATCAAGGAATTTTGGTTTGTTGGGATTAGGGTTTGGTTGGAATTTAGAACCTGCTTTTACCTTTAACAAAATGCTTTTGAATTTCTACCATTTTCATGCCCTATTTTTTCCCTAGGTCTATTGCCTCTTCTTGTTGTGATTATGAGGTTTCATTTATTTATATTTCATTGTTCTGGACTACTTCTCCTTCACTTAGGTTTAACAGAAGAAACATTGTCCCAATTCACCTCTTCATTGTGTATTACATTGTGTCTTTGTTTTGTGCTAGGTTGAATTTTTTTTATTTTTGTGATATGCGGTAACAAGGATGTCTTTTACCTTATATTGTAATAGAAGTAAATAAATGTGTAAATGCCACAAAACATGCTTCCTATATATTGTTTCATTTGGAACTTCTTTTAATTGTGTTAAATCGAAGGATCATATCTTCCTTTACATTGCATCGATTGGAGTTGATTTTACTTGCTATTCCTATTCATTGTGCTAAATAAATTACTTGACTCTTCCCCATTCATTGCATCAATTTGAACTAATCATGCTTCATAGTTTAATTTGTGTTGAATCAATTATCCATTACTTTCTTATTTTTGTGCTAATTTACATTGCTCCTACTTCCTGATACATTGCAGTAAAAGGACCCCCTCCTACTTATCACTATAATGCGGTGTTGGAATTATTTATTACTTCATAGTGTTTTACACTAAACTGATGGGTTATTACTTGTTATATATTGCACTATTTTAAAGAGCTATTACTTCTTATATTGCACATAATTGAATTACTTCTTCTTGTTAACTCCAAGTCTCAAGTAGTAATACCCCGAAAGCCCGAAATGAACTATAAAACTAACTATTTCTTTTAACCACGTCCACCTAGTCTAGAATATGACTTCTAAGATGATTTTAACTCATTTTCATGAAGATATTGAGTCTATAATTTCTCATGTAATTGAAATAAGTGTATCTTAACTTGATGTTCTATATTTAAAAGTAGAAGAAATTGTTAATCTTTAGTAGTTTGAGAACACTTGTTGTAAGAAGGAGAAAAAATGTCTGAAGCTAGAGAAGAACCAATTAAATTAAGTGATAAGTCAAGAGGGGAAGATGAATAAGTTTTTGTGATAAGAGATAATCCAAATCTGAATATTGAAGAAACTTCCAGGGCTAGGAAAGGTAAAGGAAGATCTAAATATAAATCATCTCTTGTAGCCAAAAAAGGAAAGATGAAGTATGAATACAAAAGATACCTAGTAGAAACTTGTATTATGTCCAAATTGATTGAGATTGGTGATACAAACATGGGGCATGTTTCCATGTCTGACTTAATTGAGATGTCCAAGTCCCAAAAACAAAAATCAAAGTATATCGTTTGTAAAATAGAAAGATGCTTCATACTTCATTCCTTGGGAATATGAAGGAATATGATTCATAATAATTCATGCTTTCCTACAAAAAGAAGTAGTAAATTTAATTTATAGTGCTCAAATGTGAAGGCATTGACTCAGCGTGGGCTGATTCAAGAAATCACTTTCTCTAATACTTTTTCAGCTACCTGTATTTGTATAAGAGTGTGCCAAACATTATGATCCACAAACTAGAACAATCAAGAATGATGCAGGTGAACTATTGGTTAGGCTAGATGTTCATTTCTTCAACTTCTAATTGAAAACTCCTACTACACAAAAGTACTGAGTATCAGTATGGAGAAAGTTAGAAAGTGCTAGAAGAATAAAATAGTAGAGTCCATCCAAATTATGAACTTATAGTATCTAAAGGAGAAGAAGCAAAATTCTAGGTTCCCTATGACAATTGTGAGGTCTGACTTGGTTCAGGAGGCATATGACATAACTCAGATGCTATGTAGGATAAATGGTGAGAACAATGCCAAACATTGTTCATCATGGATGTACTATTTCATCAGGATGATTGAAAATGGAAAGTCCATCAACTGGATTGAAATAATTAGTGACAACATTGAATTCCAATTAAGAAATGTCATCCATACATTGTATTTCAAGATGAATTCCTACCTCGTGTATGATGTAACAGCACAAGGTGATTTTCCCAAGTTGAGAAAGGTTGGTACTGTAGCTGAAAATACCATCCATGGATATTATCAATGGTTGGCTTTGCCAGGATATTTCAAGGAGTATAAACAAGTTAATGAATTATTATTCTATGAAGTCATTTGTAAGCTCAACCTTGATTTAAAAGCAAAGAGAGTAACTAATGAGGCATGTAATGAAGTTGTAACATATGTGTGCATCTTTATTCAGTTCTCTCATTTCACATATTTGATATTTTTTGGTTTTTCATGGAAACCACAAAAACTCGCAAGGTATCCCAATAACTAATGGATTCTGCTTGAATTAAGTAAGCAGTTAGTATAGCTCCATGATTTTCAGTAAGGACTTCATAAAGTAGTTGTTCATTTTCCTATTGTGATTAGGAAGTATCATTGTACAAATATTCATAAAGAATGGAATGTTGAAAAGGAAAGGTTTCATTGTTACACCTAGAGAACCTACATAAATTTTGATTACATGAATATTACTAAATTTTTTGTCTCATTAGAATATACACATTTACCAGTACTGGAGGATTTTTGGGCTGATTGCAGAGATGAATTTGAGATAGGAAGAAAAGGCTACATCTAATTGATAGTGCAACAAATCCTAAGTTTTGGGGTGACAAATATTCTAAAAGATCTCTTAGATGATGGGAAAGTAATTTTAGGCGCCTACTATGATGAGGGAAATGATAGTTCTTCCTTGCTTCTAGTGAAGCACACATCTAATATAATTATGGAAAGGACATCAACAGTATTACTCTATACTTCTTAATGGTGTCTTAGTCAAGGTTATTTCCTAGAAGAATCAGTCTTGAATGATATCAATTAGATAGGAACTAAAAGAAAAGAAGTTCCTGTGGAAAGCAACGAAGGGACTATAGAATTGAAACCAATTAAAAAGCCAAGAACAACGCAACCATCAGTTTCAGGAGTCACTCTAGGTGATACTTCTCATCTATTGGAATCTTCATCAGTTGCTACTACTACTACTATTCAAGATCCTCCTATGCAAGGAGAGGTTGTGGTACCTTCCTTGAAACTATCTACATTCATATTTCCTTTGGTTGTTTCAGAAGCTCCATCTCCTAAACCTCCTCCCTGCTATCCACCAAGCATTCCCCCCCTCCATCTTTAGAAGAGTAGTCATTTGCTCAACCACAAGAAACTCACAATGATGCCATAGATGAATCTCATTTTCAAGAGGTATTTAAAATAGGGGAGAAAGGTGAAGTCATGAGATAAAATGTGGAGATTGAGGAAGGAGAGATTAGAAAAGAAGGAGGAAATGATGTTCATGATCACATAGTGTAAGTGTCTTCAGTTCCATAATCACCAAAACATAAATATATTAAGGTGGAGAAAGAATTTACAGATGATATTGAAAGAAGAACTGAACAATAAAAGGAAATGGAAGAAGAGTTGGTGAAGAAGAAGATGGTTGAACTAGAAAACGTTTTGCAACAAGATTCTTCCCTTGAGTAGCGTGAGAGATATTTGGAAATAATGGTACTTCCATCTACAGAAGTAAGTGGTCAAGAAATGGGTGTTCACTCTAGTGCCCAAAATTCTTCAAGGCAATATTTTGTAACTTTGATGGCTACATAGACACTTCCCAATTCCAAGGAAGTTGTCAATTTAGAAGAAATAAATCTTCAATTGCTGAAGAACATCGAGAAGAAAGGAAGATCTAAGGCTTCCAAGGTAACTTCAAAGATGATTATTGAGCCTTTTGGGAAGAGATTTGCTGACGTATCTACCTCGATAGTGGGAAAGAGTAAAGAAGAATTGACTAAAGAAGATTAAGTCATAACAAGCGTGCCCCTAGGGGAAGTCACAATTGAAGGTTTGAAGCAGGATACCCAGAAATTGATCAATGACCTTTTCCTTAAGATAATGAAGAGAAGGCAAATACTAAATTGAAATAAAAAACATTCAATATTTGTGATGTAATCATGAAGCTGGCAAGGTCCTCTGCACAACCATTACTAACGGGAGAACAAGTGAATCCATAGGTGATTACCATTATGGAGGAAACAAGAGATAAATCAAAGGTTGTGCATGAGTGGGTGGCTGAAATCACCAAGGTTGTTATAGATTATTATAAGGAGATATTCGTGAAATAAGATGAATGTAATGATAAGTGTGATAGATTGAAGAATATGAAGCAATAAGAAGACAATGAATGTGGAATTATGGGTTTGCAATTGTAGAGTTTAGAAGAAATAGATTCATTACCAAATAATGTTTTGATCGAGGAGAAAATTGCACCTAAAGGATCTATAAAAAAGGTTAAAAACAGAATCCTCTCCTTTCATTCAAGCAAAGAATTATAAAACATATAATGCAGAAGATGAAAATTTTAGAGGAAAATTTTGAACCAATTTTGGAGGAACTTGATGATGGAATTTATGATGTGACAAAGTATAGCTCCTCTAAACCTCCATTGATTGTTGAGGGATTTCTTCAATTATTTCAACTGGTAATGAATAAGTCCATCACCCCTTTCATTCATGCATCCCTGTAGAAATTG
The DNA here is from genome assembly GCA_019776745.2 of Taxus chinensis. Taxonomy (NCBI): domain Eukaryota; kingdom Viridiplantae; phylum Streptophyta; class Pinopsida; order Cupressales; family Taxaceae; genus Taxus; species Taxus chinensis. Next base: position 90,538,788 of record CM034152.1, read on the forward strand.
GAAGAAATTCAAGGAGATGTCCATCATTTGGGATCATGCCTTGGGAAGGTGATCAGGTGTTGTAATATTATGGAAAAAGAATTATTCATATTGGAAATAGAAATGGAAGATATACCAAAGGTAGATGATGATATGATTAAATATATTATAGATCAATATGCCATCTTATAGATAAAAGCACAAAGATGAGGATGCAACTGAACATATAGTTGAAGAGAAGAATGAAGAAAAGGCTAAGGATAAGGGTGAATACAAAGATCAAGTAGAGACTAAAGTTGTCAATTTGAAATAATTTTTCTTCTTCTTCTCCTACTTCTTCTCTTTACTCCTCAAGTATATTGGTTGTAAGAGTTAAGTAATTTGGTCGTTAATAACCATTACTTGAATTTGTTTAATAAAGTTAATTACTTGATGGTAGTTATGAGTCACTTATTATCGTTTAAAATGTTTGAACATTCCAAACTATTATGTGGCATGTAACGAGGATTTTGAGGGGAAAAGTAATCAACTCCTAACTTCTTATTAGTTATGAATTTATTGAAGTATAATGGATATTGCTTCCTTGTGCTTTAATTATGGTAACTATAAATAGAAGAAGAGACCTAAGAGGTCGGGGATTTTAGAATTTAGGGGACCTATTGTTATACGTTATACATGGTTGTTTAATAATTTGAGTTGAAGTAACTAGATGTGCATATTGTAAAAAATTGGAATGTTTAATAAGAAGAAAGAAGGATTTTGGTTGAAATTTGTGTCTACTAAATTCTTACTATGTAAGTTGTGAATGATAACGATAAACTTTGTGTTATCTTTAGCTTTCATATATGTACACTTATTTTCATTTTGCTTAAAGTTGTAAGAATCAATTAATGTTTGTTTATTCTATGTGAAAGTAACTCGCTCTGAAATCTACTTGTTACTGAGCACACTCCCTTCCTTCACAAAAATTATTTCTATTTTCCATTCTCTACTTCTATTTCTTTCAATTAAAATATAATTGCTTACTTGCTGCCAAATTGTTTAGTTGTGGTTTACGAGCTATTAAATTAAAACAATATCCCAAATATAGTTTAGATAGGTCATAGAATTAAAAAATGAAGCACATGGGAGCTTCACCATTAAATGAAATGGTTTATCCCATGACTATCTAGGTTTTATGTTTAACCGAGCATAAAATCTAGCCAACAATTTTTGGTGACTCCATTGAGGAATGAAATTAAATCAAGAGACTTTTTCTTATCTCATGAGTGTTGGAGAACTTATTTTGTGAGAATTTTCATGCATGCACGTTGAAGTTTTGTATTTAAAATATACAAAATTTTTGAGTTAAGTTTCTCCTTATAAGTAACAATATTCATTCTAGTAAGTCATTTGTTTACACGGGTAAATCAAATTCAGGGGGGAACTGATCATTTCTTTCAGTTGTAAGAGAAATTTAATTTCAATTATCCATCTCAAGCCCGAACCCACATAACAATTATTTCACATGTGAGGAGAGTTTAGACTTCACCAAACTAGATGTAACATATCCTAGTTATTATTATTATTCAACTAGTCAATCCTCAGTTGTTAGTTTCTCTGCAGATGGCTCAATAGTTTCCTATTCCCTAGCACATGGGCCTTTGGTCATTTGAACTTAACTCCTCTCCTTGAATTACCTAAAGGCTCAAGGAATAATTTTCCAAAATTCTAAGGATATGGAAAGCAGAATCCTCACGATCATTTTGCAGTTTTCTATATATCATGCAAAGTACTTGTTATGGAACATGAGGACGTTTCTATGAGACTGTTCATTAAGACATTTCATGACTTATCTAGATAATGGTTCTAACAGTTGGCTCCTGTGGGAGTAGTTTCTGAAGATATTCAAACCTGCAGAGGATGCAAGTACGCCTATTACTCAATTGAAGAAGTTAAAGAAAGGACCTCATAGAATATGAGGGACTTTATTTCTAAAATCCAGAGGATTTTATATAAATTTCCTACTAGTGTTACTCTCAGTGATGAGAATTAAAAAAAAAAATTCATAAATGATTTGTTACCAAAGTTTAGATATCAGTTGCGCAGAGCACATCCAACTAATTTAATGGCAGCACAAAATGAATCTATTGAAGTTGAAGATGATCTCATTATGGCAGGAAAGATTAAAATTTCAGCCCCTAAAGATGAAGGAAAAACAACAGTACATCTAATCCATTGTTGCAAAAATTGGTAAATGACATGTTGCAAATCAAGAAGTAAATTATGCAAAGAGGAAATGATACCCCATATAGAGTTGTCCCTGCTCATAAATTCAATAGCCAGAATCAAAATCGAAACCAACTCACTTCTGCACCACAAAGACTGATATTGAAGTTTCCCCCAGGAACTACTTGGAGATGAAAAAAGAGGATCATGATGCTGATGATTCACCTGAAGAAGAATATTTTGCAGACCTTGCTAACAACTCAAATATCAGCTACCTTTATTATTAATATGATGGGGGATTTTATGAGTCTTTTGAGGACAATGAATGTCACAAATGAAAGGAACGATAACCAGATCGTGCTAAGCCAAGAACACATATGCTAATCAAACATCATGATCAATAAGATTAAAGAAATTCGCCAGAATAACTTTACATAAACCTTTGCAAATAAATGAGCTGCAATATCATATATTATTATGGAACTCAATGCAATACAATGAGAATGGGCCTTGCTTAAATACACAAGGAATAATAATCTAAAAACCAGTCAAGGTCATAGATCAAGCCATAAATCAAGGAAATAACTAGTCATCAAAGAACTAGTCAAGACCATAGATTTAGGACAGAACTAGACATCAAGGATCAAGTCAATACCATAGATCAAGGAAAAAACTATACCTAACAACTAGATAATATCTCCTAATATCTAAATAAGATAAAAGAAATATCCACACACATAAGTGGGTGAGGATAAATACAATAAAGGTAAATAAAGTACCTAGGTGAACATGAGCTAAGGTAAATACCTACTCTAACACCCCCCCTCAAGTGAAGCTAGGGGCCAAAATAGAAGTGGCATGTCCATAGTATGAGTCCTAGCAACTAGGCCTAATGAGGTACTCATGTACAATAACTGGAAAAAAGGGACACCACAAGGTACCCAAAACCAATAACAACAAAGTAAAGAGAGTAAAAACCCGCTCCAAGGCATCCCAAGAAGCTCGGCTCAAAAAAATCATACAATTTTGAGGAAGTTTGGTGTGCATTATGGTTAAAATCCACTACTCAATCACAAAAATATAAAACAATTGACACTGGGCTCCACCAGAATAGCTCCGTACAAGGAGACTGTCAACCGAGTGATGTCGAAAGTGCAAAAAACACCAAACATAATTTGATCAACTACTGCAAATAGATGTGCCATGATCCAAGAACAAAAACCAAAGCAACAAGGCAAGGACATAAACTCCGGAGTGTCACGATCCAAGAAAAGCCAAGGTAACAAGGCAAGGACACGAAACCTGAAGAAGCGGGATCAACACCACACCCTCCCATACTACTGAATGGGTGGAGTGACGCTATAAATTTGTATGAGTTTTCAAAACAACTACTCGAACACTGACAAACTAAGACTGGGCTCCACCAGAATAACTCCCCCACAAGAGAGACTGTCAACATGCCAAAAGTGTCGAAAATATAGATACAAAATCTCTCAACAAAAAAGAGAGATGCACTACACCTGCTAAAGAAAAATGCTCAAAACAAGAAGCATCACAATGCAGAAGGTATAGAAAGTGGAGCAAGAGGCCGAATGGTGGAGGAGCCACACCTGTAGAGTCCTCTCAATGAATGCCTATGTTGCCGCCACGAGTGATCAGATATCCACCCCAAATCAACACGGATGGATGAAGAAGATGCCTGCATATGACTTGGTGCAAAATGCACAATGCGTGCATGCAAAAAAGAACATCAGAATGTGTGTCAAGTTGATCATGTCTGACAACTAAAATCTCAGGTTTCTCAAGCCTGAGTGAAGGTACAGAACTCATGTGTTGCTCATGATCCTCAGAAAGAGTCGAGTAAACAAAAAAAATGAGCTCTGTCAATGTGTGATCCCAATGAAGTATCTGCTCAAAACCAATGTCATGAAGAGAATTCCACTTAACATGTGGAATAGAGGAAAAAATACATTATGAATGTCTTTCAATGACTCCTTTAGTGAGACCCATAGAATGGAGCATGCGAGAATTGAATGCAGTGGTATGCTTCTTAAAAAATCCATGTAGCTGAGTAGAAGTAGGATACACAACATGTGGTACTGTAATAGGCACAAATGTGGAAGAGCATGCAGTAACAAGCCTCACAGGTTTAGAAGCATAAAAAGTAGGTTCAGGCTCAAAGACTAGCAGATCAATGTCAGTGGGTACAAGAGCAACAACTGCAAGTGGACTAGGAGCATGGATATGTTGTGCATAATATGATGGTGATGTTGTAGGCTAGCAAGTTTGTTCTGAAGGAAGTGTATTATTGTATCCTTATCATGAATGAGTGATTGTAGAAGAGAATTTCACTTCTTGAGTGATCTATTTTCTTCCACAAATTTTACAATATCCTCTTGAAGTCCACATACTTTAGAGAAAAGCATATCATTCTCAGAATCCATGATAGGTACAAACTACAACTCCCAAAAATTTAGGACATCGGGCTCAGCCGAAATTACGTCCACAATTGATTACAACACTCCTCCATATTTGACACTTTATAATTATAGTGCAAGTCTCAACATAAATATTTCTAATGTAAAGAGCACGGAAAAACAAGTACTTTTGCAAAAAAATGACACTCAAAACTGAGTTACCGATCAAAAGTTACAAGTTTTTTTTACTATTTTGCTTGTTGCCTTAAAGGGGACTGAAGTTAAGCACCTACTAGTAGGAATCACAAGCTTTAAAGCCCTCATATGACCATACCATATGACCAAGGGCTAAGGATTTAAAAAATGCAAGGTCGTAGATCAAGCCATAAATCAAGGAAATAACTAGTCATCAAAGAACTAGTCAAGACCATAGATTTAGGACAGAACTAGACATCAAGGATCAAGTTAATACCATAGATCAAGGAAAGAACTACTCAATACCATAGATCAAGGAAATAACTATACCTAACAACTAGATAATATCTCCTAATATCTAAATAAGATAAAAGAAATATCCACACACATAAGTGGGTGAGGATAAATACAATAAAGGTAAATAAAGTACCTAGGTGAACATGAGCTAAGGTAAACACCTACTCAACAGGGTACCTAGATTGAAGTTTCCCCCAGGAACTACTTGGAGATGAAAAAAGAGGATGATGACGCTGATGATTCACCTGAAGAAGAATATTTTGCAGACCTTGCTAACAACTCGAATATCAGCTACCTGTATTATGAATATGATGGGGGATTTTATGAGTCTTTTGAGGACAATGAATGTCACAAATTTGTAGCGTTTACAAGATCTCAAGTACAGGACGATGGTGAAGCTTCTTCTAGAAGACAAAGGAAAGAAAGAGATGAGCCTAGACCAAATTTTACTATTCTAAAAAGAGGTAGTCTAATTCCTTCTTCCTTTGCTCATAGAGAGAAGAAGGTAAATTATTCTCCTAATCAATTCTAGAAAATAGTGGGACAAGTTTCTGAAGTCATTTAGACTGCAATCATTTCATCTTTTGACATTATTGATCACATCAAGAGGATAAAGATACAAAGGTATGAAGTTAAGGATTTGAGAGCATTTCTTGAGCAATTACTAAAGTATGTACAGAGAAATGGACTTAATAACTATTCTAGAGGTATTTTATCTAATCCTAATAATACTCCCCCATTTAATAATGCTACAACTACTGCCCCTATGTCATCAAAATGAATTGAGCCATTTTAAATTTCATTAGTTATTAATTGTTTTAAGCTAAGACAATGTATCTTAGATTCAAGAGCTTATGATAATGTGATGTCATCCAAGGTTGTAGATGCTCTCAAGCTCACATTAACTAAAAAAATTGGTAGGTGTTATTCCATGGAGAGAAAAATTCCTCTCATTGGGAAAATCAAGGATGCTCAATCTGTTCTAGCAGCCTTCCTAGAAAAAATATTGAAGATGAAAATCTTGGTAGCAGATATCCCAGTTTCTTTTGGTATGTTGTTAAGTAGAAACTTCTGCAATGAGCTTGATGGAGAAGTAAAAATGGATTGGTCTTGTGTGTGCATAAATCCCATTAAAAGGAGTGAATCGAATATTAGAACTAGAGAAGAAGTCCAAATATTTAGTTTCTAAGTTTGAAGATCCTAGATCTCATATTCTTTTCCAATAATAGAATCATGGAGTTTATTATTTGGAGTTGGGAAATGAAGAAACCCCCATTGCAAATCATGATTTACATGCAAAAGATGACATGATTTGGACTTCGGATTTTAACGGTAGCTAGTACTCCCTTGGTTCTAGTGCAGGTGTAGTACTTATTTCTCTTGAAGGGGAGTACACTCACACTCTTTTAAACTGATGTTTGAAAAAACTAACAACATTGCTGCGTATGATGTGCTACTGCTGGAAATGGAACAAGCCAAAAGCAAGGGAGTCAAATTGATTTAAGCAAGAGGGGATGTTGAGCTTATTATAAAGTAGGTACGTGGTCTCTACCAAGTAAAGAAAGATAAGATGAGGCACTATAGAGACCAGGTGATTTCTGCCACTATGGATTTTATAGATTTCTCTATCCACTACATTCATAGAGATCATAATTCTAGGTCACATTACTTGTTAATTACTAGATCTCTCCTTAATCTAGATCAACTGCCTATAATATTCAGAAAAAGTGATTACAAAGTGGAGAAGATTTTTTATCCCATGGTTCTAGATAATGTTGACTAGTGGTAGGTATTTAACAATGATAAACAGATTGTTGCTTTCCTTAATAAGCAAGACAACTTCGAGGAGTTGTACTTTGAATGAAGTAATTCGATTCCAAGGAAGAATACTATTGGCGAGACTAATTCAAAGCTTGAGGGAAGTCAAGGGATTATCTAGCTGAAATGGAGAAAGATTCCTAAGGGTTTGGTATCTCTTGAGGAGATGTTTAATAAGCACGATCAGTTTCTCAAAAAGAACAAGGAATACAAAGAGATTTCCTTTTTTGAAGTGCAGTCGTTGAATTTAGGTGCGAAGGACGAACCCAAGTTTTTGAATTTAGGTAAGTTTTATTTGAATGTAGAACAAGAAGCTTTCACGATGTTTCTTAAAAAAACATTGATTTTTTTGTTTGGTATTATGAAGACCTAAAAACATATCAGCCTGTAGAGGTGCAACATAACATTCCATTAAGGAAAGGACAAAATCCTTTCAAGAAAAATCTTTGGAGGCATAATCCAACCATCTCATGTATAATATTTACAGAAATTTAGAAGTTGCTAGATGCAAAGATAATTTATCCAATTCATAATTTTGAATGGTTGTCAAATATATTCACGGTAAGAAAGAATGATGGTAAGATTCAATTGTGTGTTGACTTCCACAATTTGAATCAAGCATCATTAAAGGAAAAATATCCTATTCCCATCATGGATCATACCCTCCAAGTTCTTACTGGGTCTGAGATGTTATCTATGCTTGATGGTTTCTCTGGCTATAATCAAATTCAGGTAGCTAAAGAAGACCAACTCAAAACATCGTTCATCACATCATGGGGAACGCTTTTTTATCAGAAGATGCTTTTTGGGATGTTTAATGCTTGAGTGATATTTCAAAGGGCAACGTATTTGGCATTTTCTTACCTCAAAAATAGAATCATAGTGGTTTACCTTGATGATTTGAAAATATTCTCTAAGATGAGAGGAAATCACATTGTTGATTTAGAAGAATTATTCATTCAATGCCAGAAGCACGTGATCTCTTTAAATCCTAAGAAGTCATTTTTTTCCATAACTAAAGGTAAGCTGCTCAGGAATATTATCTCAAAAGAAGGTACCGATATAGATCTATAGAGGGTGAAGGCTATTCAAAACTTAATATTGCTAATATCTAAGAAAGGAGTTCATTCTTTGTTTGGTAAGGTTAATTTTTTAAGAAGGTTTATTTCTAATTTTCCTGAATTAACCCGTCATATCTCCAACATGATGAAGAAAAAAAATACTTAAAATGGGGTGAAGAAGGAAGGAAATTGTTTAAGAAAATCAAATAAAATTTGTCTGAAGCACTGGTGATGGTATCACCAAATTTTAGTAAGGAGTTCATTCTTTACTGTAACTCTTTGGAGCACACAATATTAGCAATTTTGATGTAGAAGAATGAGGAGGACATTAAGGCTCCTATCGCTTTCATGAGTACACATTTAAAGGTATATGAATTTAAGTACACTCCCATAGAGAAGCATGCATATGCAGTTGTGAAGGCATGCAAAAAATTTATGTACTATATACTTTCTTCACATAATGTTGTATATGTGCCTCACACTACAATTAAGTCTATTTTAACGTAGCAATATTTGGGGGTGTTAAGAGGCACTTGGGTAATAAAGGTGTAGGAATATGACTTGGATATTAAGCCTATGAAGCGGGTGTGAGGAAGAGGGCTTTGTGAATTAATGACAGAGACAAAACAATGTGATTCAGAGGACGATAAAGATTTTCCTATGGTTCTCTTTGTAAATTTGGTAGATGAATAGTACAATAAGATTGCATATTTCCTCACCTATGGAGAATTTCTTGATCTTCTTACACACAAGGAAAAATGAACTATCAAGCTCAGATCCAAGGATTTTATTCTTTGGTATAATGTCTTATATAAAAACGGATAGATGGTGTCTTTCTCTGGTGTGTAGATCATTCTCAGCAAGAGAGATTTCTAAAGCAATTTCATGAAAAATCATGCAGAGGTCACTTCTCGAAAAGATTTACTACACACAAGATTCTCTAGGAAATTTATTATTAGCTCACTATCTTATAGGATACAGTTTATTGGGTGTGTTAAGATTTTAGCTCTACCCTTGAAACCAGTTGTGATAGAAGAACCATTTTAGCAGTGGGGCATTGATTTCATTGGCATGTTAAATCCACCTTCTAGTGTTGGTCATCATTATATTCTCAATACTATGGATTACTTCAGTAAATTTGTAGAAGCTATACCTATAAAGAATGCTACTTCTAAGGAGGTGTGCAACATTACTAAGGAGAATATCATCATAATGTTTGGTTTTCCTAACAAAATAGTAGCAGATAATTCTATAAAATAAAATTCTAAGGATCTGATTGAATTTTGTTACACTTATGTGATTCAGTTAGTGCCTTCTTCAAATTACTATCCTCAAGGGAATGGCCAAACAAAATCAAGTAATAAAAATCCGATATCAATCATGCGGAAGTTTACAACAAACAATAGAAGGAATTAGCATAAGAAGCTATCTGATGCACTGTGGGTACATAAGATTACTCCTAAGAAAGCTATAGGCATGTCTCTATTCCAATTCCTATATGGGAGGGATGTTGAAATCCCTATTACTCTTGAACTACCTGCTCTATAGCTCACAAAGGACTTGGAGGATTCTACATATCAGGATGCACTAGATAAAAGAATAATGTATCTAACCGAATTACAAGCAGTGTGGGTTCAGGTTATAGACAGATTATCTAAGCATTATAAAAAGGTCAAGATGGCATTTGAAAATAAATCCAGAGTGAGGAAGTTTGAAGTTAGAGACTGGGTGCTCTTGTGGGATAATAAGAATGAGCCAAAAGGAATGCATGGAAAATTATATTCATTATGAAAGGGGGCATTCATGATTACGGGTATTGCTAGAGCTAATAGTTTCATACTTTCTTACCAGGATGGAATTCAACTACCTCTACCATATAATGGGTAGCATCTGAAGCTTTACAAAATTTGATGATGCATGGTAAAACCTGTATGTTTATAAAAAAATTCTTAGGCTTGGTTTTGTGTTTGTTCTATCTGTGTTTCCCTTTTTGTGACTTTGAACCAATGAAAAAGGCTTGAAACCAAATATGATAGGATCTAATCTTCCTCTCTCCCCTTTGGATAGAAATAAAGATGTCCACAGACAGAGGCAGCTGGTGTCCCCAAGATTTCACTTAGAAATTTTAGGCTACCACTTTGAAATTTTTGATTTTTCATGTCTTGTGATGATTTATGTTCATGTTATTTGTAGTTCTTTAGGTTGTGTTGTTTATGGTGTTTAGGGTGTTACCTAAAATAACTTGGATTGCAGGAGTTCTTTATGATTCTTCAAGAAGTTGTAGGAGATTTCTTGGGGTTGATTTATGAAATACCCATGTGCTTGAAAATGCTTAGAAATCTAAATAATTTCCCTCTTAAGCTATTGTATTTCTTATAGTGTTTTACTTCTAAGTAACAAGTTGTCCATATCTAAAAATATGATTTGGATTATTTTACTTCTTTGTGTTGATTAGAAGTGCTTCTGCTTGATAAACATCTATAATACAAGTAGTCTCAGAACACTGCGGAACTGGCTTAGCTTTCTTATTTTAGTGTTAAAACCAAGTGCTCTTACTTATCTTATTTGCACTAAATCGATATAATCCTACTTGTCTTATTATTAAGACAAGTAAAGTAGTTTCTAAATGTTACTAAACTACCACCCCATTGCTTGTCTTATTTACACTAAAAATGAGTAGCTTTACTTCTCAAAAGTTAAGACAAGTAAAGTAAGTCCAAAATCCACATAACTAGTTTCTTAAGTTATCGGTGAGTTGGAACTACTTTACTTCTCTTTAAAACAACAAAGTAATTATTTTAAAAAGGCACATAGATGGCACTTGTGCAATTAGCATGTAATGACATGGAAAATATATAAAATCAAAGAAATTCCAGATAGGATCCACACATTCACTTGTGTAGAGAGATAAGTTTTTCACCTCCTAAACCTCCAACAACTTTGTGTGATCAACTAGAGAAGAGATTCGCATTCCATCTTCGACCCACTTGTAGGAGAGGTTAGTATTTCTTTTTCTTTCTTCTTTCATTTTTTTATTTTCTTTTGTGTTGTGGTATGCTCTAGATTTTTATATTACTTTCTGTTCTTATTTCTCCTATGTATTTTTGGTTAAAATTAGGGTATTTTGGTTATTTGGGATTAGGGTTTGATTTGAATTTGGAATCCATTTTTACCTTTAATGAAATACTTTTGAATTTCTACCATTTCTATGCCCTAGTTTTTCCCGAGGTCCATTACCTCTTCTTGTTGTGATTATGAGGCTTCATTACTTAATATTTAGGTGTTCTGGAATACTTCTCCTTCCCTTAGGTTTAACAGAAGAAAATTTTTACCAATTCATTGCTTCATTGTGTATTGTATTCCATCTTTGTTTTGTGCTAGGTTGATAAAATTTTGATTGCTATGATATTGTTGTAACTTGGATGTCTTTTACTTTCTATTGTAATAGAAGTAAAGAAATGTGTGAATGTCATAAAACACGCTTCCTGTGTATTTCATTTCTTGGAACTTCTTTTACTTATGTTAAATCGAAGGATCATATCTTCCTTTGTATTGCTTCGATTGGAGTTGCTTTTACTTGTTATTCCTATTCATTGCGCTAATTCAATTACTTGAATCTTCCCCATGCATTGCGTTGATTTGAAATACTCATGCTTAAAAATTTGAGTTGTGTTGAATCGATTATCCATTACTTTCTTAGTTCTACACTAATTTTCATTGCTTCTACTTCCCAATACAATGCAGTAAAATGACCCCCTCCTACTTATCACTATAATGCGGTGTTGGAATTACTTATTACTTCACAGTGTTTTGTGCTAAACCGATGGGCTATTAATTTTTATATACTACGATGTTTTAAAGAGTTGTTACTTCCTATATTGTACATAATTGAATTACTTCTTCTTTTCAACTGCAAGTCTCAAGTAGTAAAACCTTGAAAACCAACAACGAACTGTAAAACTAACTATTTCATTCAACCACTTCTATCCAGTCTATAAATTGACTTCTAATATTATTTTAACGTAGTATCATGAAGATATTGAGTCTAAATGGTTGCATGCAATTGAAATAAGTGTGTATTAACTTAATATTCTATATTTAAAAGCAGAAGCAACTGCTAATCTTTATTAGGTCGAGCACACTTATTGAAAGAAGGAGAGAAAATGTTTAAATCTAGAGAAGAACCAATTGATTTAAATGATAAGTCAAAAGGGGAAGGAGTTTTTGTGATTAGAGATGATCCAAATCTGAATATTGAAGAAACTTCCTGGGCTAGGAAATGAAAAAAAAGAAATAAAGCTAAATCATCTCATGTTTCCAAGGAATGAAAGATGAAGTATGAATACAAAGGCTACCCAATAGAATCCTACATTATGTCCAAAATGACCGAGATTGGTGATATAGACATGGGGAATTTTTTTGTGTCTAAATTAATTGAGAGGTCCAAGGCCAAAAACCAAACACCTCTAATGAAGGAATTGACTCAATGTGGGCTGATTCAAGCTACTAATTTTCCCAGTACTTATTAGTTTCCTGAATTTATATTAGAGTGTGCCGAGAATTATGATCCTCAAACTAGAACAATCAAGAATGATGCAGGTGAACTAGTGGTTAAGATAGATGGTCATTTCTTCAACTTCTTGAAAATTCCTACTACACAAAAAGTATCGAGTATCAGTATGGAGAAATATAATGATTACTGGAAAAATAAAACATTAGAGGTCATCCAAATTATGAACTTACAATATCGAAAGGAGAAGAAACATCCTTCTAGGTTACCTAGGACAATTATGAGGTCTAACTTGGTTCAGGAGGCATATGGCATCACTCAGTTGTTATGCATGATAAACAGTGATAAGAATGCCAAATATTTTTCTTCATGATGATTGAAAATGGAAAGTCCATCAACTGGGATGAAATCATTAGCAACAATATTGACTTCTGGTTAAGAAATTTCATCCAGACATTGGATTTCAAGATGAATTCCTATCTCGTGTATGTTATGGCATCACAAGGTGATTTTCCCAAGTTGAGAAAAGGTTGGTATTGTAGTTGAAAATCCCATCCATGGATATTATCCATAGTTGGCTTTGCCAGGATATTTTAAGGAGTATAAATAAGTTAATGAATAATTATTCTATAAAGTCATTTGTAAGCTCTATCCTTATTTAAAATCCAAGAGAGTAACTGATGAGGTGTGGAATGTAGTTGTCCATATGGGTGCATCTTTATTCAATTCTCTAATTTCACATATTTAAGAGTTTGTGGTTTTTTCAAGGAAACCACTAAAACTCCCAAGGTATCCCAATAATAAATGGATTCTGCTTGAATTTTACATGAAGTTAGTAGAGCTCCATGATTTGTAGTAAGGACTTCACAGAGAAATAGTTCATTTTCCTATTTTAATTGGGTAGTATCATTATACCAATATTCATAAAGAAAGGAATGTTGAAAAGGAAATGTTTCATCATTACACCTAGAGCACCTACAAGGCTAGGGTAAATTTTGATTACAAGAATATTGATGAAAATTTTGTCTCATTGGAATATAAAAATTTACCAACACTGGAGGATTTCTGGGCTGACTACAGAGATAAATTTGATAGAAGAAAAAGAGACTACAACTAATTGAAAGTACAAAAATCCCAAGTTTTTGGGGTGGAAAATATTCTGAAGAAGCTCCTAGATGATGGGAAAGTAATTTCAGGCACCTATTATGATGAAGGAGGTGATAGTGCTCCCTTGCTTCCAGTGAAGCACACATCTAATACATTATGGAAAGGACATCAAAATTATTGCTCTATACTTCTGAATGGTTTCCTAGTCAAGTTTATTTCCTAGAAGAATCAACCTTGAATGATATGAATCAGATAGGCACTAAGAGAAAATAAGGTCCTGGGGAAATCAGTATAGGGGCTACAAAATTAAAACCAATTAAGAAGACAAAAACAAAGAAACCATCAATTTCAGGAGTCACTCCTGGTAATAATTCTCATCTATTGGAATCTTCATCAGATGTTACTACTACTATTCAAGAGCATCATATGCAAGGATAGGTAGTGGTACCTTCCTTGGAACCAAATACATTCATATTTCATTTGGTTGTTTCAAAAGCTCCATCTCTTAAACCTCCTCCATGTTCTCCACTAAACATTCCTCCCCCTCCATATTTAGAAGATTAGTCAACTTCTCAACCATAAGAAACACACAATACTACCATATATGAATATCCTTTTCAAGAGGTATCTCAACCAGGGGAGAAAGGTGAAGTCATGAGATAAAACATGGAGATTGAGGAAGGAGAGATTGGAAAACAAGGAGGATGTGATGTTCATGATCACATAGTGTAAGTGCCTTCAGTCCCATAATCACCAACACAGAAAGCTATTGAGCTGGAGAAAGAAGTTACATATGAAATTGATACAAGAACTGAAGAAGAAAAGGGAATGGAAGAAGAGTTGGTGAAGAAAAAGATGCTTGAACTAGAAATGATTTTGCATCAAGGTTCTTCTCCTAAGGATCCTGATAGACAATTGGAAATAGTGGTACTTTCATCTGCAAAAGTAAGTGGTCAAGAAATGGTCATTCACTTTAGTGCCCAAACTTCTTCAAGGAAAGATTTTGCAACTCAGCTGGCTACATAAACACTTCCTAGTTCCAAGGAAGTGGTAAATTTACAAGAAATAGATCTTCAATTACTGAAGAGCATCGAGAAGAAAGGAAAAAGATCTAAGGCTGCCAAGGTAACTTAAAATACTACTAAGGAAAAAGATCAAGCAGAGACTGAAGTTGTCAATTTTAAATATTTTTTCTTCATCTTCTTCTACTTCTCTTCACTCCTCAAGTATATTCATTGTAATAATTAAGTAATCTGGTGGTTAATCACCATTACTTAAATTTGTTTTAGAAATTCAATTACTTGATGGTAGTTATGAGTCATTTATTATGGTTTTAAATGTTCGAACATTCCAAAATAATATGTGGAATGTAACGAGGATTTTTAGGAGAGAAGTCCTCAACTCCTAATTTCTTTTTAGTTATTCATTTATTGAAGTATAATGGATATTGCTTCCTTGTGCTTTAATTATGGTAACTATAAATAGAAGAAGAGACCTACGAGGTCGGGAATCTTAGAATTTAGAGGAATTGATGTTATATGTTGTACATGGTTATTTCAGACTTTGAGTTGAAGTAACTAGATGTGCATATTGTAAAAATTTGAAAGTTGAATAAGAAGAAAGAAGGATTTTGGTTGAACTTTGTGTCTACTAAAGTTTTTTATTTGCTGTTGGTAAATTGTTTTTGAGGGACCATACTTTGTAGTACAAAAGGGATCAAAATCTACATGATATAATAATAGCAAATTGGTTTTTTTAGAAATGTGAAGGCCGCACCCCAAAAAAAAGATAGATAATCATGTAGTAAACTAAGGCAGGGGTCAACTACCTACAAGAATCCCTAAACCAACACAAAACAAAAAAATAGGAGCATAAAAATAGCCAAACATCAGCACATAAACAAAAAACTAGTATAACCTAGAGATTTGTCATAACCTTTTAGAATAATCTTCATAATTTTGTAGAGATTAGTAACAATTTACATGAGCAGATCATGGTTGTCTTCAATGAATGCTTTCTTCTTAAGTTTACCTTTCTTCCAAGCGGTCTCCAGAATTCCACTTGCATCACATACATGTTTGACATTGACCTGAATATAATCCAACACTGCCTTATGAATAAAAATATGGTTGGATTGCATTTATTCCAAGTGAGAAAATATGTCCTCCAGCTCCAACAATCGAGTGGAGATATTCTCCATATTCTTCTCCAACTTAGAGAGAATAGAAGGATCTACACTTGTTTTAAGGTCTTCTTTGATCAACAAGTCCACATTCTCTTCAATTTATTTAAGAGGGTCAGCATGGTGTTTGACCTGCACCAAAAGACCAGAGCTAGAAGGGGGAGATGAGGTTCTTGACTAAAATTTATTAGGATATTTTCTCCTATATTTTCTTTGCCTTTGGCACTGCTACGAAGAATGTGTTTAGTCGGGGGGATCAAAAAGGGGCTCACAGACATTAAGGTTCTTGGACCTAATTCTCAGTTTTTGAGAGGGAGATGGGTTAGTAGAAACAACATCAAGGAAATAACAATGCACCTAGAAGATAACCCCTTGGTGTAGGGGAAGGACACGTGTATGGGCTTGGACTTCCTTAATAGATTTTTCAAGAGAGTACATGATGTAAAATGGAAAGCTCACATTGTATGCATGACAGAAGTGATTCAAAAGGACAAGATGATGCAAGGAAAATGTTGAGATCTTCCTTCCAAGGTGATATAACAGACCACCATTTTCGCAACTTCATTGTAGGGCTGCAGGATGGATGAGCAGAGGATTTCATCTTTTGCAATTTGTAAGGTCTCCTCTCCAATCAGGAACCTTTGTTCTTCGAAATCTTTTTTGAATTTATTCCGGAAAAAATTCCCTCCCTCCACGCCCATGTCTGTGATGAAAGAAATCAATTCATCCGTGATGTTAAATTCCTTTTCCTTGAAATGGATGACCCTATCATTCCATTTCCCTGCAAAATCCAGGGAGATGTGGACATCGTTACCCTTAATCCTCTACATAAAGTCATTGAAACCTTCGAATCTTAAGATATTCCAAAGTGGAAATTGTGTCTACTAAAGTCTTATTGTGCAAGTTGTGAATGATAATGATAAAATTTGTGTTATATTTAGCTTTCATATATGTACACTTCTTCTCATTTTGCTTAAAGTTGTAAGAATCAGTTAATGTTTTTGTACTATGTGTGAAAGTAACTCACTCTGAAATCTACTTGTTACTAAGTACACCCCCTTTCTTTACACAAATTATTTCTAGATTCCATTCTCTACTTCTACTTCTTTCACTTAAAATACAATTGCTTATTTGCAGCCAAACTTTTTAGCTGTGATTCACAAGCTATTCAATTAAAGTAATACCATGAATATAGTTTAGATAGGTCATATAATAAACAAATAAATCACACGAGATATTCATCATTAAATGAAGGGATTTATCCCGTAACTTCCTAGGTTTTACGTTTAGCTAAGCATAAAATCTAGCCAACAAGATGTAAACATGATATAATTAATTTGAATAATTTGAAAGGAATATGATAGATTTAATTGAATTAAAACTAAAAGGGATAAATAATCAAAATATGAATTAATTTATTAAATTACTTAATTCTAAAGGGGATGTGAATAACTTGAGGATAGGATAGGAATAAGCATGTATTTTTAGGGTGTCTGTACCCATAATCAAGATAGAGGAGAGTACCCTACTAAGATATTGGTAGCTGGGTGAGAAGAGGTATGGATCAATGGTAGATAAGGAAAAATACACAATATGACTGGAATGAAAGTAAGGAGAACCTAAGGAGATGATCAAATAAGAGCACTGTGATAACTACCATCAATATATATATATATATATATATATATATATGGGGAAGGGAAATGAAATAATATAAGAAAAATGAAAAATATAGGTGAATGTAATCAACATTATAAATAATGAAAAAGTGGAACTCGTTAGAGATTTGGGATTGGCACGTGTGGATAATTAAGCACGACCCTCTTTATAATATTTCCTTTCTTGAGACCCACTCAAATAAGGATCATTTTTTCTTACCGATTTATAGGGTCAAGATGGGGGATGAACTCTGCAGAGTCAAGCCAATGAATATTGATAAATGGAGTAACAATGAGGAGCTATGAAGAATCTTGAGCAAGGGGGGTTTTAATTTCTTCATGGAGAGAATTAAAGTACATGATTTACATTTGTCCCAAGAACTGGTAAAAACCTGGCATGACAAAAATGTTACTTACAAGGGCATGGGTTTTTATGTTAATGAAGATATCATTGCTAAGGTAACCGAATTCAATATAAAGGGACTAAATTTTTACAAGAGAAAGATCAATATTGATGTGGAGGAATAGAAACTTCTCAATGATGGTGAGTCTTTGGTGCATAAGAATGTGGTTGTTTTTTTACACCTTTCCTCTTCCCTAAAACATGGTGGCATTGTTGGTCATGAAATTTATTAATGTGGAGGGAAGATATACGGTAATGAATTCTTATCACATTGTTTTCCTTAACCACTTTTGAAGAGGATACTTTGTTAGCTTTCCTTTTTTCATCCTTCACTCTCTTGAAAATTATGTGGATTTAATTAAAAGGGGAAAACATGTTCATCCACTTCACCATTCTATGGTTCTTTTGATCTAAAAATTATTTGATTACTGCATTCTCAACCCTCCTTCTTCAATCCTTTCTTCCTTGGCCATCTCCTCCCTTCCCTCCACTTCCATCTCCCTTACCAACACTTCGACCTGCCTTATCACTGCTTCACCTCTTCCTCTTGTTCCTCCCTATCATCCCTCCTCATCCACCCTCCCTACATTTCCTTCATGTTCTCTTCCAACTCTACCTCCCCCCATCCTCTCTCCCACCTATCATTACCCCTAATTCTGTCCCTTATTCTAGCAAGATCCCATGTGACACCTCTCTCAATAAACCCTTCAGAAACAAGAGGGAAAATATAAATATTAGGGATATGATACGACCTACTCACCTTTTTAGAGGGTAATGTGAATCTATTATAGGTATTCCATCTATTACTAATAAAGGAAAATCCATTTTAATGGAAGACCCTAAACACCACATTGATAATGATTCTCAATTGGATAAAATCAAATACTTGAAAGGTAAAATTGAAGAAAGTAGGTTGGACAGTGGTGATGAAATTGATGATAATCAAACAATGATGGACGTACTCATTCATGTCAACAATATGGAGAAATATATGGAAGGAATCAAGAACAAAGAATGTGACATTCTAAGCATGCAAAAGAACACCCTGGATTTCCTCTCCCTCTTCATTTCTCAATTCGACATTCTCAGCAAGGATAAAACCAACAAGGGCACCACTTTTAGAGACATAAAGAAGGGCTTGGAGAATGTAAAAAAGAGCTTCCAAAATCTCATGAAATAGTTTTGGTTACTTTTCTATCTCAATTGTGATGATGTTGTATTTATACTGACTTCAAGTTGATTTTGTGTTGTTTTCTAGTCAATGTATCTCAGCCGTGAAGGTTCTAATTTTGTGATAATTTTGTGCTAACTTCACATTGATTTTGTGATGCTTTGTGACTGGTTTTTTTTTCAGACTTGTTTTGTTTTTTGATCTCTCATTATATATCTGGGATTTGGCCTTTTTGTACCTAGGTAGGATCCTAGTAAAAAAATCATCAACCTTGATACAAAATATAGTTAGAGAACTCACATGTACCTTTAGGGTGGTCCCTGATGTATCTATCTCTCCAGAGAAGCAACACACTAAGAGAGAATTATTGTTAGGTGGAGAAGAGTAAAACCGTTCCTATCTCGGACTCAGTATAGATGACCCAATAGTGTAAGCAACCCAACCAAGAAGAAGAGTGTCCAATACAAAAATGCAAAGCATGTGGAAGTTCCTAAGATTTGGGAATCCTTCCTTCATAAACGTGTTGTGAGCATATATACGATGTCATTACTCATGGACGATGGTGACAGAAAAGAAAAACATTGCACCGACACCATCACCCATAGGAGATGACGTTGTCTAAGGATGGTAAATGAGGTGATGTGTTATGCAAAGTGAAAAATGTGTCATAGATTATGGATGTGGATGAACAAGGTACCAAATGGTGAGATGCAAGCAAGGTTTCATGAATGCAATGTGTATGATATTTAAAGGGACAAAGATGAAAGGAAAAATAAGGCTGGAAAAAATAATGACACTCTCTCTGTATATTGTTTCAAACCCATAATGATTACATGAATAATCATTACCCATTCTCAACATGACCTTTAAGGCACCTACTCAGGAAATTGATGCATTAGTCACCCTTATTTTCACAATGTAAATTGTTAGTAAAATGTATGAAAGATAAAAAGTGAAAAATTAGGTGTATACAAAAGTAACTTTCCCCTACTCGAAAATCCCTAATTTACTCAACCATCATATAAAGAGACAATTTCTTAGGAATGTACTCCTTTTTTCATTCCCACACTCCATAAATGGATAATTTTCTTTCTTTGACTTGAATCCTTTGGAATTGTTTATGAAATAAGAAATATTCTTATATGCATATACATGCCTATCTATTAATATGTGATTATAAATTATATTCACTTTCTACCCCTTCTCAATCTTTTCTCTAAGTGTTTCTACATTTGAACATAAGCCATAATCTGGTATACTTAACTTATACTTCACCAAATTTTTCATTCTTCAAATGATTATTCAGGTCAATAGAATGGAAAAAGGTATTGTCGTGATCTTTCCTAGTTCTTGATGCAATAATGATGGGGTTCAAAATAAAAATACCTAAACCTACATCACACATAATAGAATTTCATATCATATATTGTTTCCCCTAAAATCTAAAAGGATCATATATAATAGGAATATATTTACTTATTTCCCATGCACAAAATGATTTTAAAGTTTTGAGCTCGACATCATTAAATTTCATGTATTTTCCTATAAGTTCCATATCACCTTTTTTCTTTAATTAGTATATTGAACATAACTGAATATCAAATTTTACATACTTGACAACTTTTTATCATTTTATTCATCATGTCTCATATTTAGAATGACATGGTGATTTTTCTTGTGCATCTAATGAAGAAATATAACTTGCAATAGACGGTATAGATGAATAGTTATAAGCAATAGTCCTATTGGTATTTACCTAAAACATGGAACTACTCTCACCAAAACTATGGCCCCTTCCCATTATTCCTCTTCAACCTTTGCCTCTTCTTCATAGTAGTATAACCTATTTTCCCTAAATATGTAAGTTATATTTTAGTTAAGCATATTATATATAATTGAATAAATTAAAATGCACTGAATCATTTTTAGAACGCAAGCATACATGATGGGGTATAAATTCATCGCCATCAGGATTCACTAGATGGTAATATATAGAAATTGAACGAGGAACTAGAGGATAATATGAGTTATTATTCTGCATAAAATTGTGATCAGAATCACTTACCATATTTATTTTTAAAATGTTATTAACATTTACCAATTTGCATAATCATATATTTATGTTTAATTTTTTTATAAAATGTGTTTTGCTTATCTAATTTAACCTTCATTAATTATTAAATATGTAAATAACATGCCTAAAAATGATGTATTCCCCCATGTAATAATTAAATAATTTTACCTAATCTCTATACATTGTAAAAAGACTCCAATTTATCCAATTGAACATATATGAATTAATTTTATGAATGGAGTATGATATGAAGGCCCTAGTATTCTTAATTCGACACAATATGTGTACCCTATTTTTCCCTATCCATCACAATATTTATGTCGTATTTTTCTCAAACTAATACTATTTTTTCTCTTTCTAAATTCAACACAATATTTGTGCCTAATTTTCTCCATCAAACACAATATGTTTTCTCTCTTTGAAAAACATGCACATATGTTTTGAAATATAAAGTTACATCTAAATACACAATTCTAGAATTATATATAATTAATTTAGGACTTTAATAAAGTAATTTTACCTAAATTGGTTAATATATTAAGGGCTAGTAACCAATGGTAGATTATCCTAATCAATTAGTTTCTAAATCTAATAACAGAAATATCAAGATTAACCATAAGCTAATGATAAAAAGTGATGAATAATAATAGATAAAACAATTGAAATGAGATAAAGAAGACGACTTACCTGATCTCCTACTATGTGTGATGATCTAGGTTTGTTTGATGAATGAACTAGGTGAAAATTGACCTGGTAGGGCCTCATTATTGACACTATGTGTTTAAATACTAAATGGACCAAAGAAGACGACATAGGCCAAAGCATACCCCTATTATGGCCCTTTTTGTGCACTCATGTACCTTTACATTATCTTCTCTTAATAATTTATATGTCTATATCTTTCGTCCTAGTTTTATCTTGTATGGAATATGGGTTCCCATAACTATTTCATTCTTGTTGTGCAACTGATTGATCATTAAAATCCCTAGATAGTAAAAAAGTCCTACAAAACAAACATTAGGTGGTTTCTGGGAACCCTTGTGCACTGTTGACATTTATACTAATCTAAAGAGGTCTCTAACCACATGTCATTATTTCCTAGCCTGTGATTTATAGAATGTATGCAACCAAATAGATAATCACAATCTTAAAAAAATCTATTATAATTGCACCTTTTCCCTATCTTGACATAAAGTGATGATGTGTTCCTTGCATTTGTAGATCTAAGTCGATGAATACAATAGAAAGAAAATGCAGATTACATGGGGCTCAAGGGAGTCTTGGGATGGATTTTCATGTAATTTATCTTATTATATGTTCATTGGGATCTTTGGGTGTCAAGTGTGCATGATATTTTATTTGATACTAGAGGAATTAGCTAGCTTATAATAGTGTTTTGAATATGGAAACCTCAAATAAGGCCAACCTAGGAATAACCCAATGGAATTTGAATTATAGAAATTTCCGTTAGAAGAAGAGGGACCAAGGTAGATAATTCTTACCATAGTGTGTTAGCACTATGGTCCTCCCTATCCGCTATGGTCCCAAGTACATATGAACATGGTCTAAGATTTGGGATTGTTATATAAAAGGGTATATCCTAATTTTATGGGTTAATATGACCATTGTGTGAACAAATAGGTTTTGTGTGCAAGAAAGAATGAGTGAGATATATTTACGGATAGAATAATTGGTTAAGTTGGACAAGTGTGGACTATGTTATCCCAATTTTGAGTTTATTGATAAAATGGGAATATCCAATCAAAAATTCATGTTGACGAACTTGTTGAAATCCATTTT
This sequence comes from Taxus chinensis, assembly GCA_019776745.2. NCBI lineage: Eukaryota > Viridiplantae > Streptophyta > Pinopsida > Cupressales > Taxaceae > Taxus > Taxus chinensis. The sequence continues at coordinate 90,561,668 of CM034152.1, forward strand.
TTGTTCTAAGTGTTTCCTTGAAGATGTATTTTTCTCACTTTTGTCAGATTTCAGGACTTCCCTAACATATTACATGTTATATGAAAAATTATTCCTACATTAAAAAACATGAAACACTATGGTCTTTCGGGTTTCAGGTTTTGATTGCATCAGAAACCTCACCTAGAAAACACATGCATCATGTCATGTGTTTTCCGAACCTGAAACTTGAAACACTATAGTATGTTGGGATTTTGGGTTTTTGGAAATCAAAACATGGAAAATGAATTATATGTCATTTTTTTATTATTTCCTGAACCCAAACTCTGACTTCCTTATGGGATCCTTTGTGTCGGGTTTTCGGGACCCGATTACACACTTGCATGAGATGTTTTGTATGGTAAAATTTCCACCCCCGGTTGAATGCAATAAATAAAGGGATGGAGTTGGTGTTGCACACATGTCAGCTTATGTGTAATTAATATGATTTTATTTATAAATAAGTGGGCTTTCCATGTCATTTTTACCTTGTACTTCTTCTGCAATTTGGATTTCTCTCCTACTTTCACATCACACAAACCTGGTTGCCATTTTCTTGGCATTATTAGTCAATTTTCTTGGATTTATCATTTTAGTTCATCTTTTGGTAAGGGTTTATCCTTCTTGTTGATGTACATTTACATTTTGAGGGTTTTTATCTTGAATTTATTTGGATTGAGGAGTTTGTGTTTAATTTTTCAAAATTCCTTTACTCCTTCCTTATATTTCTCCCAAGGTTGTAATTTTTTTTACCTTGAGAATTGTGAGTCTTTTTATGTTTTTAAATTTCTTATTCTAGAAAAAATTTCTGAAGAAAATAGTTGGAAGAAGTCACTCAATGATTTGTAACTAAAAATTGTATTTCGCGATTTTTCCTTACTGAGGCTGAAAGTGTGTTGGAAATTTTTAGTTACTGAATAAGGCTGATTCCCTAATGGTTTATCAGATTTCTCATAGTGCTGAACAAATAAAATTCTCCACCATTGTTTTAGATTTTAGAGGGTGTGAAGAATGGTAAAAAACCTGATAGTCTATCAGTTTTCTCAAGCTGTCAAACAAGGATCAAATTTGTATCAGTTCATCGAGTTTCTCAGATTGCTCAATAGAGCATGTTTTATTACTAGTTTTTCAGACTGTGTAAGGCTATTTATAGGGGTTAAAACCCAAATTTCTCTCTGAATATTTTCATACATTTTTCTTTGATCCTCCATGTATAAATTAGGTAAAGGAAAGGGGAAAAAGGAATCATATAAAGAAATGAATTACAAGTATCAGGGGGTCATACCTCCCTCCAATATCGATTCTAATGTCAATATTAGGGACAAGGTGTTAGGGCATAATGGCATAGAATAATTTGGAATAGAGTACAAAGCTCTTTGCAGACCTCATAGATTTAGAGTATCTATAATAATAGTTTACCTTTGGTTGATGCATATCCAATAGCTTCTTAGTGCCTATAATTCATTCTCATATGTGTCAATCATTATGATTTAGATACAAGATCTATTCAGAATCAAGCAGGTGAGGTTATAGTAAGGTTGTACATTGAATACTTTTACAATATTTTAAAGCTTCCTAATTTCACTACATATGTCAAGATGGATCCTAAAATGTCTCAGCAAGCTCAGGATGCAACTCTGGATGCTTGTGTTAAGCATGTTAATAAGAAATACTTGTTAAAACCTAAACCTTCCATGTTAAGGTTTCCAAAGACCGTCCCTAGAAGTGACTTCATTTTAAAAATTGGTGATATTATCAAACTTTTAATTAGAGTGTTTGGACTTCCTAAAGCCATATAATTTTAGGGGTGGTACCAATTCCTCACCATATAAAGAAAAATGAGAAATTCTTTGATTTGGTTGCATTCATCAGTGACACTGTCGATAGCCAAGTGAAAGAAGTTTTGACTACGGGAAAATTATACATGATGTCTTTTATCCTAGGTTGAAGACCATGGGTTACAGACCCGTAGACCATGTTTATAAGTATTACCCTCAACTATCTCTCAAAATAAGTGAGGCACATTTTTGGAGGGTTAACGATGCCTTTTTTTACAATGTTATCTATAGATTGGAACCCAATCTCTCTAAGAAAAGGGTTTCTAATGTTGCATGGAACACAGTGTCACAATGGGGTTTCATCTTTTTGTAATTCCAAAACTTTACCTATTTATGGGTTGGAGCATTTTTAGTATCTATTATTCTTCTTTCTAGGTTTCCAAGTGATAAGTGGATCCTCATGGAGTTGGTTAGGTAAATTTTGGACCTTCACAAGTTCCAAAAAAGTAAGCATAATCCAGGGGATTATTTCCCTATCTCCATTGGGAGGTACACTTGCAAATTTGTTATTAAAGCCAAGAACGTCATCAGTGAAATGCAAGAAGAAATTAAGAAGGAAATTTCGCCAAGTTTATGTTTTTATTATTAAAGTTATAGATAAAGATTTTTGTTAGCATGCACCAATGATGAGATTATGAAATCAAAGCAATACCAAATCTAACACAACTAATCAACTATCTCTAATTGAGTAAAATGAAAGCAAGGGAAAGCAATTTACCTATACTTACCTACAAGTAGAATTATCTTCCCTTGTTATTTGGATTTTCTCCTTTGATTTTCTTGAGTGGATGTATGCAATGGATGCTTCAGATCTTGGTAAAATTTTGGCAGCACCTCCCCTTGATCAATGGCTTGATTGAGCTCAATCGATTGTTATGAAGATTGCTTAGATGGCTTGAGATTTGGGCAGCATATACTTGCAAATTTCTAAGGTGATTGCCATGGAGGGTGGCACCTCTATTTATAGTTGGAGGAGGTAGAAATCAATGGCTAAGATCTTTCCATGGTGGATTAAATCAATGGTTGAGAATAGATTAGAGGCGAGGATGTAGAAAATTCTAGATTTCATGAGAATTCTCTATTGAATTTAAAAACCAATAGAATAGTGTATTTTATTTGAATATTTGAAAAAGAAGAGGGAACAATGGAGAGGTTTCTATAATTAGAAGCCTCTAGATTTGGGGGCTCATCTAAGTAGTGATTAGGTGAGATTAATTGCTTTTAGTGGGGTGATTAGATGGAGAGGATAGGAATAGAATAGGTATAGGGTAGGTGGTAGGTGGGTGAGTATTTTTAAATTAGAGGAAAATAGTTAATGAAGGTTATTAGTGTAATGAATGAAATATTAATAGTGTATTAATATTTCTAAGGGTATAAATGGGATTTATGGAATATGTAATAATTGGAACATGATTGTATATAGTATAATAATTAATTATTATAAGGATTATGATGGGGATAAATTGTTATTATGGGATAAATGAATTATTGTCCTTAGAAGACTATGTCGACATTTTACATGTCTACATTTTCCCCCTTTTTGAAGTGTAATTGCGTAGAAATGAAAATTCAAAGAAGAAAGAAGAGAAGGTGTTGTGAATGGTGGTATGATGCCCCCTCGAGAGGTTAGTCGGGGAATAACAAGTTGGATAACCGCTTGAAAAGAGAAAAGGCTTAAGTTAATCATTGAGGAGAGAAGAATAGTGGAGGTAGACGGCTTTTAGAAGAGAGGAGAGAATGGTTAGAAGAGGGAGAAGAGAAAAGGGAGAGAAAGAAGAGAGGAAAAATAAGTAGAAGAATAAGAGGGAATGAGATAAGGTTAAAAGAAATATAAAAATTTAGGAGAAAGATATGAGAATCAAGAGATGAGGGATTTTTTAACGATATATGATGAGGGGATATTTTTGGAGTTGGGGTGTAGATTTTGGGATGCTCTATTCAAGGGTGGTAATTGTGGTTTTGGATGTGAAGATGCCCTAGTAAAAGGTGTATGACATGGGTTGATTCTTATGGAATGTCCCAGGTAAAGGGGGAAGAATGTGAGGGTTGGGGATGCCTCAGGATGAGTAAATGATAAGAATGGGGATTGGTTGTGAGATGCAATTTGGGTGATGAGGATAGTAGTTAGATGCACGAGGATATAGAGTAGGTAATTAATTATTAGATTGATTGGAGAAGAGGATACAGTGAAATAGATGATGCTGGAGTCAAAAGATGTATGATAGAAGGGAGTGTGCTACCATAAGATGTCCAATAATATCATCATTAGCAATATTATGATTGTGGCATACAAGCAAGATGCACCAAGGTATAAGGACCATGATGATTTTACATTGCTAGATGCCCTTGATCCTCATATCATTGGACAAATTAATGTTAGAATAAGGGGTCCTCATATCATTGGACCAATGAAAGTGGCCTCGTATCATCATCCAAGTATTATTATAAAAGAAAAAGTGGCCTCATATCATTGTCCGAAATGTAAATATAGACAAAAAATAAAACATATAAAAGCAAAGACATGCCTGTTGGATATATTTTGTTGAATTTTAGAGATGTTTGAGATGTTATGAATGTGTGAGATTTTGTGAATTCTTTGAATTTCTTAGATTTTTGGATTTTTGGATTTTTTGGATTTTTTTGAAATTTTTTAAATTTTTAGATTTTGTAGATTTTTCAGATTTTTGGATTTTTTTAGAGTTTTTATATTTTTTGGGATTTTTTTAGATTTTTTAGATTTTTTGGATTTTTTTTTAATTTTTTAGATTTTTTGGATTTTTTTTTTAATGTTTTAGATTTTGTAGATTTTTTTATTTTTTTGGATTTCAGTAGATTTTTAAGATTGTTTGGAGTTTTTAAATTTTGTATCACTTTTTAGATTTTTTTGAAATTTTTTTAGAGTTTTTTGATTTTTTTGGATTTTTTGGTTTTTTTGATTTTTTTTAGATTTTTAGATTTTTTTAGAGTTAGGGCGATCATGAGGAGAAAATTGGGTGAAGGTAGGAAGAAACAGGTAGGGAAAAAAAATACACGGTGAGTGAAAGAACGAGCGCTCGGATAGGTTGGGGGTCATCACGACGAGTATAAAAGTGTATCAGGGACTATAAGAGGGTCATTTTCACCTTGCCGAGTTTGAAAATGAGAGCTCGAGATGGCATACAATAGCATTGTGGATCACATTTAGCAGACCTCATGAGGGAGTACCCAACGGCCAACAGAGCCAGGATAGCCAGTGAGTAAATATTTTATTTGTGGAGTTATTTTGCATTTTCGTGATTTTGAGGGCTTTTTAGGGTAAAACCCGCCATTTAAGTGCATTGCTTAGTGCATACATGACCTAAAACGATGCATATGTGATAAAGAGTAACACGTTTATGGTGAAATGCTAGGAGGGTTGCAAAATGGCACATTTATAGTAGCATTGGTTTATGTTTAAGCACTTTTATGATCTATATGTAGCATGTATATTACTAGTTTGGCACGTATGGGTTAAATAGTAGCATATTTAGACTTTTGCGGGAAGGGAGGTGTAGAACATCATGTTTATTACATTATGAGTAGATGTGGTTATGCTTTAGCGTGTATAGTGTTTATAGTAGCGCATTTAGGTGATGGTAAGTGGAGTGTGGACATAGTAGCGTAGTATTGAGGTAAAGTGATGCATATATAGTATGTTTTGGTAGCGTATATTGTCTAAGATGATGCATATAGAATAAAGTGGCACGTATGGGTAGAAAAGTAGCATGTTTAGGTAAAGGTAGAAACTGACATGTTTAGATGAAATTAAAAGGGGGGAAGGTGAGAGAGATGTGTATGCTTAGTGATTAGATGTAAGTACTGACATGTTTTATATGGATGGGTGTTGGTGGTGTTTTCTCCTATCCAGGTGAAACGACCGTCGGTCATCAGATTTAGAACATCTACTATGAAGGTTTTGATGTGGAGGCTGAGGAGGATGAGGCATCATTATTACATGTGTTGGGATTACTCCACATAGCGACAATACCAGTCATGTGAGCAGATCGAGACCTTACTAACAAGCCTTGGCGGAGTGATGGCAACTCAGAGACTAGTTCTTTCTAGCTTGCTGACATAGGCGAGATGATAGTGACCTATTGGAGGATATCTATTGCATCTATCGGCTGCTAATAGAGGGTTAGTTGATAGTGTGGCAGAGGGCGAGGACGAGGGATAGTTTGAGATTACTTGACAGATGTAGAGGATGCACAGTGCGATGGGATGAGGATAGACCTTGGTCTATATTTTAGGGAGGGGTTGATGGAGTGGGTGCCCTTATTATTATATTCATTGATTAGTTGCATATTATTTACGGATATGGTGGGGGTAGGTGGTTTACGTATTGGCTTGAAGTAGAGATTGGTACATGTTATGTGGCAGCATGAGACTGTATTTGCATGGGCTCTAACAGTGTTGGCACGGTATATAGAGATTTGCACAAGAGTGGTTTATGGTGGAGGGGGGAGAGTCAGCGTGCAAGGACTCTATTACATGTATGGAGTTATGATCATATAGCTGTTGGAAGGCCATGATTGGGATCAGAGAGAAGCGGTAGGTGGGGGAGGCATCTATTTATGGGTGGCAGATGATGAGGGGGAGACGGGAGCATCTGGGAGAGTTGATTTGGTACTGGCGCCAGATTGATGAGTTACAACCTAAGGATATTACATGGAGGCCATACTAATAGTACAAGGTATAGGAGGGAGATCACCGCCATCTAGAGAGGATTCGTGCTCCATATTATATAGTTGGATGGTCATTCGTATATACAGTGGAGCAGATATCAAATAGATAGGGTGTTATGATGGTTTGGGATCGTACAAGGTATACCAGCATGCAACCACTTGTTTTCTTGGACAACACAGGAGGTAGATGTTTGGGGTGGTGTGATTCCAGAGGAAGTAACTAGAGACTAATTTGGATGAGGTACATGTGTTTGTATGGGCACCGATACCAGCAGTTTGAGGATCCAGGAGTAGCCCTAGGATATGTAGAGTGGTGGGCAGAGATTAGGATGGTACGATTGACATGACTGAGAGGAGGGATGAGGTTTGTACATGGGCGAATGAAAAGTTTATAGCAGGATTTACCCAGGGTCAGGCAGTTGGTTATGCACTAGTCACAACCACAAGATACAATGATGAAGCATAGAGGGCACCACCAGTGATTATTTTGGGTGGCCCATCAGGACAGCAGTCAATAGTGCAGTCCCCAGTACAAAGCCCAGAGATGCAAGATATAGATGTGATGGAGGTGTATGATATGACATTTCCACTACAAAAAAATTTTCTGACGTAGACACATATGGTAGGTCCTTCATGTGTTAGTGGATCAAGGATGGGAGGAGATGGAGGTGGTGATGGAGTAGGAGGATGAGGAGATGGAGGAGGATGAGGAGTTGAAGGCGGTGATGGAGTATTAGGAGGATGAAGAGATGGAGGAGGTGATGATTTATAGGAACGTATAGAAATGTTGGAGAGAGAGGCTTAGGCTCGAGAAATAGAGATAGCCAACCTACGGGCACGATATGTGGTGAGGATGATAGATCTACATGGATTTATAGTGGTGGTAGGGTAGAGGGAGAGAGATATTACATGGTTAGAGTCAGAGATAGCCCAAATAGAGAAGGAGTAGGACCATGCGATATGATTCCATGATAGATACTATGCAGATCGGGAGGCATATATGATGAGATATGGGTCATTGGCTTAGTCATCCTTAAGCCTCTGTGAGCTGGAACTACCAATCAACCTTCATCTTTTCATCTTGCTCACTTTACCAATTTGACTCCTTTTTCCATCACTATAACTTGACATCAACTTAATCCATCTTGACATCAATGACAACATATATGACACTGAAAAAGGTCCAATAAAGTCCCCCTACCAAGGGTTATGGTTTATGGCATTCATTTTAAGGTAAGATTGACCCCCCAACTTTCCAAACACCCTTCCCTGATACATTTCATAATCTGTTACAAGATATATATTACTCTACAAATCTATCAAGATCCAAAATCAAAACGTCGTAATTAGATGATACTTATAATTCCCATGAATTGGCCTTATGTGCCAAATACAATAACCTGTCAAGCTATGTTAGCATATATAGAATAAAGAGATGATAAAATAATGTATATCCAAAATATAATCCATGTAAATCTTAGAGAAAAAATATTCAGTGTCATATATAAAACAATAAATATCAATAAAAGTACTAAATTGGAATCATATGCCTCATCATCTTTCCAAGAACAAGTTAACAACAGTCACTGATATGACAAACAAATCATTATTATTCATATTAAATATGCATGATCATATTAATCTCAACATCTCAATTATGAATAATACATTAAGTCAACATTTTCAACAAAGGGAGTGAAACTAGTGGCACTACACGCTTATTTGAGAGCTTCATGCGATTCATTGCAATAGAATCATGAAATTACTCTTGTATGTATTACTACTTCAGAGTTTATAGAGGCTTCTTCAAGAGTTTATGGTGATTCTTTACAGCAATATCATGACATTTCTCCTACACCTATTGCTACTTCAAATTTTAGAGTTTCTTCTTCAAGAGATTCTACTGATTATTTGTAGTAGGATCCTATATGTCTTATGGATTCATTTCATTGGGACTCATACCTAATAAATATTACTTCTTTGTTTGTAAATTCCCTTATTTCATATCTAGATGACATAATTGAGGAACTTTATCTCCTCTTATAATATATTCCTCCATCACCTGTTGTTTCATCAGAGTTCATAGTTACTTCCTTGAGGGCTTCCATTGATTCTCTATAGTAGGTTTATTCATGTCTACAAGATCCACTTCATTGGGAGGTATAATTACTATATATTTCATATCTATTTGTGGACTCTCACCTTTCATATATTGATGACACTATTGAGGATATTTTCCCCCGTGTTGATTATAACTCTAATCTAGGTACTTCTTCAACTCTAGGTGTATTTTCTCTATTTTTGCATGCTTACATGGTGACACAACTAATACTTCTCATTCGTAATGTAAATGAATGCACTGACTACTAAAGAAAGTAGCCAACTCAAAAAAATAGAGGGTTTATGTTACCTTGGATGCTTAATGTTGAATATGGGTTCTAAATGATGGATTTTTGCTACTGCAACAAGATCTAAAAAAATGGAACATATTAGATTAGATAGATAAATTTGGGGGTTGCCCAACTAAGTGGTTCCAAGAATTTTTCAACTTCCTTGGCAGATGTCAACCCCCATTTTTTAGATAAAACAATGTGAAAGCAAAAAACATGTAGAAACAGAACTGTCACTAAATCTGGAAATGGAATAAATCAATCTAAAGCTAGTTAGATGACAATAAATGAAAAATAAAGGTTACCTGGTCTAGGTCGATAGCAACCCAAAATCTGTACAAGAATGTTGATGGTAACCTGGGAAGATGAATCTGGAGCTAAAGATGAAATATGTAGACCTACAAGGTCTAAGAGAAATCTGGAAGATGATGAGGACCTGTAGCTATTATAGGAGGATCTGCATAAGAGAATCAAGGACTGAGAGATAGGATAGATGAGAGAAAGGAGTATTTAGATATGTTATTGGATGGATAGGTACCTGGTTGACAATGACTAACGAAAATCGGAGGTGATTGTAACACGATTGGGATAAGGCTGAGAATAAATAGCTGGATATGGAAACCTGTAAGATCTATAACTAGAACTAAAGGTCATTAAGTGATGGTTAAATGTTGCTTTAGACTTGCAAAAGGTTAATCTGTAAGAAAAGAACAATAATCTGATAGAAAACTTGATAAAGAACTATAAATCAGGAAAATATCATGAAGGGATCCTGTGAGTGATGCAGAACATGTTAGATGATGGATGGGATGTTTGTGACAATTACAAGAGCCTCTAGAAGTCATAAAGAAGCTCTGATTGATTGATTACTGAGTGATTTCCCATGATTTCATATGGAATGGAAATAAATCAACATACTTATAGGGTCGACGGTGACCAAGCTGGGTCACCGCCGATTACGGGGAAAGTTTCCCTTATAGGGTTGATTTTTGATTTAAGGTGGGCTTTTATGATTTAAAAGAGTTGGCTGAATGCTTTAAATCATATTGGCAGGATTAGATGACTTGGGGATGAATCCAAGGTAGTTAGAGCATAAAAATAGTAGGTTGGTTGGGGTAAGTTAAAGGATATTAATTAATTAATGTGGATGGGATAGTTGGGCATGTAAAACATTAAATTATTAATTAATGTAGCTTAATTAATTAATAAGGATAGGATGGGCATTTGATTGAACAAGAAGGATGATTGAATTAAAATATGTGCACTCAGGAAAATGAGGGCATAGATACCAATTTTAGGTGTCTACACTCACCTTTCATATCTTGATGACACTATTGAGGATATTTTCCCCCGCTTTGATTACAACTCTGATAGAGTTACTTCTTTGACTCTAGATGTATTTTATCTACTGATGCATGCTTACATGGTGACAAAACCAATACTTCCTTAATCCTATGCTTCACTTCCATCATCATTCATGTTGACACCTTCTACAAGAGTACTTGTTTATTGGTTCAGTTTTCATATCTACTTTGGGAACCATTCTAAGTCCTATTTGGTACCTGATGTAATTAATCAGCAATTATCATAGTTAACTTATAGGATTTTTGGGAAACATCTTGAGATATGAATATTTTTCATTTTCTTTGCCTTCTATCCATAATATTTCAGTATAACATTAGGCATTTCTTAATGGGATTTAGTCTTCACTTATTTATTTAGTGACAGTAGACTTCTTCACCTATGCGATATATTGTGTTCTCATAAGGCTTCATCTTCTGGGGGACTACCTAGTCCTCTCTTCTTTCTCTTTTATTTTTTTTGGGTAATCCTCTATGTTATTCTAGAGGGGCTTATTTATTGAGGAAGATTTTCTATGTTATTCTATTTTATCTCTTTTTGGGAGTAATTTTTCCTACGATTTTTCTCCTTTTCTCCACTTTATGAGGGATTTTCTATGTATTTGGTTACCTCATCATGGCTTGATGTAGGGAAACAATTCTTCTACCCACCTAAGCTATGCTTTGGGGGGTGTTATAGACACCAGGTTTTCATCACCTACCTACTTCCCTCATACCTCTCACATACACACGCTAAACTATTAAACCTATCATTATATCACTATCCTAAGTTATTTCCCTCACCTATAAAATCATATTTTAGCCTTCCCAAATTACATTTACTCCCTAAACCATCTAACCATTTCAAAACTATCGTCTAACCCATTTTACCCCAACTTCCTAACACTCCCAAAATCCTATATCCTTCAAGTACAACCATTTCCCCTCATGCCTAGTTACTTGAAAATACTTGTTTAGGAAGTGGTTTCAACCATTTCTAAATTGTTTTCCCCATAATTCTCATATCGTTGAGCGATTATAACAAATCATGCCAGCGATTATAAATAAGAAGTTTTCCATTCTCCTTTTTCAGGGATCTTCATAATTCTTTACACATGTTCTTGCAGTCTTTTTTAGTTTCAAACAACGAAGACCTAAAACTCCAATGGCCATCCTCAAGAGAAGTAGAATCCATCCACAACATCAAGAATCTCTTCAGAAGGTCCCACAATATATCAATTTTGTAGCTCATTCTCTCCAAACATACCTTCCAAGAGATAACAAGAGACAACACTCATCAATATATCAACTTCAAATCCAACATTTACATACATTATTTCCTATCTCAGCATCACAAGGTATTCCTTTTTCATCATTGTATTGTTCCTATTCCATAAGATATCAAAAAAATAAAAAAATAATCAACTTACCTCTTTATTTTAATCAAATTATCGTTTTTAGAAAAATCAATCATTTTTCATAGTAATCATCGGTGATTACTTGAATTGCCCGTGATTCCTTTAAATAACCCAAAATTTTGTCTAATCATTTGTGATTCCTTTGAATCACCTACGATCTTTACTTGTCAACATCTTTCAATCAATTTATAAACTTTTATCAAATTTTATCAATATTCTAGATATAACTTGTCTTTTACAAGCATGGATTTGTTTTAGATGACAATTCTATGTTAATCACATCCTATTATGAGTATCTATGAACTTCCAATTGTTCAAAAACCTTATTTTGGGAACAATTCGACATCCTTCATGAACTTACATTGTGTGCCATCTGATTTACAACTGAAATTGAGGACATTGAGGATTAGTTCAAGTTCCTCCATGAGATCCAACAAGAAACAAAGGATTATTTGGTATGATTATTTTGAAGTTTTCTACATAGCCTCCACATTAGCCTAGGCCACATACAAAGCTACATAGGATTTAACTTTGATCTTGAGTTCTAGTCTTCCTATCTATCATTTATCTATATTTATCATTATCTATCATTTTTATCATTATTGTCAATTCACTTAATTTTTTAAAAATGAGCTGACATCCTCCAAGGAAGTCCCTTTGGATTCCTGGAATCGACCTCCACTGAGAAGCTTGTTTACCCATCTTATCTAATATCTTTTGTTTAGTTCTTTGATTTGTAGGTCTCTCCAATTAGCGAAAGGAGGAGTGCTTCATCCATTAATTATCAACATCAATCATCACGGGTATCGATAAACCTTGTCGTCTTTCGAGGCTAGTTTGTTTTTGTTATTTCATTTTATTAATTTAGAAATAGGAAAGTAAAAAACTCTCTGGTACACATTCTGGCATGCCCGAGTGGGACCTTTGTCCCCTTTATTTCATTTTAAATTAACTTATATTCATATTTAGGTTTTCTTCTTTGTATAATTGTTAGTGATTCAATCAAATTGCCAGTAATTTTGGTGAATCGCTTACGATTCCTTCAAATCACCGATGATCTCTATAGATTATTTCTGATTACTTAGTCAGTCATCCTTTAACATTTGTTTTCTCTTTATTTTTTGTCTCCATTTAACCCTTGCAGGTTTCTATCTTGGGAGCATCTGTTTGTTGTGTTGTAGCTATGCTAAATTAAGAAAAATAAAAAAAATAAATCAAAATCTAAAAATTAAAAAGGAAGTCGTTTTACAGGTACGTCTTCTTCTTTTATTTTTATTTCAAAACATTGCATTTTGTTTATTGTCCTCATCAAAATTAACATTTATTTTTAGATTTAAAACAAACCTTTCATTTCTATTTGATCACATAGTATAATTAGGAAGTTAACAAATTGAATTCACTTAACTTCCCCCACACACAACCAAACCACATTCAAACATAAACTTGCATCAAAACACTTCTACCCAGGTGGACCTACTTGGATTTCATCACCAAGAGGATAAGTTGACTCGGTGTTCTGGCCGAGTATAAATAATTGGTGGGTGGTATATTGGCTAAGCACCCAACTCCCTTATCATTGTGGGACCATGAAGTGAGGGGGTAGGCCCCAATACCAAGCCTTATACCGACACCAACATAGATTTGGGCCTCACATACCTTTGGGTATATCAAGGAATCTAGCCTTTAACATCACCTGAAACCATCCATAGATTTCCATTTCCTAGGACCCCATTAACCATTTTTCACATTTCATCTTTCTTTTAATTAATCAAGATAATTAAAAAATTCTTCTGTGTGATTTTCCTATTGTTTGTAATCCACACTCTAGATTAATTTTCTATTTTAGGTGATTATTTTCTTTTATAGTTCTTACTAGACAACAATACCATCTACAAAATTTTAAAAACATGGTAGAAAACTTCCAACTGTCTATAGAAAACATCTAAACCCACATTGACAATACTACGTGTTTAATTGATCAACACCAAGCGTCTCTATCACCCTAACCATATGATCAGGAACCCCCACATTCCCCTAGCAATCAATCTGCCTCATTCAAGATACTTGATCCACTTAGTCCTTGTTTCTTTTATAGTGGGGATTCAATATTTTATGAGATATTAGATTCAAAACCTATCACCCCTAATGCATATCTCACTACTTGGGGAGTCCATCTTTAAAAACTCACACCTAAACCATGACCCCTATATCAAACACATCATATGAATTCTCCCAGCTTGTTGATCCTAACTATGATTAGGGCATCCAACATGTGTATCCTTATCCCACTACCAATGAATCAGAAATGTCTAATATTGTGTCTTCTACTTCCTTTCATCGCTTTTGACGATCAATGTGGTCTCCTCCTAGGATACTACTAATCAACAATCCACATCTTCACAGACCTTCATCTGGCTCCACATCATCCCAAAATAATACCAATGTATCCTCATCCACGTCAAATCCTTTAGTCTCTTCTACCATCCAAACTCCTCCTATAAGTTCAACATCCATCCCATTAAACATATCTCATCCTATCTCTTCTCAAAAACCTACATAAACTGTCCAAAATGTAGTTATGTCTATCCTGACATCAACACTGCCCATTAACACAAGTTCTATTTCTATTGTTCATCCCTCCTCACAACAATCATCCACCATCCCTAATTCCTATTAATTCATACCTAAATAATCTCAACCTCTCATTCATACCTCCATTCCTTTCCAATACATACCTCAGAAATCCCAGCCACGCATCCACTCCTCTATTGCTTTTTAACATATACCACAAAAATCTTAACCGTTCATTCACACATCAATCCCTTTCCAAAACATGCCATAACAATCAAAACATCTCTTAAATACATCCATACCCTTTCAATATCAGTATATTCAATCATCACAACCCATAGCTTCATAGCCTACGTACAATATTTCCATGGCATCCCGCTCCAACATAATATTCCTTCACAATATCAACCATATCAGTAACCAAACTAATTTACATACAATCAACTTGGTTCATCCTCATCCAATCCCCAACAACAACCATTACAAAATGACTCTTTTCAAGCATTGATGAACAAAATATCTATCCTTGAGGATGCTTCAGTGGGTCCTAGAAATACATTGTCTTATGAACAAATATGTAATGAACCCATTCATCCATCAGTACCATAAAAATTATATCCTCCTCACTGGGAGCTTCCTAAGTTCCTCAAATTTAATAGAAAATAAGACCCTCAACAAAACATTCAAGCCTTTTGACATGCTTGTTACCTCATAGCACATGAACAGGACCTCATGTTGAGGACATTTCCCATTCCCTTAGTTGGTCCTGCCTTAGATTGGTATAACAACATTACTCAGTGCTCACTCTTCTCTTTCCTTCAACTCATGCAGTTGTTCCTAGAACACTTCTCAATCAACATTGCACATAAAATTACTATTAATGACTTATATGTCATCAATAAATTTAAAGAAGAATCCATCACTAAATTTTTCACCCGTTAGAGGGGTGTTATTAGCCAACTATCATTTTCTCTTCCACATACTGAGTTAATAGATTTGTTTTCTTGTTCCATTGCCAAACATATTTCATCCACACTACAAATCTAGTCCTTCCAAATGTTTCATGAAGCCTTCACAATGTCTTGTAAATTCAAAATTCGTGCTCTCAAAGATAGTAGGGTCAAACTTAGATCAAAGAAACCAAAACCCGAGTCTTCGTTCAAACCATCCTCTAGCCATGAAAAATTGAAAACATCAGCAAACACATTGGTTGTAAATATTTCTTCCAAATAATGTTCGACCTCTAAACGCACTCATCATCAACGCACTTACACACCTATAGGATAATTTTATAATGAAATCTTTGAAAAACTCCTATCTTCTAATATTATCACTCTGCCCCCCATCCATCATATTGATACATCCATCTCAAAACCCTCTTGGTATAGAGATAATGATTATTATAAATACCATAAGGTCACTGACCATGACATCGATATGTGTCATTTTTTTAGAAACACCCTTCAATATCTTATCAACAAGGGTACGCTACAACTAGATAACCCAAATGCATCCCAAAATTAAAATCTAGACATTTTTAAGCAACCGTTCCCAAATCACTCCCCATCTACTAGTCAAATGCAATCCAATCTTATCCATTCCCATCACACTATCAACATAATCAAATATCAACCACATGTAACATTATAATTTGAGACTCCCATCATAGAATCCACATTCGAACCATCCATAGATAAATCCATTACAAAATCAACAAAAAAAACCCAAATCAGGCACATCCCCTGATCCTGTTATTAAAAATAAAACACTTTTATCCATGTCTGCCTCGTCCTCTTCAAACATGTCTACAATCTTTTCACAAGCCTTACAGAAGGAACCCATTCTACAAGTTGTGAAAATATCATATGATGATCATGTCTCCTGACATTATCTACGTACCCTTCGAGAACCTACCACATGACCACATACCCCTTCATCTAAGAAATTAACAAACACAACATATCACAACATCACTTCTTCAACATAAAATCCAAATCCTTTGCCTTCCATTATAGGGCCACATCCCTTAGCCAAATTACCAATCACTATAAAAAAAATATGAAATCATTCCCCAGAAAAAACCTAGCCATACCACACATAAAATAATCCCTTAAATGCTCCTACCATAAGAAAAATCACCACTTCCTTCAACCTCTACCTCGAAAGGACATTATACATTAATCCTTGAAAGGATAATTTGACATTCTATCATAACATTACCTCCTCTTAATCCATATATCTCTCAAGGGTGGAAACCTTCTTGGTATAACTTCGAAGCCTTTTGTAATTACTATCGCACACCAGGACATCATATAGAAGACTGAAAATACCTCCATGTTGCTATTAAAAGCCTTGCAAATAAGGGGCTCCTCCCTCAATATATACAAACATAAAAACATCCCACAAGACATCTACTACACCTAAATCATCATCTACACTTATGACCACCAAAAATGGGAACTCTTCTAAGAAAAACCATCCTCATCAAATTGACGCAATACATATCACCACTAGAGCACGTGCCTATAAACCTAACACCACTAATAAAAACAAGTCCAAATTTTCCATTTCACTCACTCATGAGTCATCTACTCTAGCACCTCTTGCTAAGGATAAGGTGTCCATCATTGTCACTCCACATACACAAGTCACCACCTCAGTAAAAAATACCATCATCAAACAACTTCACCAATATCCATTCAAGATGTCCCTTTATGAGCTTGTACAAACCTCACCTTCACATCAACAAGCCATGATCAAACCACTTTAATCCATATCAGTGCACTCAGTTGATCCAAAACCTTTTGCAAATCTAGTTGGTACACTCAAAATCTCCATTGCCATCTCCTTTGACAACTCAGAAATACCATCATTGTAACCAGAGGACCATGACCTCCCACTCTTTATCACCGTCCAAATCAACATCACCTTTGTTAAGAGCGTTATGATCGACAATGACTCCAGTATTAACATTATATTCTCACACACCTTTAATAAAATTCAATTACCCAACACCATTCTCGCCCAAACACCAACAATCTTAAAACTCTCCCTAAAATTTTTATCTAGTAGAAAAGAGAGTTCCAAAATAATATACTATTAGGCCAACCCTAGATACACGATATGTGTTACATCCCATCAAAACTCCATGGATGTATCAAATATGAGCATGAAGGTAATACATGTATAGTTCCTGTAGATAAAAATCCTTTTAAGGCTTTTCACATGAGGTATTACCCAAACGAATTGCTCATTCCCAAATCAAGCTCGGGCTACTCTAATGAAACCTCCACTATTTCATCTATTCCATCATCAAAAATACCATATGATAATTTCTTTAACGACGTCATGCAACGCCTCTCACTAGGGGAGTATCATCTCCTCGCGCTTAATTCACTTCTTATTCAAAAAAACATATGGAAGGCCTGACAAAAAACACATGTACAAACCTAACATCGGAGATGTCATATTCTACGGCCCACCACATCTAAAAAAAATTGTCTACAGAGGGATCGACCTCCCCTCTACACGTCCTACTTATTAGTGTCATGCAAAACCTTTTATATCAAAATTAAAATTTATGTATAATCGAGTCTTCACAAAGATGTATCTCCATCATTGTGCCTGGAAAGTATTCAAATTCGGATGTTATGAACATGGTGTCCATGATTTAATCATCGAACATTCCCTCAAACTACATGAAAAATATGGGCTAGGTTTTGAGAAACCAGCTTCTGAAACATCCACATGTACCACATTTAAATCCATCATAAAACCTTAACCATCCTCCTCATCTATACATGATGATCCCATGGATATAGATGAAACTATTTCCATCCTACCCATTTTTTTGTAGTCAATACTATTACATTAAGACCATTAATATATCAAATTATTCATGATACTAAAATAATTCCTCTCATCGGGCCTGAAATGATAAAAGAAGATAAACCCACTGTTGACATTCTTCAATGCCAAGATGATTAAGCCATCCTCTCACACATGGGATTAGAATATCATTTCCTTCAAAAAACCTTACCGCCGGATACATCGACACTTCTCAACAATCCCACCATCGATGCTAATATAGGGACTTCACATGAACCCCACATAGTTAAGGTCATTCAATCTTTAGATTTGTGGGAATTAAACAACTTCACTACCTTCCTCTCTAAATATAGTCAAGCCTTTACATGGTCATATAGTGATATGCTAGGTATCGACCCCAACATATTCGTCCACAATATCAACACTTACCCTAACGCCAAACCTATCAAACAAAAGCTACGTAGGATGTGCTTTCGTATAGCTCTCCTCATCAAAGATGAGTTATAATGATTTCTCTTCTCTAATTTTATCATACCAATTGACTATCCACAATGGGTCTCTAATATCATAATCGTAACAAATTCCTCAAGAAAATTAGGCATTTGCACCGACTTTGAAGATCTCAATCTCGCTTGTCCTAAAGATGATTTTCTTCTTCCAAACATCGACAAGATCTTCAATCTAATAGCCATCCACAAGATCTCCCTTATGGATGGCTTCTCTCGTTATAACCAAATCCTTATTTCCACCGACGATCAACATAAGACATCCTTCATCACTCCTTAGAGGACTATTTGCTACCATTTTATGCCATTTGGACTTAAGAATGTTAGTGCTACTTATCATTATCAACACACTATGACATACATATTCCATGACCTTATCCACAAAACCATAGAAGACTATGTTGATGACATTTTAGGGAAATCAAAACAATGAAATGATCATCTCATTATCCTTGACACAATCTTCCCCTGTATTATTTAATACTTCCTTCATCTTAACCCCGATAAGTATGTGTTCGGTGTTCTCACCGGTAAGCTCTTAGGGTTCATCATATCTATTCAGGGCATCGAATTAGACCCCTCCAAGATCAAATCTGTCATCAAGATTCCCCCTCCATCAAACCTAAAACAACTTCATAACATCTAGGGAAAATTTAGTTGTTTTGCCACTTTATGTCACAACTCTCAGATCATTGTTAACCTTTTCATCACCTTCTTTGAAAGGAAATAAACTTTAGATGAGACCACAATTTTCAAAATTCATTCAATGACCTCAAACAATACCTCTTATTTCCACTTGTGATTATACCTCAACGTGAATGGTATTCATTCTACCTCTACATATCTACTATCGAGCATGCCTTAGGTGCTATGTTTACTCATCAAGATGAGAAATGTCATGAAAAATATGTTTATTGTATAATCTGCACCCCCCATGACTACAAAACCCATTATACGAAAGCTAAAAATTGTGTTGTGTTTTACACTTTGCAATGTCCAAACTCTATCATTACCTTCTTAACCAAAAAACTTATGTTGTTACCAACTTTAACCCATTTGAAACCATGCACTCTAAACCATATTATAGTGACTACATTACTCGGTGGCTTATGCTTATGACCAAGTTTGATCTTGAATTTATCTCGCAGAAATATATCAAAGGAAAAACCATGGCCGACTAACTCGCTGAAGCTCCCCTTCCTGACAATCAAACCACCTCACGAAAAAAAAATCCTGACGAATCTATCAACCTCATCAATCATGAATGTACCCCTCTCAAAATGACTCTCTTCTTTGATGGATCTAAATTCCATCAAGGGGGAGGTGTTATTATTGATATCATACCTCCCTGGGGGACCCCTATCCCCTTATCTTTCAAGCTTAACTTTGAATGTGCTAACAACATGGCTAAATATGGGCTCTAATCATGTGTCTCCAAAACTCCATCATGCTTGGGGTTCAAATATTAGACATCTACGGAGATTCACAACTTGTTATCAACCAAATCAAAGGAATTTATTAATATAAAAATGAAATTTTGCAAAAATATAAAGCCATTGTTGAATTCCTCTTAGAAGCCTTTAATATCTATATTATCCAAACAATTCCATGATCTTCTAATAAATTTTCAAACACCACAGATTCTTTAGCATCCCTCATCCCTTTATCAAATAATGATTCTAAACTATTCTTTGTTGTGCATAGACTTGATTAACCATCCCACAACAATGAAATCCCTTATATCAACATCATCAAAAATAATCCAATAGATCTCTGGTATACTCATACATTTGATTATCTTTCGGAATCCAAAATTCCTCCTGATCTGTCTAAAAATGATAAATGATTTTTTCTTCAATACGCTACCCGATATGTCATCGTAGGTGGTGTCCTGTATAAACATAGATTCTATGGCCTCTTATTAAGATGCCTTAATTCTAATGAGTCTACTAAATCCATTCAAGAATTCCACAGCAATATATGTGGTGGACATTTCAACACTTGATCTATCACTAAGTATTTCCTTTGAATGGGCTATTATTGGCCTACTATAAACCGAGATTGTTGTGTGTGTGTGTGTTAACATGTGTGTCAAATTTCAACAAAACTCGAATCTCAATCACATCCTTAGTCAATCCTTATAACTCACTCAAGACTTATGACCCTTCTCGCAATGGGGGTTATACCTCATTGGCACTATCAACCCTCGTTCATCATAGCAGCATCATTAGCTCATCACAACTACTGATTACTTTACTAAATGGGTGGAGGTCATTCCATTAACTTCTACTAAAGCTAATAAAATCGTCGAATTTATCTATCAACATATCATATGTCACTTTGGTATCCCTCACAAACTAGTCATTGATAATGGAAAATCCCTTAAAAAATATATTAAGAAACTTTGTGACATATTCAACATCAAAATAATATTTTTGACACCATGGTATCCACAAGAAAATAGATAAGCTTGGGATTCCAAAAAAACACTTTATAAAATCTCTATAGGCCTATCATACTAGTATTTGTACCCCTACAGGTACTACCTTCTTCTCTTTAGTCTATGGCTCCAAGGTGGTCTTACCCTTGGAAGTTCAAATTCCATCATTTCTTGTATCCCTTGTAGATTTTATCCCTTATGAGGACTATCAACAAGACCATTTAACGTGATTAGAATTGTTAGATGAATGACATCTAACAACCCTCAAACATCATCAATTCTATCAAGATTTCATCAAGTGTGCATATAAAAAACAAGTTAAAGAACTTGAATTTAATATAGGTGATCTCGTTCTCAAAGAAAATCAAAATTTCCCTACTTTGGAAAGGAGTAAACGTGGAATTTTTTCCTTTAATTGGATCATTCCATATGTCATCACTCACAAGTATGGGTTGGGAGCTAATCGTTTAGCCTCCCTCAATGGTGCACCTAAAAAGGAACCTCTGAATGAGTTTCACTTACAACCTTTCTAATGTTAACACATCGACTGTCATGACAGTAGTCACATAAAAGATCTTATTTCACTACCAACTAACCATCTTATCATCTTAATGATTTGAAAGTATGTTGTTTTTTTCCGTCACTATCCTAAAAACCTTAAAGATGAGCACCACAACTTTGTTCATCACATCTTTTACATGGAAAAGTTCCTCCATAAAAGGAACCCTGCAGTCATTAAATTCACCTACCTTTTACTAACTGAATACATGTCATCGGATGCACATGTGTAGTCTGTGCACATATCTCTTCCCTCCTAGAAATGTTCTATTAAGATTTCTCTCAACTTAAAATAAAGTCAAAAATATCCATGGATGCATCTTATCAAATAAATAAACCAATCCCTCGAAGGACAACTAGTCAAATATCAAAATCATATTGTCAAAAAATAAAAGTAGATTGATTCCTTGAAGGACAACTACTTGTCAAAAGCATATACCAATCCCTTGAAGGAAGGGTATTTAACAAGCAAAAGTCAAAAATTCAAAAAACAATGTAGAGTGATCCCTTGAAGGATGGCTACCCATGTAAAAAGGCTTCTTGTATCGATTAGCCTTCAAAAATTCAAAATATCAAAACATCCTCAGGAAGCTTCCCGCATCGATCAAATTTCCCACTAAAATAAAACTTCCCACATCAATTAGTTTGTGTCAAAAATTAAATTTATAGCTAATTCATCTCTATGAAACCATTGAAAGGAGAACCTACTCCCCGCACAACCTATATATGTCAACCTTTCCTATATCTTAGGAAGGTACACTTTTCATCCCCGTATTTATCTAAAGATCTTACGTGTGGCTACCCATTGTTAGTCATATGTTAACATTTTTTGTAAGGCTAAAAAGTGCAAGAGCCTTCACTATATTAGTTCTCATCGCATTTGTATCAAATCCATTATGAAGCAATCATTTCACATTTTATTCTTATTAAAGAGTTAAAACACATTTTTATATACATTTTGATCACAGTAAAGTCAAAATATCCATAACACATCACACCAATATAACAACATCATCTATCAACATCAACATCTATCAAAACATCCATATACTATCAACATGTATCAAACATCTATATAACATTAAAAATCTATCATAAACACATCTCATATCACATCACATTAAAGTAAAAATCAACACATAGCTCATCAATCATCTATAATCATATATCATCTTAAAATGTCTCTATAACATCATTTGGAGTCTCAAAAGCTCTATATATCAAAAATATATGTCAAAAATAGGCTTCATAAAGAGCCATATACATCAAAAATATCATATCTAATGGGTAAACTGAACACCCACAAAAAAATCACTCCCTCAAACGTTGCTCCCCTAAGAACCACCATCATCCCCATTAGGTATTCTACTAGGACTTCCCCCCATCAGGTCCTCTACTAGAACCACCTCCATCTAGACCCCGAGGTGGCTGACCCACACCCATTACATTGACACTAGGTCCTACTTGTCTTTGAGCCTAATACGCCATACAACAAATATCAATAGGTAGGATCTATATCACTAACTAAAAATTCACAAAACAAAAAAGAGGGTACTTACCTCCCCTTGGATGGGCCTCCTCTGCTTTCCAAATGCTCCTGCAACCTCCATCACTCAATTATCACTCAAACAATCACTCGATTAGAATTCTAAAACTCAGAAATTACATGATACAAATGAAGTTTTTGTAATCAAACCAACTATTTATAGGGCATCGATTATCCTACCCTAGAATTGTTGACAATTCCTATAATATCTGATGATTTACATAATCACCAACGATCGGGTCAAATCACTCACGATTCCTGATAATCGCTCATAATTCCCTTTTAGCATA
This sequence comes from Taxus chinensis, assembly GCA_019776745.2. Taxonomy (NCBI): domain Eukaryota; kingdom Viridiplantae; phylum Streptophyta; class Pinopsida; order Cupressales; family Taxaceae; genus Taxus; species Taxus chinensis. Next base: position 90,585,114 of record CM034152.1, read on the forward strand.
AAAAGCACACATTTTTCAACATCAAAAACTATTTCAACAATATAATCACACTTGCATGGCATATTTATCAAGAGTGTGCCTCATTTTAAAGGATCCCCAAGACCCTCGCAACCAACACTCCTTCATAAATTCACTTTATGACATTAGCACGAGTAATCCATATGTCTATAGGACACAAACCCTTTGGTTCCCCTATTTCTTGGTTCTCAGGTATTTGTAGCATATCTTTATTCCCTATGAATCACACATGTATAGGACATGAACCATTTAGTTCCCCTATCACTTGATTTCATGGTGGCACCCATCATGTTTCAATATCTTGTCTTGAGGAAACTTTTAATGAAACACGCATGTCAAAACTATCCAATCAACTCAATCAAATTGGTTATCCTTACACTATTTCACAATCACCCCTAGTTTTAGGGGGGGTCACCCATCCAAAAGTAATACAATCCATCGCAAATAAATTTTTTCTAGCACTTTTCCTATCCCAAACCACTCAACAAAAGGGAAGAAATGTAAACCCTAGGTTTTCATCACCCGCCTAGTTCCCTAATACTGCTCACATACACAAATTAAACTATTAAACCTATCATTATATCATCATCCTAAGGTATTTCCCTCACCTGTAAAATCATCTTTTACCCATGCTACATTACATTTACTCCCTAAACCACCTAAGGATTTCAAAACTATCCCTAACCCATTTTAACTTAACCTTCTAACCTCCCCAACTCATATAACCTCCTTACAACCACTTTCCCTCACCTATTTACCCAAAAATCACATTTAGGAATTGGTTTTAACCATTTCTAAACGTTTTCCCTGAAATTCCCATATTTTTTATGATTCTAACAAATTGCCATCGATTGTAAATAGAAGTTTTTACTCTTGTTTGAGGGATCTTCAAATTTATTTTACACGTTCTTGCATCTTGTTTGTTGTCAAGTAGAAAATCCCTACCACTTCAAAGATCCTCAAGACAAGTAGCAGCATCCATAACACCAAGAATCTCTTCAAGAAGTTCTCACATATCCCTTTTTTATGGCTTGGTTCTCAATATACCTTCCAAGAGATCAACAATCAGCTTCATCCAACATCTATATACATTATTCCATCTATATCAGCATCACAAGGTATTCCTTTATCATCACTTTATTGTTATCATTCCATAATATATCAAAAATAATTAAAAAACAATCAACGTATCTCTCTAATTTTAATCAAATTAACATTTTTAGAAAATTCAATCATTTTTCACAGTAATAATTAGAAATTACTTGAATCAACTGTAATTCCTTTGAATCACCCATGATTCTATCTAATCATATGTGATTCCTTTAAATTACATGTGATCTCTGCCTGTCAACATCTTTCAATTAATTTATCAACTTTTATCAATTTGAATCAATATTCTAGATTTAACTTGTCTTTTGCAAGCATGGATCTATTTTATATGATATTTCTAGGATAGTCACATCATATTATGAGTATCTACGACCTTCTAATTATTCAAAAACCCTTCTTTTGGGAATAAGACGACATCCTTCATGAGCCCACGTTGTGTTCCATCTGATTTACAACCAACATTGAAGATATTGAGGATTAGATCGAGTTCCTTTATGAGATCCAACAAGAAACAACAAACTACTGGTAAAATTATTTCGAATCCATCCAGATAGCCTCCACATTATCTTGGGCCACATTTAAATCTGCGTAGGACTTACCCTTCAATCTTGATTTCTAGCCTCCATTGTTATCATTCATTTGTCTATCTATCTATTGTTTTATCAAATTCACTTAATTGTTTAAAAATGAGTTGACATCCTCCAAGGAAGTCCCTTTGGATTCCATGAATCGTCCTTTTCTAAGAAGCTCCTCTACCCATCTTATCTAATATCTTTTATTTAGATGTCTATGACATACATGTCTCTCCACTTAGCGAAAGGAGGGGAACTTTATCCATCAATTATCAAGTTCAATTATCGTGGGTATTGGTAAGCCCTGCCATCTTCCGAGGTCATTTTTTATATTATTTCATTTTATTAATGTAAAATTGGAAAGTAAAAACTCTCTGGTATAGGTGTTAGTGTATAGTTTTTATTACATTGCATGTTTTTTCTTACACATGTATTTATTGTACTTATGTGTCATCAAGATAGATGGGAATTGCACTTATCCAACTTTTAGGTGGCAGTTACACTTCCCTACTTCTTATTTATATGCCTCTTGTAAAGCTATTATCACACACATTCTAAAAACAAGCTATCTTTTGGATCAAGTTTGGTTCCTCTCTCTTTCTCTTACAAATTTACTCTATTTGTGTATTCATATTCTATCAGTGCTCAATCTTGGCCCACATATTTAGTGTTTCTAGTTTGGGAATTTTAGGATCAAGGTTTACTATTTTAAAGATTTTTAGTTTCTAGAAATTTTATTTTTGGTTTTGTTTACAGCCTAATTAGATTTAACATGAAACCTAATTAATTTTTTAGTGAAATAAATACGCTAAAGGGTGTAAGGGTTAGCAACAGGTGGATATTTTGATCAATTAAATTCTAACATTAATTACTACAATCAGAATAATTATTTTATACTAGTAATTGATATGCTAAAAAGATATGAGCTTGACAATACAAAGGAACGAGTGCACTTATATGATTACAGATGATTATGGAAGGTTATTGGAAGATGAAATGTAGGAATAAGGAGATATGAACTTGAATAAGATTCATTTTGGAGATTGTAAATGGGAATCAACATTGGGTTGCACCGTAAAACTCTACCAAGTCCGTACCATATAAGCTTGACCCTTCTGTATAGTATTGGACCTGCTCAGATATGGGCTCTACAACTTTATTAAATTGTCATTTTTCTAAAACTCTCTGTCACTATCAAATCATAGTTTGCAATCATCATGCAAATCTCTATGAACACTATGATCATCATATTAAACCATATCCATTAATGAAAATTCCTATAAAACAAACATTAGTTGGGTTGTGGGAACCCTTGTGCATTGCCAATGTTGGCACTACTACACTAAAAATGCCTAAAAATGCACATCACTCTCCACCTAGCATGTGATATCTGAATAAATGTAACTAGATTTGACAACCATCTTTGACCATGCTTGAATTGTGTTTTTCTCTTGCTAATATACTTGTGAAAGGGATCTTTGAGTGTTTGTGGATGAGGGAGATTTTTAACTTAACATGGTAAGAATCTTCATATCTATAGAGATTTCTGCCCTAATGATTATAGATGTGTTATTGTGATATTTAGGGAGCTTTGGATGCATTTGGAAAGTGTAGGAAGTGAGTATATCAATGTAGTTCTATAAGATTTCCAAGTTAGAAAATGAGGTAGTGTTTACTTGCTTATAGAGGGTTTTGTAGATGATTTATTGATGAAAAATCAACCCATAGAGATTATAATATCCAAAAAAGGCATGAATTTTAAAGCAAAGTTGGAGAAAATTTTGGTCCAAGACCATACAAGTTTTTTAAGACTAGATATACCATCTTGAACAAATTGTATGACCTTGAATAGGGAAGGAAAACATGCAACCTGAAGTTTGGAAGTTGTTTCCTGATGTTTGTATATGGATTTTATGCATCGTGTTCTTAGAATTTGATGACATGTCAATGTGTAAGGATAAATAAAAGACCTCAAAATTTTCTAAATGGGAAAGGAAAGGTTTTATTTATCTTAGCAATATTGCATTGTCAAAACTAGCAATGTCAAAGAGTGAATTTCCAAATTTGAGTGTCTACAGGTTTTCAGGTTTGACAATCTCGAGTATCAAGTTAAAGGATTTTTTTTGGTTTTCCTATTTTCCTATTTATCAAGTTTAGAGATTTTGTTTTTTGGGTTTCATTTATTTAAGTTTCAGTGTTTGGGGTGTTTAATATCGTTAGGAATTAGTGAATAAATATGTGGAAAAAAATCCTCAAATCATAGCAGTAAGAAACTATTTAGCATATATGTACATCCTATACAATACACAAAATAAGACAAGAAATGATTTAACGTGGTTCACCCAATGTGGGCTACATCCACCAAGAACTTGCTCCGATTTTATCATCACAGTCTTCTCTCAATTACAATTGCACAACAATCACTTATGAACTCACAACCGAATTCCCAAAGATGCTAAACCACATCTAAGACTCCTAAATATTTTTTATCACTCAATATATATTAGGATGCCTCTAATACCTCTATTTATAAGATTACAATCCTTCTAGGAAGTTCTATAACTGACCCTAGAAAAAGTATTTTGAAAAATTCGTGACTTGAAAAAGTCGTGACTTGAAAAATTCGTGACCTTTCAACTTCTCACAGATGAAAATCCATCACTGTGATAACAGTCGATTAACCGCCAATTAACAGAAAATACGCAACAATTTCACAGTATGAAAATAGAATATGACTGCAGAATACTCCTGAAGTCTCCAAACTTAACCGTTTGAACTCCAACACTTCAATGTTAATTCCATAAAACCAAAAATAGGCTCCACACCCCAAAAATATCCCACTTGGAGAATGTTCCCATTGAGAAAAGTTCTCAACCCTTCATTATCATGCATGAAGGCCAACCAAAGTTGAACACAACTTCAACTTCTCCCTTGTGATAGCCTTGGTCATCATATCCACAAGATTCTGACTAGTATGAATATTTTCCAGCTTCAACTTATCTTCTTCCAAAGCTACCCTGATGAAATGATATCTCAGCTGAATGTGCTTCATCCTGGAGTAGAAAGAAGAGTTATTTTCCAAATGAATAGAGCTCTGACTATCACTGTGTAGTCTCCCAACTTCTTGCTTATGCCCCAACTCATCAAGAAAATGATGTAGCCAAATCATCTCCTTGTTTTCCTTTGTGGAAACAATATACTCATCCCCTGTGGTTGACAAATCCGCAACCTTTTGCAATCGTGAAATTTATCTCACTTTTGTATCACCAACCGTAAATACATAACCTATCATGCTCCTTCTACTGGCCAAATATCCTGCCATGTCTGAATCTACATAAACACGCAATGTAGTGTCTGATCCACTAAAACACTATCCTTCTCCCATGGTCCCTCTCAAATACCAAAGGATCCACTTCACTACTTGTCACTTCTCTCTACCTAGATCACTCAAAAACCTACTCACTGCTCCCACTGCATGGGCAATATCAAGCCTAGTGCATATCATAACATACATCAAATTGCCGACTTGTGATGAGTATAGTACCCTGGACATATAGATTATATCCTCCTCAGTATTGGGACTCTGCTCCTTTGATAATTTAAAGTGACTTGCCAAAGGAGTACCAACCAAGTAATAATCCTACTTACTAAAGCTCTCCAAGACCTTCTTTATGTACTCTTCTTGAGATAATACCAACTTCCATTCTAAGTAATTCTCATACCAAGGATTTTCTTTGTTGTCCCAAATCCTTATAGAAAAGGATTCACCTAGTTATTTCTTGAGTACCTTTATTTCCTGCATGTTATTCCTTGTAACAAGCATATCATCCACATACATGCACAAAATAATATAACTACCATCAAGAAACTTCTTGATGTACATGTAATGGTTTGAGTGACACTTGGAGTAACCTTGCTCCTGCATAAAAATGTTAAACTTCTTGTATCAATGTCGTGGATCTTGTTTCAGGCCATACAAGATATTCTTCAATTTGCACACTAACCTCTCCTTCCCTTTGACCTCATAATCATGTGGTTGTTGCATATAAAATTCCTCATCCAACTCACCATGAAGGAATGATGTCTTTACATCCAACTACTCTAAGTGTAAGTCTTCTATTGCTACTAAACCAAGAACAGTCCTATTAGAAGTCATTGTAACAACAAGTGAAAAAAACTCATCAAATTCTATATATTTATTTTGTGCAAATCCCTTGACCACCAACCGGGCCTTGTACCTTTTTCTGCATCCATCTTCCTCTTTGATTTTTTACACCCGCTTGTTCTGCAATGCTCTCTTACCCTCAGGTAGCTCCACCAGATCTCAAGTCGAATTCTCCATAAGAGATATATGCTCTTCATTCATGGCTTGCTCCCACTTCTTCCTAGCATCCACCTACATTAATTCCTCAAATCACTCTGGCTCTCCACTGTCAGCGAGAAATAAATAATTTAAAAACAAAGTAAAGCATTTAGGTTCCCTTCTTACCTGAGAAGACCTTCTCACCTTAGGAGTTTGGACTTTCTGATGAGTAGGTTCCTGAACTAGTTGTGGTGAAACATGTTACACCTGAACCGGCCCTTGGACACCTTGTCATCCACAATGTCCTCCAACATTATGTATTATTTCTTTGATTTCTCTTTCTATTCCTGCAACTGATCTTTATACATGACTTTTTCATTAAAGACAATATCTCTAAACCGAAATATTTTCTTGTCCTTAAGACTCCAAACACAGAAACCAAAGTCATTCTCACCATATCCAAAAAAGGTGCATTTCTCAGACTTAGCCTCTAACTTGGTCCTATCATCTTTATCAATGTGAACAAATACCTCACATCCAAATACTCTAAGAAATGAGTAATCAATTTTTGTACCAGACCAAGCCTCCTCATATATACCTCCATCCAAGGCCATAGAGGGTCCTCTATTAACCAAATAAATAGTTTTGCTTACCACTTCTGTCCAAAACATGAGTGGCAGCCCCACATGTAACCTCATGCACCTAGCACGCTCCATGATTATCTTGTTCATTCACTCTGACACTCCATTTTCCTATGGATTCTTTGGAACCATCCTTTTCCTACGGATCCCATTTATCGAATAGTAATCAAGAAATTCATTGCTGCAATACTCCCCTCCATTATTCGACTTGAGACATTTCAGCTTGAGACTTGTTTCATTCTCAACCAAGGCTTTCCATCTTTTGAAAGTTTCAAACACATCAGATTTCTTTCTAATGACATATACCCAAACTTTTCTAGTCACATCATCAATGAAAGTGACATAATAACATGAAACACCAATAGAGTTTACCTTAGCTGGCCCCCATATATCTATATGCACCAACTCTAACTTACCCTCCTTCTTGGTAGGTGTAACCTTGAGGAATCGTACCTGCTTATGTTTCCCATAAACACAATCCTCACAAAATTTCAAATCTAACTTCTTTAATCTAGGAAACCTGTCCTTTAGAATATGTAAGCCCTTTTGACTCATATGACCAAGTCTCTGGTGCCACAAAGTTGCATCTCCATCTACAACAACTAAATTAAAATAATTAGTACCAATGGTTAAATACAAAGTACCAATTTTCTTACCTCTTACAACCACAAGAGCTCCCTTGGTAACCTTCTAAGAATCCACTGTAAAACTAACCGTGTAACTATCACTACCCAACTGAACCACTGATATCAAGTTTCACCTCAACTTAGGCACATGTCTAACCTCCTTAAATAGCCATGTGTTCCCATTTTGCATTTTCACCTGAACACAACCTTTCCCTACTATGTTGCATGGTCTGTCATCACCAAGATATACATGTCCAACATCACCTTGAACAAACTCAGTAAATTAATGTCTATGTGGGGCGGCATGGAAAGAAACCCCTGAATCTAACACCCAAGACTTAATAATGTTATCTAAAGAAAGAAATAAGGTATCCTGACAAACATCACCTGCTGCCACATTTACCTCCTTATTTTCCCCCTGCTTGTTCTTCTTATCCCGAAGAGCCCAAGAATCTTTCTTAGCATGACCAACCTTCCCACAATGCCAACATTTCAACTTGCTCTTGGACTTTGACCTTTTGTGATTATTCAACTTCCCATGGTTACCTTTCCCTCTTTTCTTTTGTCTCCATTTTCTCTCCACCATCAAAGTGTTTCCAGAAGTAGAAGGACCCCCAGAGCTCTTCCTTCACATTTCTTTTCTCAGGATCACACATATCACATCTTCAAACTTCAACTTTGAATTTTTAGAGACTGAATTACTTACAGCCATAACCAAGTTGTCCTAGCTATTTGACAAGGAGCACAAAATAACCAAATCCCTGACCTCATCATCAAAGTCAATTTTCGTTGAGTTTAACATACTCAAAAATGTATTAAATTCATTCAAATGATCAACAATATAACCATTTTGAGACATCTTCATATTAAATAACTTTTTCATCAAAATATTTTATTAGAGGCAGAGGGTTTTTCATATAACTTCCCTAACACATTCATGAGACCTTCCATGGTCTTCTCTTGCGATATGTTGAAAGCAACCGAAGATGCAAAACATAACCGAACTACCCCGAGTGCCTTTCTAGCCAACAACTCCCAATCCTCATCTGACAAGGCAGTAGATTTCTTTGTTTTTCAAACCAAAGGACCATGAAGGTCCTCCTAATACAAGTAATCCTCCATCTGCATCTTCCACAAACCAAAGTTCTTCCCATTGAACTTCTCAACCCTTGATCTGCCCTCAAGCTCCCACTCAAGATAAAATTTCCCTGTGATTTATCACTTCAGCAAAAAACCACCAAAGCTTTGATACAAGTTGTTAGGACTTAGTGAATAAATATGCATAAACAATTCCTCAAATCACAGTAGTAGGAAACTTTTTAGAAAATTTTTACTTGCAGAAATATAATAACATAAATATACAATGCACAAAAGAATACAAGACAAGATTTAACATGGTTCACCGAATGTGGGCTACGTCCACCAAAAACTTGCTCATATTTTATTATCTCAGTCTTTTTCTCAATTATAATTTCACAACAATCACTCATGAACTCACAACCGAATTCCCAAAAATGTTAAACCACATCTAAGACTCCTAGATATTTTTTATCACTCAAGATATATTAGTATGCCTCTAATACCTCTATTTATAAGATAACA